>JAHWGI010001376.1:0-532500 GCA_029379305.1 Frankliniella fusca
CCGTACCCCAACACAAAATTCATACGGAAACTCCAGTAGTTTCAAACTACGGTTCTGACCCGTAACGGAATGAAGTGGTATTTGGGAAACACGAGCTAGCCCGTACTTGAAATAACTGTTTGTCCCGTACATTTTCCCGTCAAATTCTAAAGTTAATTGTATTCTTAATTATTTAAACGGTACTTGCAATCCTGCACCAAATATTCAATTTACTCCCCAAATGCAGGTTGGTTACAAGTATTAAATTTAGTAGATATTGTTCCTAGCATGAAATAATGAACTTTCACTTAAAATCCAATTGTAATTGTTGATCTTGCTAATGATTCGGAGTCTTAAGCAGGTACTTGTATCATTATCATCACTTGATCACATCAAATTGATATAATTATTCAGAAGAGGATGAAAGGTGTCCAACGGCAAACCCAAATTAGCAATCTATCAGCACATGTCTTCACTAAGAGATATGCAAGTTCCTTCAAGAGTCTGTACCAGTGATAGTCCAACATAATCAAACTTTCTCCCCTGCAGCTGTCATTACTCACCCAAAGAGCGAATTACACGAGTCTTGATAAAGGTATCGACTGTCTGGCGCACAGACAATCACAATTAAAGGGTACTGGGTGATATAAAACACAGCTTACAGTCCGATTCCGATACGGCCATTTGCGGCCTATGAAATCCCTTATAGTAGCCATCACACCAAAAAGTTGGCGCTGGATAAAATATCCAGATTTCACAGTCCTCGCCACTCTTCCATGACTCCACAGTGAATAAAACCGACACTGAAGTATGGACGACAGTCGGAGACATGATTAAATCTCTCAAATTGAAAGATAACAGTTAAAACAGCGGTGTAAATCAGCAATGCCTGGCGGCATGTTCACTCATGTTTTGGTCCGATCCGGTGTCACTGTTTACTTTAGCTGTAAATAATCCGTGCTGTGCAAATTGTGTGTGTACCGAGTTGAACGCGGAAAAGGCTGTTCCGCAAGGCGTCGATGTCGTGTCGTCTGCAGACCCAACTTGCGAATAACAGAGTGAGTCACCTAGAGAAAACTCTACTTTAAATGTTTGTTGCCAAATAGTTACAAAAATCGGTTTCGTCGTTTGGATTGCTTTCTCTGCTATGCTGCTGCTGCTCTTCTGGTTACAGCGTTTGTAGTTTCTGATGTCTGTTTCAGCAGTTGCAGATTCGCTGCTCCTAACCAACGTCTGCGTTGCAGCCAATACGAGCCACGGTTCGGGATCGACCTATCGACCATGGTAACACGTTTGACTGAATGCACCAACGAGCTTTACGTTGTTTGCGAGTGCGAGTGATGAAAAGAGGCAAGTGTCTCTTGGAGTGATGCAATTTGCGTTATAATTCACGAAACTTGTAAGAAAATGGGAATGTGTTTAGATTCAAACACAAGTTAAATAGGTGTTATTGTTTTAATTTTTCGATTTTACTCTCCGTTTGAAGTTGATTAGTACGGTATTCTTACTCAAGTTTTAAAGAATTAAAAAATAATTTTATAGGAGGTGCTCATCCATATATGCAGAAAACTTTCCAAATTCTTCTCCAATATCTTTTACTGCTTTTGTCAAGACAAGGACAACTTTTCCTCTCTTGTTTTTAATTCTAGTCTTCTGGATGGCCATCTCTAAAATAATTCTGTAATTATAAATTATTATATTTTATTATTATGGAATGTCATGTAGCTTAGCGTTTGTCATGTGTTGTATATTCTCAGTTTTCCTACCTCTCCACAAATTCAAATGTGAGTGCTAGAGTTTTGGGGTATTCCAAGTCAAATACAAAAAACGCATTCAAAAGAATGAGAAAGGCATCCAAAGCCAAATTTGATTTTGAAATGATAACCTTATCCACCATGACATAGAAGACTTCTGAAGTGTAGAAGTCTCCTAAAAATAAGAGTAATTTGTAACTTTTAAGTAATAATTATTGACATGTACTTGCATGTCCAGAACTCTTGGAATGAGGATCTTAGTTATGAAATACAGAAATACAGAAAGAAATTTACCTAATGAGACAATTGATGGATGGGTGGGAACCTCAAGCTCAGGTATGTCATCTGGATGAGTTGTAGTCTAAAACATGGAAGGAAAAGCAATGTCAGTATTATATTATTGCGTGCATAGAATCCTCACCATTAAAAACTTAAAATTTACCTCAACTTCATGAAGGAAACTTGTGTGCTCTTCTTTAAAATGGTTAGCTAGCATTCTTAGGCATAAAATGAACAATGGTGATTGTGCGGGATGGCCAATCTCACTCTCTAAATTTAATTTCATTGTCAAATTTACAGTATTGGCGTTTGAGCAGCTTGTTAGGAACAGACTTAAATATTGCAGTGGCTTTCTGCTGCAAAATGCATTTAATCTCTGCATAAGGTCCAGCCCTGTTAATCTTTTATTGTGGTTGTTTATGTGTGTTACTAGGAAAAGAAAAGGCCATTCTTCCAGCACTATCTGAATAGCCTTCTCAAAATCTGGGTTGTCAATATCAGCTTCTTCATCGCTGTCTCCCATCACGGAATCTCTACAGGTAAGAATGTCTTTTCGCTGGAGCTCGTAACAGTCTTCCATCATCTTTTCAATTTGATTAAGATTCCATTCTCTGGGTCCTGCCTCAAATTTTTCATGCAGTCTCCTCTTCAACAATTTCTGCTTAGTCAGCATTATTTGGGTGAGCACAGGAGCATATTCTGTCTCAATGACTCCAGGCACCCCTTTTCCTTGCTTTACAAGAGCTCTTGTGCCTTTCTCTCCTGGAGTTGGCCTAGCTTTATTTTCCATAAAAATTGCCAATTTCCTCTGAAAGTTAGCTTTTCCATCACTGTAATCAATGTTATTCAGTGATTCTTTGATAGCATATCCATACCTGGCTGCAACCTTAAAGGTAACTTGTATTATTGTGATATGTATTGAGAATAGTACATACAAATAATAAAATATTGGCCTCCTCTATTTTACCTCATTTGTTAGCTTTTCATAAATTAACACTCCTGGCACTCGGAAGGCTGAGGGATTGTTCTCCAAATATATTTGGTATTGTTCATGAAGCCTGATTCCTATTGCAGTCCTCAGATCCCTCAATGTTTTAGCATCAGCAGCTTCTTTGGCTTCATTTTTTTCTCTCATCTTGTCTAAGATGTTTTGAGGTAATGAATTCCAAGGAATTGTAAAGCTGAATCCTTTAAATAATTTTGAATAATCAATAGCTCTACTTATGAAATTTTAACAAACATAAGTTACTTTTCTTGTTTACCTTCTCTACTGCTTGATGAAACCCTCAATCCTCTAGTGTTGGAGGTTGCAGCCGAAGTGTTTCTTTGAAAGCTTGATTGACTGGCATTGGAAGACTGAGACAAGTAGCTGGAGCTGGAAGTACCTGAAGTACCTGGAATCATACATCATAAATATTTTATGATAAGCCATTTTGACTGTAAATTCTGTCTACTTATCACTGAAACATGCTTTTTATGGTCCAGCTTGAGATCTCATTTTTATTGTGTCGTACCTGGTTGTGGGCCCTGCGTTGCTGCATTCTGACTCTTGCCTGTTGCCTCTGCTGAAAGGCAACATTAAAATTTTAATTGATTAAAAGCAAATATAAATTTATGAAATTCTCCTCTAAAGAAATTAGTATGTTAAAATAATCACCAAGTATTGTTTTGGTTCCCTGTATCAATAGTCTGCTTGGCACCAAACTCATCCAAGGAGGCAGTAAGTCTGGTGTTAGTACCCTTAAATCATCTGGGGACTTGACTCCCACTTCATCAGATAATAGATGCTCAACAAGTTTAACTCTATCTTGGCGGCTTAGGTGCTCCAGATTTGGCAGAGCTTTATTTATTAAATCTAAAATACTCTCCTCGAGCTGAAAAAGAAAGAGGTTACTATCGGTCAGTTTTTAGAATCTGAGCTGAGTAAGCTTACTTATTTTAATCCAATTACTTTATATACTTTCTGTATTAGGCAAACTTAAAATCTGATAGTAACTTACTGGCAACATTTTGTGTCTTCGTCGTCTCTATCGTTTCGAAGATCTTTTTTATTTTATCGTTCACCCTTTTAAACCGTTACAGCTGATTCGGTATCCGAACGAAACAACGACGAACAGCTGGACGTTGGAATTTGAATTCGGCGGTTGCGAAGGGAGGGGGGGGGGGTGGAGTCAGGGCTGCCACTTGCCGCATATGTGCTAGGTCAATATCTACTTTTATTTCCCTTCTAATTTGAAAACAAAAACAAGATTTATCAATACAGATCGTAAAAGTTTAATATGTTATTAAAGTACACACTTTTATCCTTTCAAATCTATGTACATTTTTACCGTGGGTGGTTCCTGTCATGTAAGGGAACTTGTGTACCGTCACCCCGTGGTACCGTGCTTGTCTTTACATGTTTATTAAAAAAACCGGTACATTATCTGCTAAACACTATTGTTGTTGTTGTAGATTGATAAACTGATTATCTTGTGAATAGTATTGCTTTGCTTGGTTTTGTCTTTAAAAGGTTCGATATTTTTCTTTGACTTAATCGCTAATTTTTGTTCGTTGTCTCATCCGAGGAGCGCACTGAGGTGTAGGTTATGGTCTCCAATCTAGGACTTATTTATTTGTTTTTGTTTCAGATAATGGCATATATCTGCAAGACTGCGTCGTGCCTCAAGAAGTTTTCTTCGATTTCTTCTTATTGGGATCACTCCAAAATACATTCGCCGAAAGTTTTTTGCCCTCGAATTTGTATTCGACTCTTCTCTACCAAGGATGCACTGAAAAATCACCTGTCAAGGGATCATGAAAAACCAAGAGATGCAGAACCTGCTGTTGATTTTATGTGTCCTGTAGGCACTTGTGGTGTGCCTATCAAATCCAGGAAAGGATATTTGAATCATATGCCGAAACATATCAAAGAAGGGCATCGTTTTGTGTGTGCATACCGTGCTTGTTCTTATAAACCCCAGACAATTAACCAGTTTCGTGTCCATGTGAACAGAAAGCATACACCTGCAAAGACAGTGTTTGAAGTATCTTCAGGAGTACCTTCAACCTCAAGTGGATTCTCACCATCTCATTCTAGTGCAAGCAGTACAAGCAGTTCCAACAATACTCCTGGTCCTCAAGCCTCTGCAAGTACCAGTCATTGTGAAGCAAATTCTACTCGTAATACTAATTCTGATCAAAACCTGCATCCAGATGAGAAGATTAAAGATGAGTACGCTAAATTTTATCTCAGATTGGAAGGTGAATATATACTGCCGACATCAACTGTACAAGTTGTTGCCGAGCAGATTCAACGCACAACTGAACTCAGTCACTATCGTCTCAAAAGGAATCTTGAGAATCAGCTTAAAAGCATTGGTTTGGAACAAGATGAAATCAGCACCATGATCTCAGAAGTTTTTAGTTCGGATCCTGTGTACAATATCCATCACAAAAGGAAAGACTTTGATCAGTTGGGCACTCATCATTTACGGCAGAAGTACTGGAAAAGCCACTACCCATATGTGGAACCCATAGAAGTACCTTTGGGTGTTGACAGTAATGGAAGAAAAAGGTGTGCCCATTTATTTCCTTTAAGGGAGTCCCTTACCACTTTGCTGAAAGATTCTGCAATTAAAGAAATGGTATTACAGTCCTTTAAAATCCAACCCCAAGATGAGCACACTTTTACACCATCAAAAATATTTTCTGACTTCACTGATGGGTCTGCATTTGCAGACCACATGAGACTACATCCAGGAAAGAAGTGTATTCTCCTATTTATGTTTCAAGATGGCTTTGATTTTGGGGCTTTTGGCCCATCTCAAGGGGTATATAAACCATTAGGTTTTTATTATACACTTGGAAATATAAAGCCTGAGTACCGTACAAAGTTAGGCTGTATTCAGCTATTATATCTTGTTCTAGAAAAATATTTCAAAACTACCATGGAAGAGGATTTGAATGAAGTTGACAAAATTAAAGAAATTCTTCAACCACTTCTTCATCAGTTGGACGATTTGAAAGAAAATGGGATTGATGTAGATGGTGAAATAGTTCCTGTTTGCTTAATGTTTGGCCTTGGCGACAACGCTGGTCAGCATTTTATAGGCAGATATGTACAGTGCTTCACTGCAACTCACTGTTGCAGATTTTGTCCAATCTCACTTCGAGACTTTAAGGACAACCCGACTATGTGTGAACCATTCCGCACTCCTAGAGAATATGATGAAGCTGTGGAAGAAGCCAAGAGAAAATGGAATGAAGAAAAAGAAAAAGCTCTAGAATATACCAGAAGACAGAAAGCTAAGAAGCAGAATGAAGCAGTTACTTGTGGATCCAAATCAACCAAGAATTGTCCTATTTCTAAAAATGCACACAAAAAACTTACTGGGGTTCACCATAAAGGAGTTAAGTACATGCCCTCTCCATTGAATTCAGATACCTTTCATGTTTCGAATTTTTCCCTTTGTGTTTGCCTGGGACATGACTTATTTGAAGGAATTGTGAAAAATACCCTTCCTGCTATTTTGAAGAATTTGTCAGAAGAGAAAAAATGGTTTGACCTTGATACTTTGAACAAGAGAATTAAATATTTCACCTGTGAAGGAGGTGACAAGAATGATGCACCAACACCATTAAAGTCATTTGATAGTCTTGGGGGTAATGCATCTGAAAATTGGACATTGCTGAGAGTTCTACCATTTATAATGGAAGATTTTGTTGAGGACAAAGAAGATGAGATGTGGTGTTTATATTTACAAATGAAAGAAATAGTTGAATTGGTCACAGCTCCAAAAATTTCCCTTCAGCAAGTCTTATATCTGAAGTTGTTAATCAAAGAGTACCTTGAAGATCTGGCTGGTCTTTTGCCAGATCAACTAGTTCTAAAACAACATCTTTTGATGCATTATCCTGATTTTATCACCAAATGGGGCCCACTTGTACGGCTGTTCACCCTCCGATTTGAAAGCAAGCATGTGTTCTTCAAAAATGTCGCAAAAGCATGTAAAAACTATATTAACATCACGTACACACTTGCTCGCAAGTATGCGTGTAAATTCGCTTTAGACCATAGTGATGGTCTTCTTCCACCTGACATTTCCTTCGATATCCAAGACTCAACCAAAGCATGTCACGTACAATGGTCTGAAGAACAAAAGTCTATTATTGACTTAATTCCAAATCTTGAAAATATTTTAGTTACAGAGAATATAGAGATTTATGGAGTACACTACAGAACCGGTGAACTGCTGCAGCTGGGGCTGTTGAACATTTGTGATCTTGAAGTTGGAATTATTGAGAAAATACTAGTGCAAGACTCTATTAGTGTGCTGTTTCTGCTTGAACTTAAGACTGCGACAAACAGCTATAATGGGTACTACCAAATCGATTCATCACCAAGTAGAAAATGGAAAGTTATCACATACGAAGACCTTATCGACCACTACCCCATCCCAGTTTATAAACATGGTACCAAAAAATGTTTTGTTCTCAAGCATTCTGCCCCATTTGTTCTACAATAATTCAACACTACTTAAGCATGTCTCCAACAGTGTTTGTAAGTTATTGTTTCTTTATTTTTATTTAATTTTTTTTTCTATGAGTAGTTTGACATTAAAATACTTCATCATATTGTCACCTTAAAACGACCATCTTCTTAATTACTTGATGTCATTTGTTTTCAGTACTGACCTCTACTGCAGTTGATTCTACCATTTTGCTGCTGAAAACCTTTTTGTCGAGGCAACTATTCTTTCATTCATCTTGTGCCTTTCCTCCCTAAAGGATATGGATTACTTTCCATTCCCTCTAAAGCAAGCCTGGAAAATGTGTCCAACATCTAACACAATCTTTGTGAGTAATTTTACTCTCTATTTCTGATCTTTGCAAATTTAGTATTAGGTCAACTACAGAATTTTGATCTAATGTTGTTCCCACAATGTAAGCTGCTGCAAGCTACTTGGCTTTTCTGGACGCAATACTCAGGGACAGTAGAGAATTATTCTTTGGGCTAAAGTTATTTAGGAAGAGGAGGTGCAATACTATTTAATAGAGTAACTGGAGACCAAATAATACAATATTGATTGGGTAACGTTTTAATGTAACAAATTTGATTCACCATTTACATATGTAAAACTATTATAACTTAAACCAAATTGTATTATTTGGTCCTCAGCTAAGCCTACTAAATAGTATTACATTTGCTCTATCTACATACCATAAGCATGAAAGACCACTCCATGTTGTCCCTGAGTATTGTGTCCAGAAAGATACCTAAGTAAAAGATATTGTAATACCTAATACCCCCCTTTTTTTGTTTGCAACTTAAACGGACCCCTTCATTAATTGCTTGATGTCATTATTTAACAGGACTCACCTATCCCCCACTCAGCATGTTGCTGCCAAAGGCCTGTTTGTCGTGGCAGCTATTCATTAGTCTAATTTGACATGGTTGCGTGATACCTTTATTTGTACCCTACAAACAGAGGGTCTTCGTTGTCTTGTTGGATTCAAGTCAGGAGATAATAGAGGAGGGAAACAGATTTCTCAAAATCATTACTGACTGCCCATGAAGGTGTTCCTTCATTGCATTCCACCCAGCTGTGAATTCCAGTCTAAATTATTAGCCATGGAAGCTAGCAATGGTCTTATCACGTAAGTTAATTATTTGTCAACATTTTAAAAAAAAATGAAAGCCATTCTTTTAACTCTTGCAAGCCTACTAATGTTGTTTGTTTTGTTTCCAACAGAAACTCCCAGACTACAGCTCATATTACCATAATCTTTTAAGATTGAACTGTAGTAGTTGACTTCAAGTGCTGGTGGAAGCTTATTCTCTTCCTTTTTTGGGGGGGGAGTTGTACTTCTGCTCCTTCAAGGATATGGATTGCTTTCCATTCCCACAAAAGCAAGCCTGGAAAATAAGTCTTATGATATGGCCCCAGCTTATCTCCAACAAGCATTTGTAAGTTTTTTCTTTTTTTTCCTCTGAATTGTTTGACATTTATAATACCTTATCATGTTTGCACCTTAAACAGACCCCTTCCTTATTTGCTTGATATCATTATTTAACAGGACTCACCTATCCCCCACTCAGCATGTTGCTGCCGAAGACCTGTTTGTCGTGGCAGCTATTCATTAGTCTGATTTGACCTGGTTGCGTGAAACCTTTATTTGTACCCTACAAACAGAGGGTCCTCGTTGTCTTGTTGGATTCAAGTAAGGAGATAATAGAGGAGGGAAACGGATTTCTCAAAATCATTGCTGACTGCCCATGAAGGTGTTCCTTAATTGCATTCCACCCAACTGTGAAATCCAGCCTAAATTATTAGCCGTGGAAGCTAGCATGGTCTTATCACGTAAGTTAATTATTTGTCAACATTATAAAAAAAAATGAAAGCCGTTCTTTTAACTCTTGCAAGCCTACTAATGTTGTTTGTTTTGTTTCCAACAGAAACTCCCAGACTACATCTCATATTACCATAATCTTTTAAAATTGAACTGTAGTAGTTGACTTCAAGTGCTGGTGGAAGCTTACTCTCTTCCTTTTTTGGGGGGGGGAGTTGTACATTTGCTCCTACAAGGATATGGATTGCTTTCCATTCCCACAAAAGCAAGCCTGGAAAATAAGTCTTATGATATGACCCCAGCTTATCTCCAACAAGCATTTGTAAGTTTTTTCTTTTTTTTCCTCTGAATTGTTTGACATTTATGATACCCTATCATGTTTGCACCTTAAACAGACCCCTTCCTTATTTGCTTGATATCATTATTTAACAGGACTCACCTATCCCCCACTCAGCATGTTGCTGCCGAAGACCTGTTTGTCGTGGCAGCTATTCATTAGTCTGATTTGACCTGGTTGCGTGAAACCTTTATTTGTACCCTACAAACAGAGGGTCCTCGTTGTCTTGTTGGATTCAAGTAAGGAGATAATAGAGGAGGGAAACGGATTTCTCAAAATCATTGCTGACTGCCCATGAAGGTGTTCCTTAATTGCATTCCACCCAACTGTGAAATCCAGCCTAAATTATTAGCCGTGGAAGCTAGCATGGTCTTATCACGTAAGTTAATTATTTGTCAACATTATAAAAAAAATGAAAGCCGTTCTTTTAACTCTTGCAAGCCTACTAATGTTGTTTGTTTTGTTTCCAACAGAAACTCCCAGACTACAGCTCATATTACCATAATCTTTTAAAATTGAACTGTAGTAGTTGACTTCAAGTGCTGGTGGAAGCTTACTCTCTTCCTTTTTTTGGGGGGGGGGAGTTGTACATTTGCTCCTACAAGGATATGGATTGCTTTCCATTCCCACAAAAGCAAGCCTGGAAAATAAGTCTTATGATATGGCCCCAGCTTATCTCCAACAAGCATTTGTAAGTTTTTTCTTTTTTTTCCTCTGAATTGTTTGACATTTATGATACCTTATCATGTTTGCACCTTAAACAAACCCCTTCCTTATTTGCTTGATATCATTATTTAACAGGACTCACCTATCCCCCACTCAGCATGTTGCTGCCGAAGACCTGTTTGTCGTGGCAGCTATTCATTAGTCTGATTTGACCTGGTTGCGTGAAACCTTTATTTGTACCCTACAAACAGAGGGTCCTCGTTGTCTTGTTGGATTCAAGTAAGGAGATAATAGAGGAGGGAAACGGATTTCTCAAAATCATTGCTGACTGCCCATGAAGGTGTTCCTTAATTGCATTCCACCCAACTGTGAAATCCAGCCTAAATTATTAGCCGTGGAAGCTAGCATGGTCTTATCACGTAAGTTAATTTTTTGTCAACATTATAAAAAAAAATGAAAGCCGTTCTTTTAACTCTTGCAAGCCTACTAATGTTGTTTGTTTTGTTTCCAACAGAAACTCCCAGACTACAGCTCATATTACCATAATCTTTTAAAATTGAACTGTAGTAGTTGACTTCAAGTGCTGGTGGAAGCTTACTCTCTTCCTTTTTTTGGGGGGGGGGAGTTGTACATTTGCTCCTACAAGGATATGGATTGCTTTCCATTCCCACAAAAGCAAGCCTGGAAAATAAGTCTTATGATATGGCCCCAGCTTATCTCCAACAAGCATTTGTAAGTTTTTTCTTTTTTTTCCTCTGAATTGTTTGACATTTATGATACCTTATCATGTTTGCACCTTAAACAAACCCCTTCCTTATTTGCTTGATATCATTATTTAACAGGACTCACCTATCCCCCACTCAGCATGTTGCTGCCGAAGACCTGTTTGTCGTGGCAGCTATTCATTAGTCTGATTTGACCTGGTTGCGTGAAACCTTTATTTGTACCCTACAAACAGAGGGTCCTCGTTGTCTTGTTGGATTCAAGTAAGGAGATAATAGAGGAGGGAAACGGATTTCTCAAAATCATTGCTGACTGCCCATGAAGGTGTTCCTTAATTGCATTCCACCCAACTGTGAAATCCAGCCTAAATTATTAGCCGTGGAAGCTAGCATGGTCTTATCACGTAAGTTAATTATTTGTCAACATTATAAAAAAAAGTGAAAGCCGTTCTTTTAACTCTTGCAAGCCTACTAATGTTGTTTGTTTTGTTTCCAACAGAAACTCCCAGACTACAGCTCATATTACCATAATCTTTTAAGATTGAACTGTAGTAGTTGACTTCAAGTGCTGGTGGAAGCTAATTCTCTTACTTTTTTTTGGGAGTTGTACTTTTGTCACCACTTTTTTTTTAAAACATGAAAGCCGTTCTTTTAACTATTGCAAGCCTACTAATGTTGTTTGTTTTGTTTTCAACAGAAACTCTCAGACTACAGCTCATATTACCATAATCTTTTAAGATTGAGCTGTAGTAGTTGACTTCAAGTGCTGGTGGAAGCTTATTATCTTACTTTTTTTGGAGTTGTACTTTTGCTCCCACAAGGATATGGATTGCTTTCCATTTCCACAAAAGCAAGCCTGGAAAATAAGTCTTACATCTGACACAATCTTTTTTATTTATTTTACTCTTTATTTCTGACGTTTGTAAAGTTAGAATTAGGTCAGCTTCAGGATTTTAATCTAATACCGCAATATTTTTTTCCAATGGCAATTTTCCAATTGCTATTGCCTACCGTTTTAAATTTGAGGTAATGTTATTAAATTCTTGTTTGAATAAAACTTGATAGAGAGATTTTTTAGATTGTATTTATTTAAAGGCTACTTAGGTTTATCTTTAATTATAATACAGTAAGGTCAGTTCACAGATTGGCAGGTGGGATACCTGCTACACCAACAGACAGTATAAAGTGATAAGAGGTTGACTTGATTGTTTGGAAGATTAAATGTGTTTCTGCATAATGGCACTTTATTAGAATAAAAAGCACAGTTAAAGAAAAATTATTGAGAAACTGGGTAGCAACTAGAGTAGCGGGCGGGGGCGATGGAGGAGATCAGCGCGACATCGCCTGCCCGGGCGAGGCTGTCCCGGGGGCCTTGCAGTCAGGATGCTGAAGCAATGAGGACCGATGCCGGGCCCAGGGCTGCCAACCACTACAGCGGTGGCGATGGAGGGTATCAGCGCGACGTCGCTGGCCCGGGCGAGGCGGCGCTCGGGGGCCGAGCCCTCAGGATGCCCAAGGAGTAGGCGCCGGGGTCGGGCCTAGGGCTGCCAACCACCACGGCAGGAAAAGTCCCTTTCCATGGGCCGGGCTCGCCCGGGTCTCATGACGCTCTGGACCCGACCCGACATGCGTGCCGGCTACCCAGACCCAGCTGTGTCACTTGTTCGCAAGGTGCCTGTTCGTCGCTCGTCCGTTCGGCTCGGCCCGAGCTATCTTCCGAGCCGCGGGGGCCCGGCACTGCCCGGCACCGGTCGCTGGCCTGCGGGGCGCGCGGCGCATCCACCTGGGTACTGCGGAGGGCCCCGCCCCGGCCGCCGGCCTGCGGGGCGGGGGCCGCGGGGGCTCGGCCCCGGCCGCTGGCCTGCGGGGCGCATACCTGGGTACTACGAAGGGCCCGGCACCGGTCGCTGGCCTGCGGGTCGCGCGGCGCATCCACCTGGGTACTGCGGAGTATGCGGAGGGCCCCGCCCCGGCCGCCGGCCTGCGGGGCGGGGGCCGCGGGAGCCCGGCCGCTGGCCTGCGGGGTGCGCGGCGCATCCACCTGGGGACTGCGGGGGGGCCGCCCTGGCCGCCGGCCTGCGCGGCACGGGGGTGCACGCCCCAGCCGACTGATTCAGAAGATCGCTCTCATCCCTCCGTCCTTGTTGCACCAACAGCGGTGCCCTATGCTGGCCATGGTAGTGCTCCATGAGTGCGACGAGGACAGAGGTATGACAGCGATCTTCGGAATCGCTCGGCTGCGGGGGCGTATCCTGGACCCCCCTTTTTGAATCGGACGGGGTCCTAATGAAGTCCGTACAGTGCACAGTACTTCCACATCGGACTAGTTTCGGACATATCCGAACGGTCCGCAGTCCGAACCAAGCCGGAGCGACGCGTCGGACTCGATCTGAAAACTTTCTGATTTTACGTCATTTTGGCACAGTTTCAGACTGGCCCGCCAGCCCGTTTTCGGACTGAGTTCGTAGAAGGACTTATTCCGGAACTCTCCATTTCTAAACGGGGAGAGAAAGACACTAGGCATGCCTGCTCTCTCGCACGCCAGGCGGAGGCGGCTGGGTACAAGCTAAGAGCCAGGCCAGAGTTGTAAGGACAGCCACCCATCTACCTCTGCTGTGGAGATGTTGCCTAGCCTGTAGGCGCGCTGCCGCGGCCTAGGCCGCGGCTCTGCGGTCGAGAGGTTAACTGCTAATAAACGAAGAGCTAACAAGACAGTCGACACTCGGAGTGTAATTACGTCAAGACAACAGAAAACATGGCGCCTTCGCTGTGTACCGAAGAGAGACAACTTCATCGAATTTGTTGTTTTTACTTAATCTCTAAGGCTAACTCTTGTGCTTTGGCAATGCTTGGCCTAAAAGTGTTGTTGGAAAATGTATGGATAAACAGTTAACTGTTGTGGGAGTAAGGTTACTCCGTGTATGAAGTGTTAGGCTAGGCTCGACCAAAGCCCCTTTAGCCGGACTAATGTTTCGCCTAGGAGTTCACATCAGCTGCGGTTTAATTATTCTGAACACAAATAATTGGATTTGGATAACCTAAGATAGAGGTGAGTGGGAATATGAAAATCCACTTTTTATTGGCTGTAATCACAACAGGCATGTACTATCAAGTAATTATTTTCTTCATCATGACACTTTAACTTCCATATGTAAATCAAGATTAGCTTTTTTTAAATACCATGAGGAATTAGGATATGACTGAATTCAATGGAATATATTGCATTGTTTATAAAATCAAAAGTTGCGTCTCCAAATATGCTTGTAGTACTGGTTATTGATTGTACGATTTGTTGGATGATTACGGTCAGTTATTAATTCCTATGCACAAGAATTAAAAAACATACGGAAAGACTACGGTCAACCCGTTGTTTAAGATTACGGCTTGCCAGTTGCTTTTCCGTATAATATACGGTCAGAATACGGAGGAATTCTGGCTAACAAATTTCCGTATCATCCCGTTGAAAATCCCGTTGTAATTTTCAACAGTGCTCGCCGCAGAGCTTTGAATGTTCAACACTTTGAGATTATTGTTCTCTTTTTCCGGGAAGGCCGGTGCCGGTGGTGGGCGTGGCGGGGGCCGCCCGCGAGCCAGGTGCACAGCAAAAAAAAAAAGAAAGAAATAAAAAAAAATTGTACGTTTTAGTCAATCTAGCCAGCCTGTTTTGTGTAGTCTCACAGCTCCACGCTCTGTGTCTGGAAGGTCGTTGGACTAGATTAGCGAGTCTAGATAGCAGTGTCGCGGTTTGGCGTGAAAGAGACCCCGTTTCGACCGCCAGAAATCTTAAACTAATTACTGGAACGCTAGAGAAAGAGAGAGAGAGAGAGAGAGAGAGAGAGAGAGAGAGAGAGAGAGAGAGAGAGAGAGAGAGAGAGAGAGAGAGAGAGAGAGAGAGAGAGAGACCTGAACCATCTCGCATGACGCGCATTGTCAAGTATTGTCAGATTGTTTGACGAAAATTGGATATATTGGCTTACAATTATTCAATTATTGCATTTGCTGCCAAATTTGTTTTAGGGCATTACCTGACGAAAACTGGGCTGGATTGGCCATAAGAATATTTGCCTTTTGCTGGCAATTTTTTGGAGCATTCACCTTCACTGGCTTCTTTCTTTTACCGGAAACGTTTACTGTCGGGTTCGCTCTACGAAGAGACGTGATAGACGTGTATCTATGTATCGTGTGGATATGAGTGGAGTGCGGGGGCACCTATAGGGCCCCTTTTACGCGCCGCGCGAGCCCGTCTCAGTGGGATTTGAATGGCTAATTGCAGCCCTGGCTAGCAGACTTCTTCCACATACGTCTTGTTTACGTATTTTCGTGTTTCTTGAGGTCAACGACGCGCAAGACTCAAACGAGTATTCAAAGACCGATGTCCTGATTGTATCGTCCTTGGTATTTTGCGAACCGAAATAATTTTATCAACATTGTAATGAATGCCTCGTTTAAAAAAATAAAAAATAAAAAAAATTGAATGAAATGTCGGCGTCGGGTATCTTTTCTCCTATCGCGGAGATTATTAAAATCTTACGAGAATGTTAGAGTATGTTTGGTGTTCCTCGGCTTGGTTCATACTGCGCGCTCTGCCTCTGCCGGGCTCTCGGTTCGGGTTCACCCAGTGGCGGATCCAGAGCCAGCCTTTGGGGGGGGGGGGGGGCAAAGTAGTACTTTTTGCCTACTTACAGGGGCAAAGTATTACTTTTTGCATACCTTTCAGGCGGCTATCGAGGAGCCATGCAAAAGGCCTGTCGCCCCTGGATCCGCGCATGGGTTCACCTCCGCACCACTTTCCTTCCCGCAGCGGTCCGGCAGACCAAAGAGCCGACCAGACGATTTCTTCCCTTTTTCGTGGCCGGTCGATGGACAGTGTTGGTGTTCCATCGGCCAAGGCTTTTCCCTTTTCATCCGCGTAGGCCCCGGCGCGGCGCACATCATCCTCAATAAAAACGAGATCTTGATTGAATCAAGTTATTCCATAATTGATCTAATAAATATTCCAAGACACTTTATTGGATCTGCATCATCCTAGCCGAAGGTATTCTCGAACCAAAGATCGATCTCCTCCATTCGAGTGCTACGGACCATTGTTCCATGCTTATTTGGGGCAAGGTTAAGGTACATCAATTCAAGTCCCCAATTTCTGGGGGTGCAGGAACCGCAGGCCGCTGGACTGGGCTGGGCACCCGAAAATCGGGTCAGCAGACACCTGAGCTGAGAGCCGAGCCCTGCTCCGCGCCGCGGCCCGCCGGTCGGGCCCTGTTCGTTCCGCGCTGCGTCGCGCTACTCCGGTCCACGCCGCGCAGGCCCCGCCCCACCCCGCCCCGCCCCACCCCGCCCCACCCCACCCCACCCCACCCCACCCCACCCCACCCCACCCCACCCCACCCCACCCCACCCCACCCCACCCCGCCCCACCCCACCCCACCCCGCCCCACCCCCGCCCCACCCCGCCTCACCCCACCCCGCCCCACCCCGCCTCACCCCACCCCGCCCCACCCCCGCCCCCACCCCGCCCCACCCCGCCCCACCCCGCCCCACCCCGCCCCACCCCGCCCCTTGATTGGCGGGCTGGATCACGCTCACGCAGAGGCCCATGGCTGCCGGCCGCCGCGCCGCTGCGCCCATGGCTGCCCACGGCCCCGCCCGTGCGGCTGTATAGACCTACAAACCCTATCATGGGCTCGGCATAGGCGCAGGCAGCTGCGTACACAGCAAGACGGAAACCGAGGAGATTGTAGTCGAGGATCATTATGTTATCATTATATTTGAAATATTTTTTGGGGGAATTTATTTTTAATGCTGCGGTGTGACTTAGCTTTTTTAAATTTTTTGCAGGAAAAAAAAAATTAAAATCACTGTAAATGTTTCCGTTTAGGAGCAATTACTCCTGTATCTCATGGCATGATTTTTCTCTGCAAATACATAATTGTCTGACAAGATGACAGTTATAACTGCGAAACAAGAGTTCTACTCCACACACTAAACCTTTATGCACAATTTTATACAACCATAGTTATGCACAAAATTTCATGCATAACTATGTTACACATTGTGCATAATTCTGCACAAATTTGTGCATAAGGAACAGAGTTAAGCATAGTTATGCAGGAAAAATTGTGCATAACTATGGTTGTGTAAAATCCTTCAAGGCTTATGCACAAAACAGTGCATAAGGGTTTAGTGTGCACCCAGAAAAGCGTGTTCTTGTATCATGCCCAATGTACTTAAATCATGTCGCGGGAGCTTGAAAATATCAAGCACCTGGGTACTTGAATATTGGAGCCAAAATCAAAACCTTTGTTCCCAAATCGTACCCTTTGGAGCTTGAACCAAACGCATGGTATGGTCTCTTGGCTAAAGGCGGCATGGGGACAGTATTGAGTGCTAGGCAGTATTTGGGAAGGTGGATTTAGTCTCATGAGGATGAGGCTAAGAAATGAATGACGAGGTGCGTACTAAACGCGTTTTAGAGAACGTACCTCGTCATTTATTTGTTTGCTTCATCCTCATGAGACTAAATCCACCCGTATATTCATGTACACGACACGGTTTTCTGCTCGGTTTCGTGGGTGTACTAGAGCTTGATACCTTGTTACCCTGTTGGCTTTGTGTACATCAACGACGGTTTCGTTTATTTGATGTAATTCAAATTGTTCCAACCCTCACTATTCCTAGAGGCGTCAAATGGGGCCGAGCAGCAACGTGGCGGGGAGGGCCCTCCTCCAGCTGGCGGGGGCAAGTCGCACGCGCGCACCGCCCGTCCCGTCCCGTCCTGTGGCGCGGTGTGTTATCTGCCGACCGGCCGGCAGCCGGCAGGCAGGCAGGCAGGCAGGCAGGCAGGCAGGCAGGCAGGCAGGCAGGCAGGCAGGCAGGCAGGCAGGCAGGCAGGCAGGCAGGCAGGCAGGCAGGCAGGCAGGCAGGCGCGGGCCGCCCCGCCGCCGGCCGCGGGGTTTTACAGCACCAGGATGTGTGCCGGTCTGCATGCCGGCGCGGAGCGCGGCGCCGCTGGCGGGGGACCGCGGGACCGCGGGGCAAACAGAACCGCAGCGGCAGCAGCACCTCTTCCTGGCGCCCCGCATCCGAAGAGCGCTCTCCTCGCCTTGTCTCACTCGCGCCGTTGCGGGGCACAGAGAGAGGCAAGGGGGAAACAAACTCGGAATAATAAGAGAAAAAAAATCTGACAAATTCAGGAAAAACCTGGAAAATTCACTGAATTTTAAAAAAGGTAAAGCGAAAATTCGCAAATATTTACAGAAATTAACCAAAATTCAATTCACAAAATTTGTACACTAAAATTCCGAGTTGTTTTCCCCTCGGACAGAGCGGGGAGAGCGCTCTTCGGAATAAGTCGGCAGGCGCAGGAATAAAGGATTGGTTAATGTTTCACACATTTATGCCGGCCGCGGGCGACAGCGGTTCCCACGCCGAGTCACACTGGGCGCGCCAGGCTAATGAAGCGTATGTCTGAAGGTGACGAACCGACCATTGATGGATAGCGCACCGCGTGTCGCGTGTGACTAGTAAACGTGTAACCGAGTGTAACAGTAGACAGGCTCGACCAGCCGCCGTCAAGCGACATTCCAGCCTGAATATGACGAATGACTCGAAACGGGCCTGCTCTTTACGTCAAGGGACCTAACTCGAATTATTAATTCTTTATCGAATCTTTGGGATGGCTTATGCCTCGAGACGACAGTCAGTCTCACCAGAGTTTGGTAGATGTCCTGGAACTTGAGTCGCCGGCGGCACACACGCAGGTGCCCCGCGCCCCGCCCCGCGCTCCAGCCAGCTCCTCGCTCCTTTATGTCCCGCGGCACAGAGTTGCCCCGCCCCGCCCCGCCCCGCCCCGCCCCGCCCCGCCCCGCCCCGCCCCGCCGCGCCCCTGAACCTCCTCTATAACTGGTGCGGGCGGGCGCGGTATGAAGTATGGTGTTCTAGGCTGTTCGCCTGCTGCTTTCGTCACCAAGTGGCCGGTGCGGAGCGCGGCACAACACTGTGCGGGGGCAGATCGGGGCGGGGCGGGGCGGGGCGGGGCGGGGCGGGGCGGGGCGCCAGGCAACGCGTTAAATTTGGGCCAAGACCAGCCTCATCAACGGGACGCGGGTTCTCCTGCTGCTTTGTGGCGGGGCGGCCAAGAAGACGCGACACTGAACCCCGCCCCGCCCCGCCCCGCCCCGCCCCGCCCCGCCCCGCCCCGCCCCGCCCCGCCCCGCCCCGCGCGCCGCTGGAACTCTGCCAAAGAACGCTAGCCAAGCCTGTTGTTTTGCCGCACTTATATCCACCGCACGTCCACGCTGCGTCCACCGCACTGGCTGAACCGGCCGGCCCGGGGGGGGGGGGGGAATCACTCATACAAAATGTGTACAATGATATTTTTAAAGAAAACTTTTGATTATTTTGATTTTTTTTTGTTTTGATTTTTCTTTTGATTATCCAAGAAAACTTGGTCGCTTTTGATAAATTTTTCATCTTTTCCCCCCTGTTTCTGACTTTTTTTCGTTTTTCTTTCAGTTTTTTGTTCATTAGTCCTCGATTTTTCGGATCTTTCTCTATCTTTCTTCTTGATTTTATTTTGATGCTTTTAAATTTCTTTTAATGTGACTCCCCGCTCGCGGCTGGCTGTCTTATTGCTGCTGCCGGCCAAAATTTTTATGGCATCTGCCTCTTCTCTTCTCTTCTCTTCTCTTCTCTTCTCTTCTCTTCTCTTCTCTTCTCTTCTCTTCTCTTCTCTTCTCTTCTCTTCTCTTCTCTTCTCTTCTCTTCTCTTCTCTTCTCTTCTCTTCTCCAGTGCCTGGTGCGCCAACATGCCGCACACGTGAGCAAGCACCCATGGCAGCAGGCTCCGAGCGTCAACCATTAGTTTCTCCTCGGAAGTAGCACCTCGTGAGAGACAGGTGCTAAACATGAAACGAGCGGTTCACCTCTAGTCAAATTTTAATGTTAACTTCGTGTGCGACGAGATTTTGTTCTTATCGTGAGGCGCGAATGCTCCTTTTATTTAATGGGTATCGCTTTGGTTTTCCCCTCTCTCGCCTCCCGCGCGCGGTTGCACTGCTGCTCACACTCACAGCCGCTTGCTCACCTCTAGCCTTGCCCAACTTCCGTCGCTGCTTCCCCCTGTGTGTTTTTGAGAGAGAGAGAGTAAGGGGAGGGGGGGGGGGGGCTCGAGGAGGAGCGGGCTCACCTGACTGTTGGGTGTTAAATGTTTGCTCTGTTCTGGTGGTGGACGTTTAATATGCCTCCCAAGTCAAGTCATGGCAGCACGCCGAACGTTCTCTTTTCTAGTAAAAACCCCGCACACTCTAAGTGGATTTGCTTCTTTTCTTTGAACAAAGTTCATACACAGTCAAAGTTTTCCCGAAATTTATTGAGCTTTAGTATGCATCTTTTTGTGCAGATACTTCTGTGGGAAGTCAAGCAATTGTGCGCACAAATTCGTGTGAGGTGGATGGATTGTTCAAACTTTGAACAAAAAACTGCATGAAAACATTACAGCCTAAGAGGAAAGAAATGGTTGATACAACAAATGTTACGTTTGAATCTATCGAAATTTTTATGACCAAAACCATTACATCGTTAGCGTAAATATGATTTTGAGGTTGTCCCTGACGAAAACCTGCGATACTCGGTGCAGCTTTTCATTTTTCCAAGAGTAGGCCCCTGCTCTGGAAACACAAGTGTGCGAATGTCGTACACTTGGATGTGCGCGAATGCCCATTCGTACACTTGAGGGCGTAAAGGTGTGAATTTTCCTAGGAAATTCGCACATTTTGTCCTCCAAGTGCACAAATGGGCATTCACACACCTAGAAGTGTGTGACATTCACACACTTCGGTTTCCAGTGTAGAGACACCTTTAAGCCCCATGGGTAAAGCCGCTGCCAGAGGCAAAGTGCAGCCACATCCTTGCGGAATTTCGCAACCCACGTTGAAAGTAAACGCGCTTTTTTTGGGGTGGAGGGAGGTGGGGGTGCTTTTGATCAGCTGACTCCCTTTCTGTGTAGCAGAGCGCTGCTGCTCGAGGAGCGATAGCATGCGGAAATGACCCGCGCGGGACGGGAACGGCGGCTGCAGCGCGCCATCGCGCCGAGCTGAATGCTGCCGCCTAGCCGCACCCCCATCTCCTTCTCTCCATCTCTCTCCCTTCCTCTCCATCTCCGCCGCTCGTTCTCTCTCCCTCTCCCTCTCCCCGCCCTCCTCCTCCTCAACCTGCAGGCAGGACTCCGCGCCATGCAGCCGCCCGTAGACTAGTCTGCTCAGCTCAGCGGCTGGAGCTGGAATGGAGTCACACCGAAATGACATAACGAGCCCCTCTCGGCTCGGCTCCGGCTGCAGCCTGCAGAGCCTGCCCTGCGGTCCAGGCCGTCCAGGCGGCTCCGGACCTCCACTTCCGATCCATATTTTATTCATATACCTCTTTGGAAATGGGGGTATAAGAGAGAGAGAGAGAGAGAGAGAGAGAGAGAGAGAGAGAGAGAGAGAGAGAGAGAGAGAGAGAGAGAGAGAGAGAGAGAGAGAGAGAGAAGAGGGTGAAGGGAAAAAAAAAGTGATGGCTGAGGCGAGAAGTAGGCCGGGTCAGGTGGCGTCTGCTGCCTCCTCTTCCTTTTTATTGCATCGATGTTGTGGTGGATCGCGATGTAAAAATCCGCTGGAATAGACATCAGTCGAATAAGATTCTTTAGTATATACCAGTTTAGTTATTTACACTGAATTATAATTAAGTACGACGCAGCACTTGCCAGCAAGGACGGGGGAGGAAAAATAAAACTTACAGCTGCAACAACGGCTATAACTTTGATTCCTAAAACACAATAATAAAGCTTTAAATTTTATCCAACATTATAGGGAACGCGGAGCTGAATGCACGATTGTAGTTTTACCGGGCACACTGTAAAAAAACATGTCGTAAATTAACAGGTAATATCTGTGAATTTTGTTAAGCGACCTGACTGTAAATTTACTTTTAGTTCGTGTTCATTTACAAAAAAAACTCCGTAACTTTACAAAAATATTCCGTAACTTTACAAAAAAATCCCGTAAGTTTACAAATTTTATCTGTTGTTTCGCGATTTTTCTTGTTAATTCACAAAATGTTTCATCAAACTACAGGAAAAATCTGTTCACCGATTTAACAGCGAAACATGTAATATTTTTTTTCGTTTTTTTACAACAAATTTTTACAGTGCAGACATGAGACTTCAACTCCTTGGAAGTCTGCACGTCTGGAGACTTGAGACTTCCGCCCCGCGAAACACACGCCCTTATGAGATTATTTCTCTGGCCGGTATATCCAGTGACCGACAACTGGAAAGTGGTAAGTGACAAGGGCTACCAATCCAGGGCACCTAAAAGTGCATGGTCTCTAGTACACGGTAAAAATGATGTCTGATTTTTTGAGGAAAAAGGGAAAACTTTGAGGACCTTAGATACTTTGAGGAAAACACCTTAGATTTTGAGGGTCTCCTCAAAATTTATGGAGATTTCCCGTATTCTTTGATGAGCCTTCCTCAAAATCTGAGGGGTTTCCTTCAAATTACGGAAGTTCCTCAAAGTTTTCCCCTTTTTTCCTCAAAAAAATTCAGACATTGCTTTTACCGTCCATGAGAGAAAAAGGGCGCAGATGCCAACTTCAGTGACTAGCATTGCTAGCCTTCTCTTTCCACTTGTCTGTCACTGGACAGAACCCTGTCTCATGTCTATCAGTCTCAACCCAGGATAGGCTCACGTCCGCCCAGCCCTCGGACAGCGCATCCGGATCATGTGACCGCGGCAAAGCGGGGCGTGGCGGGGCGTGGCGGGGCGTGGCCGGACCGCGGCCCGTCATCCGAAGGTGATGCGTCGCCAGAACACATTCTCGCGCATTCGCCTCTGACGGGTGGCGTTTCTGCTGCCCAAAGATAAAAGACGTTTGATTCGCGGCGCCGCGTAAAAAGAAGACGACTGATCAATCCATTATGCCCCTCGCTATGACCTTTTGTTTTGCGCTTCCAGACTCAACTGTATTCGCTCTCGTGTTTTTGCCTCACACCTTCTTTCTCAATGACCCCGTGGCCCCCTCCACCTCCTCCCCCTCCTCCCCTCCCCTCCCCCCTCTCTCTCCCTCTCTCTCTCTCTCTTCTCCCTCCCCGCACCCTCTCCCTCTCTCGCTCTCCCCTCCTCTTACCTTTTGAGAGGTCGTTAAAAATAATGTGACGGACCGCCGAGCTGAAGTAAAGCGCCACAGCGCGGCGCCCTCGGAGGTTTCATGATGATAATGCAACACCCTTTTTCCAAGTATGATAGTGTCCCGGCTGTGCGCTGTGCGGGCGCCGATAGGCAACGCGTTCTCATGACGGGTGAATTTTATTTCGTATGCCTCGTGCACCCAAACCGCACGTCGTAGCCGTGCACAGAAAAAAAAAAGTCCATATAAGAAATGAGTGTGCAGAGGTCGTGCCCGCGCGCGAGAAGTGTTGTTTGTCCCGACGCGAATTATGAAGCGGCAAAGCAAGCAGCAGCGGCGGGCGACTCGCGACTCGGCCCGGCGGGTAGGGGTATTTCTGGTCATGCCTATCAACGGTGCGCGTCACGCCCCGTGCACAGAGGAGTAGAGGGTAGGTAGCCCGACATTCCAGATGGTGCGGTACCGCCCCGCCCCGCCCCGCCCGGGTACCGGAAGCCACCACCTGCCGCTGCACATACGGGGCTGCCGGGCGGGGCGGGCGGGGCGGGGCGGGCGGGGCGGGGCGGGGCGGGGCGGGGCGGGGCGGGGCCGGGCCGGACTGGTCGGTGGGCCACATGCGGCCATCTACAGATGGGCCGGTACCGTTTATCGCTGAGCCGCGTGGAAACCGCACACGTGTCCCACGCTGTCGTCTCTCGCGTGTTTGGGGTCGTTTCCGCCCCAAAAGCGCTGGAAAATCTGGTCTCGTCATCCGAGTCCACACCGTTTTAAATATCAACAAACATGCGATTACTTTCCCGCAAATTATACACCTTTAGTGTAATTTTCGGTTGGTAAATTTTGTTTCGTCTTCTGAAACGAGACAAAAGGTGCGAAATTTAGTTCAAATTTCCCATACTTGAAGAAGGAGCATGTGCAGAGAGAGTGGAAATTCCAGTGTTTGATTTTCACTTTTGGGTTCCCATTGTACAAACTTCATGTATTAATTGCAAATTTATTATGTTTCTGAGCTTTCTATATGCACCACGATCAAGTGTCTCTCTTCAAATAGGCACGTGCTTTTTTTCTGTTTAGTTTGCCTACACTGGAAAAACAAAGGTAGGACGAGAAGGGTTTACCAAGGCATTAAAAATTAGCACCCCTGCAAAGGCATTAAAACTGCGCAAAATGTGTTAAATTTTAATGCCTTTGGACAATTTCGTGCCTTTGCAAAGGCATATTAAAATTTCACACCCCTAGAGAGGCATTAAGTCCTACCTTTGTTTTTCCAGTGTATTGGCAAAGATTGAACCGATTGTGTACACGTGATTGTCCAGGTGGCAGGTCCCCTTGTAAAGCTTACAGTAAAATTCACCGCAAGCGCTTTTCAGTGTCGGCGTGAGGCTCTTCTTGGAGAGACCCACCAGGCCACGCAAGCGTGTTCGCCAGAAGCCCTCCGCGCCCTACGCGCGAACGCTGCCGCCTCCCTTTAGTCTGTGACGCTGGTCGTGACGTCACAGCGAGCGTAGGCGAGCGTGCTGCCGGCTGCTGCTGCCCGCCACCGCGTTTATTTGAAAGAGCTGGACTCTGGCGACTGTATATATGTTTGTATGTATCGAGGGGATCACTCTACTAAAAGAGAGCGATAATGTTATTGACCATTTAAATTTTTCTTTTTATATTTCAAGGAAACTTTTTGTCTTCTTGATGAATAAATTTTTATCTTTTCCCGCCATTTCTGATTTTTTTTTCAATTTTATTTTTTAGTTTTTTTTTGTCTTCTCCCTCCTTGATTTTTCGGATTGTTCTGTATCTTTTTGATTTTATTTTGTTTATTTATTTTGTAAACGATTTTTGGGTCTGTACAAGTGAACCCCCCCTCTCCCCTCGCTGTGTGTGTGTGTGTGTGTGTCTGTCTGTCTGTCTGTCTGTCTGAGTGTTGGTCTACCGGTCCGTCCCTCCGTCTTGTGTCTCGCGCCTCTGTCTGCAGGAGCAGCGATACGACACCGGAAGTGGGAAAATATAAGCGCACAGCCATTGTGCTCTGTGACTGGAGCTGGAGCCAGCCCGCCCGTCCTGTCCACTCCTTCCACTGCTTTTTCGAAGTCATTCTCAGCGCCCACGGCTGCACTCTTCTTCCTCATTCGCACGCGCTCGTGTGTGTGTGTGTGTGTGTGTGTGTGTGTGCGTGTGTGTGTGTGTGTGTGACTGTGAGCGTCCGTGTTTGAGTTCAATGTGATCGTGTGAGTGTGAGCTTCACGTCGTGATCGTATGTGTGCTCACGTCCTGGTTCCCCTCCTATACCTGCCGAAGGTTTCGAGTGGTGTTGAGTGTTGAGCCCTCCTCCTCCTCCTCCTCCTCCGCACTCACCAATTCAACGATTGATTTGTACATAGGGTTCCGAAGCGTGCTGTTCAGGGAAGGTCGAGCCAATTTTTTGCATTCTTGAAGAGGATGTAGGCTTGAAATTAGGCGTACTGACTCAAGGGAACTTCGACCAAAGCATCTCAAAGAACAATTATGTAACGTATATAGTGGACTTTAGTGAACTGCTGACTCGAATTTCCAGAAAGGTCGACGATCGCTGCGATGTATGTATGTTACATAGTCCTATCGTTTACTCTTCGCAAAGGGTTGCTGTGCTGAGGTGCATGCACGGAAACCTATACAGCAATTCTCGCGCCTCCGTCGCTACTAGCTCGTCTGGGTTTTCAAACGTCCTCGAGCGATGCAGCAGAAAGGAGTTGCGGGTTTTGTGCTGCGCAGCGCAAAGCTGCTGGCCGCGGGGCGGGGAGGGGCAGTCAGTAACACTGTGAAAAATATGTTCGTAGGTTTACGATTTATTTTGTAAATTACGACTTACGAAAACTGTTGTAAATTTACGACAGCCCATTTTTGCTTGTAATTGAATTTTAAGTCGATTGGTACTGCTTGTAATTTTACGATAAGTGATCGTAATTTAACAACTCCACTTCGTGAAAAATTTTCCTGTAAACCTTCGACAACTTTTCACAGTGAATATATTTCAGTGACAACTGCGAGTACCGCGGTGCGGTCGCGCTGTATGGCACTATGGCACCTCGCGCTCTAGTTTAGTGTCACTGCGCCCGACCTTATCGCCTACCCCGCCCCGCCCCGCCCCGCCCCGCCCTGCTTGCACCTGAGCACCTGACTGCTATATACTCTCCCGCGGTTTCATTTTAAATCGGCGCCCCCGCCCCGGCGCGGCAGCCGGGGCCGCGCCGACCCTGTTTGTGTTTATTTACTCCGCGGCGGATCGCTACACTAGTTCAGTGCGTTTTCGACGTATAACGCCGTTCTAAAATTATACCCTACCTCCTCCCTCCCTCTCTCTTGCTACTGTACCCTTCTCTCTCCCTCTCGCTCTGCGGTGCGCCACACATATTACTGGTGAAGCAGGGGTGCCTCCCCCAGCCCCCACCCCCTCAGCACACGAACAAGAATAAGGAAAACAATTAAACCTAAAAAAGTTTAAAAAAAAAAACATTGAGGAAAAAACTCTTGTGTGGTGCGCGAGATACTGTGCGCTGCATCCGCGACCTGGACCGGCTGCTGTATAGCGCGCTCTAGCTCTTATCAGGTGGTGCCAGGAGCAACAGGTCCCGGCGGCGCGCCCAGTCCAAGGTCCCCGCCGTCGCCCCGTACACTACCGCGAGCTACGTACCTTTTTGGTACATATATACATCCAGTAACTTGCATTTCTTGTGCAGAAGTTATGACATCGTTATTACTACTGAATGTATGTGCATAAGATTTGTACTTAGCTACACATAAAAACTGTGCGTAGCGATGTGCACTCGCAGACAATTACAGACGTTATTTTGTCTACTTACATATACCAGTATAATATGTACCAAGTATAAATAATTTATTGCTGAATAGCCTACTTTACCATGAAAAAATTGTTCTTAGTTATGTAAGAAAACTACCAGATACACAGAAAATGGTATGTCATACTTATTCTTGTGTAAATTAGCTCGTAAGGATTTTTTTGACGAAAATGTGTGTAGCTGTTTATTTACAAGAGTTTATTTACTTGTGACTCTTTGGTCGGGAGTGACGAGGGGGAGTCACTTCGAAAAAAAATAATTGTGTTGCCCCCCCAAAAAAATCATTCAAGAAAACAAAAACAAATACCAAATAAATCAAAATAAAATCAAGAGGAAAGAGACCAAAAAATCTGAAAAACCCGAAATATCGAGAACAAATGAACAAACAATGAAGAAAAACGAAAAAGAGTCAGAAGTAAGGGGAAAAGGATCAAAATTATCAGAAAGTGACAGGATTTTACTTTAAAAAATCAATTTTTAAAAAATCAAAACAAAAAATCAAAAAAACATTGTACCCGTTTTGTGATCTCCTCTTGTGCTGCACGCCATGCTGCGCGCCGCGCCGGGCCGCGCTGTGACCGTCGTGATGACACAGGCCTACCTGTCCTGTCGCAGCGTGGCGTGGCGTAGCGTAGCGCAGTGCGGCATACATGGAACGTCCCCGTCGTTAGCCACGTAACACGGCCAGCCACAATATAATGACGCCCGTCTCTCTCTCTCGCTCTCTCTCTCTCTCTCTCTCTCTCTCTCTCTCTCTCTCTCTCTCTCTCTCTCTCTCTCTCTCTCTCTCTCTCCCCCCCCCCTCCCCTGCCTTCTCTCTTCCTCTCCCTCCATCCCTCTCAGACCTTCTTGCACTCTGAGAAAACTAATCTTTGTCGCTGCAATCTCGTCGTGCTAAAAACACACAGACAAAATTGACCCCTTTTGTAATAAAATGATCTCTTGTTTCTCTTCTCCCACCTGCTCCCTTTATTAAATTAGTTGCCTTCGTTAATATGACTTATTTCTCTTATTAATTCATCCGTGCTCCCCTGTTATGTGCGACGCACTGCTTAGCGGGACTTACAGAGAGAGAGAGAGAGAGAGAGAGAGAGAGAGAGAGAGAGAGAGAGAGAGAGAGAGAGAGAGAGAGAGAGAGAGAAGGGCAGCCGAGATAATGGGAGCAAGGAGGGTTCGCATGACTCAGTGTTCGCTGTACAATACTGTCATGCATAACATTTCTCACCCGTAACGGTTTGCGTATCGTAGTAAATGTATTGGGTGTTCGGGTAGTCTCGAGGAGTCATGTTTCTTGCAGTGAATAAGGTGCACTAGTGAACAGTGTTGCATTGGAAAAGCGAAGGTGTGACTTAATAAACATGTTTTCATGTCCCATGTTTGTTCCTCCAGTGCTGTGTGCCAAAATTAATCAAAATCATAGGAAGATAAAACTAAAAAGCAGTCGATGGTGGGTTGATGACGCACTAGTCTCTAGCACGGTCTCCCTCCACCGTGGTCTCTAAGCACGCAGGCGCGGACACTTGGCTGGTGCCGCTGCACAGCACAGTTCTGCCCAAATCTTGCAACTTGCGTAAAACAAATGTTTAGTTTCTATACATCATGGTGTATAGTTGGCAATTCTATACATGACATGATGTATAGAAGGAACTAAACATGACAAGATGTTTAACACCTATCCACTTCGATAATGTATAGAGGTTAAACATTTTGTGATGTTTATAAGTATACACTTGGGAGAGGCTTCATTTGGAAAAGCATAGGGATACCACGCTGCGCCAAGTGTATAGCCAACTGAACACTTGCAAAGTGTTTAGAAAATAAACATCTGCTGATGTATTGTTTGAACTAAACATTATATAGTGTTTAAATATTAAACATTAGCAGTTAAACATCATTTGATGTTTAGAACTATACATTTGTTTTACCAGTGTATTTTATTTCTAATTCAATTTGGAGCTTGTTGGCTTACTACCTCGTGAACTCAGAAGATTATATGACAAAAACTACGTAAACGTATGCAAGGAATAAAAGTTTAGGGAAAGGGGTAAAAATTTTCCCTGCCCAGGCACAATGGAATGCTGACAGGTGTTTTTGCTCTTACCTTTCTGCGTGGAATGCAAATTACTCTCTGATCGTTTTTCTTGCCGTATCTTTCTGGTACATTTTGAATTTTTTTTTTGCCACACCGTCCCTCTAACGGAAGCGGTCCACCCATAGCCTACGCCGTGCGCACGCGCAGGAAAAAAAATGAGAAAAAGCAAAACAAATGACTGTTAGGAGCAATTTATGTGAAAATTTTTACATATGCCGGCGCTTAAACGTGTGTATAATTAATTCGTGAAAAACTTTACGTAAAAATTATCGACGTATGCTCGTTGGTGTGTTTGCTCGATACACCGCCTTTCTAAACTTGGAGTGTGTCGGTGTGTCCCCGCAGAATACATAGTCCTGGATCGGCTGAGGGGGAAACATCTCTACACCTCGTAATTCAAAATAATAATAATAAAAAATCAGAAAAATCCCTATTTCTCCCCGCAAAAAAAAAAAATTGCGACATTCAAGCAAAAATCACAAAAATTCAACGAAAATTGACGAAAATTTAAGAAATGTGTACACCAAAATTCAGAGTTAGTTGTTTCCGCCTGCGGGTTCCGCACCGCCCAGCGCTTGCCGTCTGGGTGCACGCTGCCGCTGTGTCACGACCGTGTCATCGCGTCCCCAGAGAGCCGCGCGAGCAGCGCAGTGCAGATATTTTCTCCTGAGGTCGGCAATAACACCTCTCTCGACGCCGAAATGCTAGCCTTTCACCACCGCGCCGGCGCGGCCGTGCAGTGCAGCGGGGCTGCTCGGGGCTGCGCCGGCTGCGCGCGCCGCTGAAACAGCGAAACGTGAAAAAGTGACGTTCTGTTTTGCAGCGAGTCATTGGAGAAGGGCTGGGCCCCCTGGGCCCCTGGGCCCCCCGCGCCCCGCGGCAGTCCAGTCCAGCTGCCGCGCTGCTGCTGCTGCTGGCCCCGGGCCCCCCGGGCCTGCCTGGGCCGCCCCGATAAAAAAGAAATAGAAAAGGAAAACGCGGGAGGAGAAAAGGGTTGGAGCGCGCGGCGCTGCTTGAAAGTCCTCCCCCCTCCCCCCCCCTCTCCTTTCCCACTGTGCGCATTTTAGGCGGGTGGGACGAATGAGTCGAAACGAGTTGATGACGGCGTGAAGGTTGTCGCAGGCAGGTAGGCAGGTACCAATGCTGCTGCTGTGGGCCGCGGCGAGGAGAGCCTTGCGCGGGGGGGAAATGAAAAAAATGTAAAAGTGTCGGACACTCGAGGGGGCCTCAACTCACCCGAAATTTGTACACAAGATTTCAAGATTTCACATGATTTCACAGGATTACACCTCTTATAATTGAAAGAAATAATTGGTAAATGTTAATAATAATTCAATCGTATTTTGAGCTGTGAGCCCAAAATACGCACTCAAATCAATTTTTTTTCGGCAAAAGATCCACATTTTTTGACAATGATTTCGAAGATATCAACGATTGTGTACACATGATTTTAGAAGTTGAGGCCCCCTCGTGGACACTGCAAACCCTCGAATCCAATTTCTCACGCAAAATGGGTGAGGACACTATACTTATTCGATGCTTACAAAGAGTGAGAATTTTTATCCTCACCCTCTTCGAGCAATATATATTTTTTAGCCTCCCTCTATTTGGGTGAGGTTTTTTTAAGCCTCACTTTATTTGAGCACGAATCCTCACTTTATTAGGGCGAGGTTACAAAATTCTTTCTCAAATAGAGCGAGGAAAAAATTTCTCCCTCTCCAGAGAGTAATAAAATTGCCCCCAAATTCTCACTCGTATGGGAGCGAGAATCGGGACTCGAACATTTTCATTGGAGGGTGGTCGAGAGGGGCGGTAAGGAAGGGTGACAGGAAAGGCCGGCAAGGGCTTAACTTTTAAAAGAGAATTATAATACTGATTATGACAATGCGGATGAATACATGTGTTAAAGTTCTAGTTTGATTCTCCTCTTTGTGTCAATCAGGCTGTCTCATTTCGGTTATTCGCACTTGCTTTTCGTTATCGAGATCAGAATTCACAAGCATAATCTATGGGCCATATACATACTAGCACATGATAGGCCACCAAATAAGGAAAAGAAAAACAGGCTCTATAAAGAAGAAAAAAAGAGTGGTCGTTCTATTGGTGAGCCTGTCGGTGTAATGACACCGGCTAGGCACGCGTGTTCCTGCCAATAGAAACATAACAATACTGGGCGGCTCGAGCGGATACTCTGCAAACTCAAGTGTGAGACAGTTTCACACTTATTACTGCAGTACCACTGTGTCTCACACTTCCAATAACTATTTTCTGACGTTGAATAGCAATCACGTTTTGGACAACAGCATCAGCTTTGCTTTAAAATCCCGGTATAAACGAGCTACCATGTGATGGGGTTCGGAACAACAACAACAATAATCGCAAATTAATGGTTTCGAAAATTTACATGGTCTTTGTTGTTTGCGATGAGAACCCTATCACATGGTAGCTCGTTTTAAACGGGATTCTGAACCAAAGTTGATGCTGTTCTCCAAAACGTGATTGCTATATTCAACGATAGAAAATTGTTTTTGAAAGCGTGAGACACAGTGGTACTGCAGTAATAAGTGTGGTACTGTCTCACACTTGAGTTTGCAGAGTAAAGAAGCGATTTGCGTGCGCAGAAGTTGGCAGCGTCGTTAGTTTCTTGTGCATCAGAGTCACCTTCCGCCTCACGGTAAAAAATCAGGGGTAATTTTGTGTATCCATTGAATTTATAATTTTGTGAAATTGTATGGACAAATATTTTTTCTGTATCCAGCGAAGTCAGAAATTTTTTTTACGAGTCCAGTGTACCTAGAAATTTATTAAAAATGTGGTGAATTTAAAAAATTGTAGTTGCATTTTTGTGATTTTTTTTGTATTATTACTTTTGTGATTTTTGCGCCTTCTTTGTATAGCCACAGTAGTAAAATTACATACAATGTGAAGAAACAAAATTAAAAGTAATAGTAGTAGTATATTTTCTTAACGTAGCCACTGTAGTAAAATTTTGCCTCCAGTGAACTTGAAAAATTAACGATTGGTTGCTGCACGGTATCTTTACGTGTCCACAGTAGTAAAATTATTCGGAGAAAATGGAAACCATGGGAAGTAACGGCATATCGCATGATGTCGTAGACACCACGGGCCTTCCGTAGGATTTAGATCAGCCGCTCCATCCTACCTCGGGTGAGCGAGCTAAGCGCACTGGGCTGTGGAGTTAGACGGGGAGGAGACAGAGCTCCCCTTGGCACGTCCCTGCGGTCTAGTGGTTAGCGTGCCGGGTCCAGAACGCCAGGTTCCGAGGTTCAACTCTCCGTCAGGTAAAGCATTTTTTCAGTAAGTTCAATCAATCTATCTAATGTTGTAGAGTAAGGAGGTGGGAGGAGAGGCCGAGAAGCGGGGGAAAAGTATAAAACACATTCCAGAGCAATGAAAGATTGTTTTGGAGAATTTTACAAATTACATAATCTGGCAAATTTACTACTGTGGATACGCAAAGATTGTCGGAAATACACTTTGTACTTTTACTACTGTGGCTACGCAAATCTAACTTGTGATATGAACTTTGTAAATTTCCAAATATTCTGTACACATAAATTTCTGTTTCCTGTGTACATCAAAATTTACAAACAAAAAAGTCACACACAGGCGTTTACGGATCAATGTAGTAAAATTACCCCGAATTTTTTTTACCGTGCTCCGGCCCGTGTGATGTGGTGTCGCAGTCGCTTCTCCGCGGTCGAAGCGGGACGGGGCGAGGCGAGGCGGGCTGATAGCCACGGGGTGACAACGCACAGCATCTTTAGTCATTTCCTCTCTCTCTCTCTCTCTCTCTCTCTCTCTCTCTCTCTCTCTCTCTCTCTCTCTCTCTCTCTCTCTCTCTCTCTCTCTCTCTCTCTCTCTCTCTCTCTCTCTCTCTCTCTCTCTCTCTCTCTCTCTCTCCCCCTCTTTTCCTCTCCCCCTTCGTAAGCGGTTCATAAGGCATTGCTCAATGATTGCGACAGGGATACAGAGACGAACACTCGCCTGTAGAACATCACATATTTCCTGTGTGGGTGCGGGAAAAAAAATTGCCAGAAGTTCCTATGTAAGGGTATCGAAAGCGACCAGAGAGGGAGGGAGACGAGAGAGTCAGAGAGAGAGAGAGAGAGAGAGAGAGAGAGAGAGAGAGAGAGGGTTGAGGCGGGAGATAGCTGTGACCTCGGAGAGCTTAGATTGGCAGGATATTTTGGTTTGTTTACCCGAGCACCTGTGTTGGTGGTTTTTGGCGGTTCGCCGATGCCTTCCCATTATTACTATTAGGATTATTATCATCATCAAGGTTTGCCGTACAGTGCTATTTAAACTCGGCGTTGTAGGAGAAAAAGGTTCCCTTTGTATTTTTTGTGTCCTCCCGCCTCCTGTCCGCTGCCCCTCCTCTCCACACGCGCTGTCCTCATGCTATCACCTGCCGTCTTATTACGAAGATCTCTCTCGCGCCTCCGTCCTTGTCGCACTCACGGGGCCCCACCATCCCCAACATGGGGCACCGCCAAAGGCGCAACAAGGATGGAGGTACGACAGTGATATTCGGAATCAGTCCTCAGCTCATCACAACATTCTGCTCGCTCGTGTACTGTACTATCCATCTACTTAACGACACTCAAATTTCGCGGCAGGGGCCGCCGCCGTCTGTGAGAGATATGCCAATTAGTAAGTCGCGTGTGTCATATTTTTGCATAGATAAGGGACCGGCGAAAAAGGCTTCGCCATGGCTAGATGTGCGCGCTGGCCTTGCAGCAAGCGCGCTTAGGACAAGTTGTCTGGCACATGTCCTGACGGCCCGCATTAACCCAAAGACATGCTGAAAAATAATACCTTGTCTTGAGAAGGTGTCACACGAGGTACAGGAAAATTTTCAATAAAAGTTGTCTCACAATTACAATTCAAGATTGAAATCGAGGGGGGGGAGGGGGGGTGGGTCACTCATTCATACAAAATATAAACAGTATTTTTTTAAAAGTTTTGGTTTTCTTTTTTATTTTTTTTATTTATTTGTATTTTTTCTTTCTTTCTCAAGAAACATGTCTGTCACTTTTTTGATAAATTTTGATCTTATCCCCCTATATTTTCCCACTTGTCCTTGCGGAGCAGCTGGGGCACGCGGGCACCACGACGGTCACCCAAGTTCACGCCAGTGTTATCCGTAACATTATGCGTGTGTTGCTTGCGCTTGATAAGTCCCTCGTCAGGATTACAAATGTATACCCGTGAGAACTCGGCGCACTCTTCTTCTCCTGCCGCAAGGCTATTTCGCATTAAATAACAACAAATTATGTCTTTTTATTTCCTTCCCTTTTTTTTCTGGGTCGCGGGAAGCAGGCGAGGCCTCTTTTCAGAGCTGCCGCAGCCTGCAATGAATGAATCGGCCATAACGCCCTTCCATAAGCCGTGGGTAGGCGGGCAGAGCTGGTCAGGGAAGTTCCGCGTGGCCCGCTTGTGTTGTAGGGGGCACCACGCCGCCTTTCGAGCAGTGTCTAAGTCCCCTGTAAATCGAAATTTCGCGCACCAGCAGCTTAAACTCAACAAAAAAATAACAAAATACAGGTTTTTTTTTTGAAATTTGAGACTCACATCTCAACAACTTGGCATATTCAGTGTTCAGGCTTGCGGTAATCAGTTCAATATTCAACCATATTCATCCGTTTTCAGCAGCATTTCACACAAATATAACAATACTTAAGCCTGACTTACTAATATTTCACCCAAATTTAGACAAACTTAACTCGAATTTACGAATATTTCACCGATATTCATCAATATTCAGCCATATTCAAGTATTCGGTGTACACGAAATCTCAAAGTTAATGACCCCTCGACTCACATAACTTTTAATGTTTGAAGGAGTTTATAGGCATAATTTCAGCAGTTTCACAGTTTTGAGTTAAGTTCTTTGGCTGTGTGCTTTGCAGAGTTTTCAGCCCGGTTCTGGCCGACGCCGCGCGATTCTGAGTCGGAATCACCCGATCGAGGGAGCCTGGCTGTCAGCCCGGTGTGGCCGGGGCGAGGCGCGGCGGGGCGGGGCGGGGCGGGGCGGGGCGGGGCGGGGCGGGGCGGGGCGGGGCGGGGCGTAGTCCGGAGAGAGGAGAGGGGAGAGGGAGCCCTGCTCCAAGGTCAGGTTCCAGTGGAGCCGTAGCCCGTGTCGTGTCATCGTGAACTGAAGAACAAAGATGGTCTCTCTCTCTCTCTCTCTCTCTCTCTCTCTCTCTCTCTCTCTCTCTCTCTCTCTCTCTCTCTCTCTCTCTCTCTCTTTCGTATGCCCTTCTCTTCCTCTCTCTTCCGCCCCCTCTCTCTCTCCCCTCCCATCACCAACGCAGTGTCGATGTTCCAAATGTAGCACATTATGCGATGCGGCATTTGTTTCATACCCTTATGTAAATTTACGATAGTAGGATGCCGGCAAAAAAATAAAAAATGAGAAAAAAAGAGAGTAGCGCATACCTGTCGCCTGTGTTGTGTAGCTAGTCTTGTCGTCTCATTTCCTTTACTGCAAAGTCGACCCCACTTTAACAAATAAGTATACGCACGGCCGTTCACTTCAGATACCCGCGACCAGTTCGTTACAGGAAAAACCTCCATGCCGGCTGCACGGCCCGTACTCGAACTCCTGGGCTCACCAGCCCAGCCCGAGAGGGCCTAATTACTTTCAGCATGGTATGTCTTTTTGCCTCCGCCAAATTGATGGGAGAAAAAAAACGGCGTTTCGCAGAGAAACGCCGTTTATGCTGGGGACGGCGTATTTAGCGGGAAGGTGATCTCAAGGACCCCCTACCTCGCTTATCAAAACTACTTGAGACCGGTGATTCGGGGCAGTTTATAAGCAGGAGAACCTTCTTGTTGAGCTGATGAATTGTCAGAGGGGACGGGCGAGAATATGGCGGGGGGAAAAAAAAGAGATTTTCTTGTTCTCGCTCTTCCTCTTCTTCTTTTTTCTTGTCGAGATGTGGTGTCGCAGATTCTGGTCAGTCAACACGCGATTCGGGGGACGGAGGGGGAGAGACTTGGGCGCGGGAGGTGGACGGACCGGCCGTGGTCTGGGCCGCTAGGCGCTGGGGCGCTCACAGGCCCAGGCGCCCGGGCCCGCGAGCTCCAATTCCTTACGAGCAGATCTTATGGTCAGCCCTCTGCCGGGTGTATAATATGTGAAACCACGCGTTACAGAGTTGCGGCGGGGCGCGGTCACCCACTGTGGAGAATATTTCCGTGGGTGTACAATATATTTTGTAATCCACTATGTACAACATTTCTCGTACATGTACGACTTTACACTTTTCGACTTTGTTGGCTCACCAATCGATTCTGAGTTTATACGTATAGTTTAAAAAAAAATTACAATATGAATCGTAATTGTACAAGACCTCCCATGGAAAATTTTCCCGTACCGGTACAAGAATTTCTCACAGAGCCAGTTGTATTTCCCTCACCCAGAAAAAAGTTCTCGATTTCTCTACGGGCTTAAAATTTTGAGTACATTTGTTCTTGATGTAAGCCAAAGTACTTGTTGACAGAACAGCTTTATCCTAATATCAAGTATTTTTGATTTCAACAAGAACAAATGTGCTCCAAAATTTAAGTCCACACAGAAAACAAGAACACTATTTTCTGAGTGTTGTACACCTTGCGTGTAGATGAGGTGGCTTGTGTGTTTTTGCTGCAGTTTTGTTTTTCTTGCAATTTTGTGTGTATTCAATTGCATTTCTGTTCATTTTGAGGTATTACGCTTTATTTTTCTTGCGTTTTCGTGCATTTTCATGTAAGCGGGCTTGCCGAGTCGTCCGCCCCTTTGGCCGCGGGTTTTAAATGGGTTTAAAGAGCAGCAGGTCGCATGCGTCACTCACTCTTTTCCCAGTGGAGGTTTTGCAGCACTGTGAAAAATACTCGTAAGGGTTACGGGAAAATTTTCCAGGATAAAAGTCGTAAAATTACAATTTGAAATTGTAAATTTACAAGCACTCCCTATCGACTTGAAATTGACCGACGAGCAAGAATGGGCAGTTGTAAATTTACGACATATTTTGTAAATCAAAATTACAAAAAATATCGTAAATTTACGAGGATTTTTCACAGTGAGGAGCCTCGGCTGACACTGGCAGGGCAGGCCTAGGGACCCTCTCTGTGGGGGTCCCCGGGGGTCCCTAGGCAGGCCCAGCCAAGGCCGGGGGCAGCAGGGCAGGTCCTCCGGGAGGACACCAGCTTCAGCCCGGCAGGCTCCGGCGGCCCCCCGGAGACACTTCGGAGGAGAGGGCTCCGGCAGCGCAGCTCAGCCTCCAGTCGAAATAGGCCAGGTCGTCCTGGTATGTGTGTGATAATGGGAACCGGTCTGCAGGCAGCAGCAGGACCAGCAGGGCCCTGGGCTGGGCTGGGCGCGGCCGCGGGCCGGCCCGGGCAGGTGACTGGCTTGGCTCGGCTCGGCTGAGCTGTGCCATGCGCCATGGCTGCCTGCCCGGCCCCGGCCCGGCCCGGCCGCTTAGTTACAAGCCCTTTCACTGAAAATCTACGAGTCATAATTTCTCGCCCCATACGAGTGAGAATTTGAGGGCAATTTTATTACTCTCTGGAGAGTGAGAATTTTTTTCCTCGCCCTTTATGAGAAAGAATTTTGAGACCTCGCCCAAATACAGTGAGAATTCGTGCTCAAATTAAGTGAGGTTAAAAAATCCTTACTCAAATAGAGCGAGGCTCAAAAATATCTCGCTCGAAAAGAGTGAGGTTAAAAATTCTCACTCTAATTTAGTATGGAAAAGTGTCCTCTCCCATTTTGAGTGAGATATTGGATTCCAGGGTTTGCAGTGTTGGCGGCTCAGCGCCACGTGGGGCGTTCACGAGGGTTCCGTCACTTGGTTCAGGAGCGCGTGCACGCGATTATACTGATTTTACCAACAGCCGTCGGAATTTGTTTTGAAAAAAAAAAAAAAACTTCGAAATTTATGTGGTTTTTATTTTTTTTCATAATCTTTAATGGGGGAAAACCTTCAACCGTAAAGCACAACGAATAGATGAATTTTTGGCGATGTGATCACCAGTAGTTATCGGACAAAGTGTCCACAAGCTCACAAGAGTTGTGAACCCGTCGCAAATTATTGAACTGTCCGCCGGTTAGCCTGCTGAGGGGGACACTGGTAAGTTAGGTTAGGTTAGGCCAGGCTTCTTAGGTTAGGACGGGTTAAGATAAGTCAAGTTAGGTTGGCTCTCCGAGGATTCGTGATCGAAATATTCACCCAGCAGGGTCCGCAAACCCGCTGGCCGTGGCGCGGAGGTGTCGCAGCGTGCTGTGGGTCTGTAAAGCAGCGACCCGGCCCGTGCCGGGACCCGGGACCTGTGCCGCGGTGTAGAACCCCCTCCTCCTCCTTCGAGGCCCTCTCCCTCCACCTCCTCGCCTCGCGCCCGTACGTTGCACCCGAGGAGAAAGTGCGCAGGCAGCCAGGCGAACTGCAGCCACCCCGCCACGCCACACTATGCCACACACGGAAAAAACAAAAACAGCGAAATAATAATAAAAACAGCAAGCGTATCCATTTCGCCCTGCGGAACACCCGTGTCATGTCATTGCGTGCCATGACGCTGACGCGTGTGCATGTTTGCTGTGAAAAATAATCGTAGGTTTCACGGTAAAAAGTCTGATTTTTTTGAGGAAAAACCCAAGTAACAGAGATTCATCAAAAACATGTCAATTTCAAGTTTACTGACGTCATGACCATTTAGTCACGGTGACGTGTTTCAATTTGAAGAATTTGATGTGATTTTGACATCAAATTGAGGTAAAATTGACTTTCTCATTTAACAATTACATCACTTTGATGTTTTATGAGACTTTAGAAAGTCAATATTACCTCAATTTGATGTCAAAATTATGTCAAATTTCTCAATTTAAAACACGTCATGGTGACTTAATGGCAGTGACGTCAGTACACCTAAAATTGACCTGTTTATGACGAATCTCTGTTACTTGGGAAGAGAAAACTTTGAGGATCCCCCTGAATTTGAGGAAAACTTCTCATATTTTGAGGAAGTCTCCTCAAAAATTGCAGGGAAGTCTATTCAAAAGATGAGGAAACTTCCTCAATTTTTAAGAAGACTTCTTTAAAATACGAGGAGTTTTCCTCAAATTATGTGGGATACTCAACGTTTTACCTTTTTCCTTAAATAATCAGACATTGTTTTTACTGTAACAAATGCTAAAATAAATCGTGAACAGGTGAAGGCAAAACTATCCTAGATGAAATGCTATCGATTCTGTCATCTTGTCTGACGTGTGCACGAATCTGTTCCCTCGCTTACTTGCAAATTGTCGGTATCGGTGCCGCGTCATGCAGGTGTCTGTGTCTCCCCGCAGCCGACCGTCCATCAGAAAACTTTCCTCCGCGTGTTCTGTCTCTGCCGCGCACCTACCGTATATGTACCCGGGCTGCAGCACAGCCATACCAGGCGAGTTCTGAATGCTAACAACGCATCGCTGTTGCTAATCTTAGTGTGTAGTAGTTTGCTAGTTTAAACTGCACACTAAACCCTTATGCACAATTTTATACAACCATAGTTATGCACAAAATTTTATGCATAACTATGTTACACATTGTGCATAATTCTGCACAAATTTGTGCATAAGGAACAGAGTGCAGCATAGTTATGCAGGAAAAATTGTGCATAACTATGGTTGTGTAAAATCCTGCAAGGCTTCTGCACAAAAAAGTGCATAAGGGTTTAGTGTGTGCGAAACTCGGAAATCCTGCAGTTTCCAATGCCACTTTTCGACTACCACTCAAAATCCAACTTTTGAGGTCAGCATCATCTCCGGACGCGACTTTCGTCCAGTGCACGAGAAGAACAAATACATGTGATTCAACAGCTTTTGAGTTGTCTTAAAGGCCTCGTGCTGTTACAAAACGACTTAAACTGAACATCCTTAGTGGCAGTTTTCAACGTCTCTGCAAGGACATTAAAACTTGTCAAAACCCCTCTGCGGATGTGTGTCAAGTCCGAGAGTCACACCTCAGTATCATAGTGTGCACTTGTAACTTGCAAACACGGCGACTGTGCCCGGCGCGCCATACCCCCCCCCCCCCCGTCCCTCCCTGGCCCGCCTGCGTGTAGTTGATTTGGTTATGGAACCGCTTTGTCGAACAGGTGATCACTCAGCCCGCCCGTGGGAGCCGTGGGAGCCTTATGGAGTGGGGGGGCGGGGGTGGTGGGGGGCCGCAGGCCAACCCGTACAAACCGTTCAATCTTGATGGCATGGCCGGCGGGGCGGGGCGGGGCGGGTGAGGTGGAGGTTCGTTTTCATCACAACGACCGTACGTACACCGCCGCCTCACCGGAGCCAAACGGAATAAAAAAGAAATAATGCGTCGAACTGAACGGCCCCTGCCTGCCCCGAGGGGCTCATACAAAATGTGTTCAATAATTTTTTTTAAATTTTTCTTTTGATTTTTCCAGGAAAATTTAGGTCAATTTTTGGTAATTTTTTTATCTTTTACCCATATTTATGTAGGGGGTTCTTCTTCAGACATAACTTTAAACCCACATAACTGTATATCCACCCAATTGTTGACAGACATAACCGGCTACAGACATAACTGGTGTCAGACATAAAATAGGATTAAATATGGTTGAAAAACTGTAAACACACATAACTTTAAATACACATAACTTTATTCAGAAATAATATTTGAATTTTTGAATAATATATACAAATGAACAACTTGAAAAATAGAGGACAGATAGAGGACAGTTCGGTCATCATATGAACAATATAAAAAATAGAGGACAGAAAGAGTTGTGGTTTTACTCAAAAATTTCAATCATCATATGAACAATTTAAAAAACAGAGGACAGATAGAGTTGTGGTTTTACTCAAAAATTTCAAGCATCATTAAAATTTCTTATCTGCACAGCGGACAAGTGGCGCTTTCCTCCACCCTTCCCGCGCAGGTCCTACAGCAAATGCGGTGCCCAGAGCGGGTGGTATTCGCGCCTGCCTACTACGCAACATCTACACACGTGTGCAGAGGAATTGCCTAGTAGGCAGGCGCGAATACCGCCCGCTCCACACAGCTGTGTGTTGGGCGGGTTTTGCCTACTTTTCTGGCAGCACTGTCAACGGTCATGCCTGGCAAAGATTATGTCTGACGACAGTTATGTGAATAAACGGTTTGGTTATTTCTGTAAAAGTTTATGCCTGTAGCAATTATGATTTTAATTTAAATAAAAAAAATATTTATATTCTAAAATAATTGTGTTATTTCTGTCACCAGTTATGTCGATTTACAGTTATGTGGGTTTTAAGTTATGTCTGTCAACATCACCTCTTTATGTATTTTCTTTATCAATTTAATTTCGTTTTTTTTTGTCATTTTTATTTTACTTTTCGTATTTTTCTGTATCTTCTTTCTTGAATTTTTTTCTTTAATGATTTTTTTGGGGGCCGTACAATGATTTTTCGAAGTGACCCCTCCCTCGGCCTGCCATGTGCCCCGGCCCCTGGTCTGGCACAGCGCGGCCCATTGGCTTGCCCGCGGCTGGGCCTGTCGAACTTGGGTTGATGTAACAGCAGCCTTACGTCACAGTCACTGAATGTGTGTGTGTGTGTGTGTGTGTGTGTGTGTGTGTGTGTGTGTGTGTGTGTGTGTGTGTGTGATCACACACACGCGCGTGCCTGCACGGCCGGCACCTGCGGTGCCCGTGTTCAACCTCGGGAGAGGTGGGGGAGCTGCAATTGACAATGTTGCTCCGACGGTTTTAAAAGGAATTAACCTGCTACGAGAATGGAATTTTTTTTTCTATATCGTGCTGTAGAGATAAGCGAAATATTTCTCTCTCACACTCACACTCGAAACTCAATAAGTGTCTGGGGGTTGTACTTTAGTCGGGGTTGGAATTTTCATTCGTACTCCTGTCCCTATAAGTGTATCGCCGACCCTTGGAAAAAATATCACCTGTTCTTGTTCTAAGTGTGGCAATTCATACACTTTGTGACAACCTACTCGACCTCTCAGCTGCTTTAGCTCTCTTTAAAAAAAAAAAGTCGGCACTTTCTTTCAGGATGCAAATACATGTATGAAGCTGTACCGCAAGAGTATTGTTGCGTCAGACGATTGATTAGCACGATATCTCCTCTCAGCCGGTGCCAGGATTTGCCAATTTCGTCAACACACACAGACACACTGTGAGGGCTTGGCGCGTTAGCACCGCTTCCAACAAGTGTCAATGAAGACGTTGACACATCCTCATGACCCTGTTGTGCATGGCGTCCTGCTTTGTGTTTCTGCCGTTCTGTACATGTGTCGCTCTCTGAGTGGCTCTTGACCGAGACCAGTGACATTCATTATGGTTATGAACTCTTCATTTTTTTTTCGCACGATTGAGATTCTGCAAACATTTAATTGATGAAATGTTTTATTTGTTTCAGGTGTGTATGTCTTCAAGCTCGGATCGTCTGTGGAAGATTTGTGTCCCGGTTCGATTGAGGATCAAATAGAAGGTAGTTGTCTATCTTCAGCGTCAATAAGAGTCAGAAGTGTGAGTCTATTCACAAAAGGTCTTTACAAGTTTATTATTAGCAGCCAATTGAATTCGTAAAACTAAACTGGTTTCGCTTGTTCGTAAACTCTGCAAATGCAACTTTAAAACAACTTGTCAGTTTTGACTTCAGAACTAAAGTTTTATATTCCTCGCAGTTTTGCACATAAGAGTGGCAAGTTGTTGCTGTAGTACCCTAGCTGCAGAGTGACAGTCGAGCAGCGCTGCTTGACCTGTGGAAACATTTCATACCTCTCGCCATAAGTCACAGTTTGAATCTGCAAACAGTATTTTAAAAAAAAAAAAATAACAAATATGCGGAACACTTAGCTAACTGCTCGTCAATTAACCCTGGAAAATTTACTGTAAAAAAAAATTCGTTAGGTAACGGGAAAATTTTCCATAATAAATGTCGTAAAGTTACAACTTCCAGTTGTATTTGTTACGATATTTTTTGTACACCATGTGTCGACCAACAGTTTTCTTTAACGAGTTAGAATTTGCTGTCGTTGATTTACGGCTGCGCTCGTAAATTTACAACTCTGTGTTGTAATAACAAATAACGAAAAAAAGTAGTTAATTTCCGATTTTTTCTCACAGTGTTTAGCTCAAAACGTCCACCCACAAAAATATATTATTTGCGTCAGAAAATGATACGATTGAGATCCCACTTCTTCTCTTCAAAATTGGGATTCTGAAATAAAGAAAAAAACAGCGGATTCTGCTTGAAGGCTTCTGTGCAATCAGTTTTGCTTGGAGCACCTCGAGCCGGACCCTAGCTTGCCCTGCCCCTACCGCGGCCGCGGCACCCATAGACACTGCTGGCTGTGATTGCCCAACGTCCAGGCCGGGCGCGGCGGCGGCGGCGGCGGCCGGGCAGGTGTCGGAATCAGATCTGACTATGGCGTTGCTGAAATTATACCCTAGCCGGATCGAAGCCGCCGACGCCCTCCTTTCACTATTGTTTCTGCCCTTTCCAATAATGATTTCGTACTCGCGCGTTCCCCCTGAAACTTGTGGCCTTCCCGGCAAAATCTGCTGAACTGGAAAGGTCTTATTCTGAATGAAGAACACAAAATGCACCGAGTTCAGCCAAACCTAAAAAAAAATCCGTAACCTGCTTCTCTCTCTCTCCCTCTCTCTCTCTCTCTCTCTCTCTCTCTCTCTCTCTCTCTCTCTCTCTCTCTCTCTCTCTCTCTCTCTCTCTCTCTCTCTCTCTCTTTCTTTCTCTTTCTCTCTCTCCCCCTCTCTCTCTCCCCCTCTCCTCTCCTCTCCTTCCCTCTCTCTCTCCCTCTCTCTATAAATGTGTATGTAAGTGTATGCTGACGAGCCCCCGGGTGTCCCCGGTGGTCCCCGGTCCGCGCGGCCGCGGGGAACAGAGATGGAGAAAGCAAAGTGCACAGCCGTGATATCAGGAAACAAACGAAAGTGCCCATTTGCATGTTGCTGGACAGCGCGCGTCGCAGTGCCGTGGCGTGGCGTGGTGTGGCATGGCGTTGCAGAAAGGTGCAGGCTGCAGGCAGGAGGCGAGGCCCACGTTTTCTTCACGCCTCTGAGGGAGTGAGGGGAGCGGAGGTGCAATGGGGTGAGTCAGACACCGCTGCCGGCGCGGGGCGGTCCAACCCAGGGTGATCGCGGCCCGCCACGCCCCCCCCCCTCCGCTTTCACCCTGGGGCTGAGAGGGGTCACCGAGCGCGGTGGATCGAGCGTTCAGCCCGGAGTTGCCGCGGCCGTCGGGCAAGCGATTAGGAACAGGCGGAGGTAATTAATAGCAGACGGCAGCGGGGCGCGCGGGGCGGAGCAGGGCGGGGCGGGGCGGGGCGGGGCGGGGCGGGGCGGGGCGGGGCGGGGCGCGCGCAGCACGGCAGCTCCGCTCAGCTCCAGAGAGCTGCGCTGGACCTGTGCATTTTGCGAAACCATGTCGAACCGCAGAGAGGTAGGGGGAAAAGAAAGAAAAATTGGGTTTTCCTTTTTTTACGGGGGGAGGGGAGAGGGGGGAGGGGGTTAGTTTGAAGAGGACGTGAGAGTTGTGCAACACTCTGAATCCTATACAAATGTTTTTTTTTTCGTATAATACAACGAATTCTGTGCAACCGTAATATACAGGAAATTTCCTTATTACAAAAAAATTTCCTTGGATTACAAATGCTTTTCTTTTGTATTTCAAAGAAAATTTGGCTTTTTTTATTACGGTTGCTCAGGATTCTTTGTAGAATACAAGAATTTATTTTTGTAAGAATTTAAGAGTGCTTAAGAGGAGGAGTAATTATACATGTGAGCGCGTGACGGGGCGTGACGCGAGAGTGAGACGGCCGACGCTGCCTCCGCGACACTCTGCCCTGTTCTAGTTTCGCGCTGCGCCGCGCTGCGCCGCGCAAGGCCAAGACGCTCGTCGTTCTGATGACACCTTCCTCCCTCGGAGCGCCCCGCGCGCCCCGCGCGTCCTGCCCTGCCCTGCCCTGCCCTGCCCTGCCCTGCCCTGCCCTGCCCTGCCCCGGACCGACCTGACCCGGGCCCTGCTGCTGCTGCTGCTGCTGCTGCCGCCTCAAGGTTGGCGGCACTCCGCTTGACAACGGCGGCGTCGGATGCGCGAACAGCTGTGGGCACAACAAGTGTCAGGCTTTATCAGGTTAAAGGAAAAACGAGGGAGAAACAGAAATTTTGGTACCCCTCGTAATTCAGAAAAACTCAAAGTAATTTTAAAAAAATATATATTCAATCAAAAAAATCCCAAAAAATCAGGAAAATGCAGGAAAAAAATAGGACATTTAGAAAAATTTAGGAAAGCTCAGAAAATTTCATGAAAATTCACAAAAATGTGGGTAAAATTCAAGTAAAAATTCACAAAATGTGTTCACCTAAATTCAGAGTTGTTTCCCCACCGAGGAAAACAACAACGATCAACGACCATCAGTCATCCATCAACGTATGTTTTGGTATACAAAAGTGAGCGCTGAACGCTTTGTGATCACCAAGAAATTAATTATTATAACTTGGAAAATTTTTCGGTTTTGTTATTGCCATCTGAAGAAGTTTTTTTGTCTTCAGAACTTTGATAGTGAGGTGAGAGAGGGTGTTTTTAAACCACGCACCTACCTTTTTCGGAAAGAATAAAAATAAACAAATGCTCGTGGTGCTGTAGAGGGCGCATCGACCTGGTGGCGCCGCCTCGAGACCTCTCCTCTCCTCCGTTGTCTTCTGACCCTTTCCCCCCTCTCTCTCTCCTCCTCTCTCTCTCTCCCCTCTCACCTCTTGGCTCCTCCGACACGGCCGACCGCACCGTACTTCGACCACAATGGGCTCCGTCGGCCACGCGTTGGCCCACCAGGCTGCCTCGGGTTACATCATGCAGTCAAACAAACGTGCGCCCCCCCCCCTTCCCCTTGCCCCTCGCCCTTTATTTTTATTTCGCTTTTCTCTCATCCAGAGCGTCTTCCTTTCGGTCACCCACTTGTACGTACGCCAGTCCCCCTCCCGGTCTTTTACCCGGTGCGTGCGTGCAGTGTTGCCACTCTCCTTGTCTTACTGGCGTGATAAATCGCCGTATCCTTGACTTTCCACTCTCCGTTATGGTTCGAGTGGAGGTGGGAGGGCAGGGGGGCTACACTACTGGTGAAGGGAAAGGAAAGGCTCCCAACCGCGTGTTCACGTTCACCCGCCATGTGCTTAAGAAAAAACGGAAACAAGCAATCTTTGTCGATTTATTATTTTTTTTCTTTTTTTGTTCCTGGGGTAAGGATTGACAGTTGACAGAATTGGGGCAGGATTTTCTGGAGTATGAGTGTCAAGGAGATCAGTCATACGGAGACCTATGCAAAAGATTAGTAGGGGAACACCCACTACACAGCTAGAGGCCAGCTCGAAAAAGTCGTATAAACAGTAATAAACGTATTTCTAATAAATTACAAGAAATAATACACGAAATATTCAAGGAAATACATAAGAATACCAAGTAATTAACATAGTACTTATCTAAAATACTAGAAAAATATCGAAACATACATGAGAGGTACAAGAAATACAAAGTAAGTGTGCACAGGCACAGAATACATTAGTTGGCCGCCCCTCTATAACAAGCGAACAACGAAGAGAGAGAGAGAGAGAGAGAGACAGAGAGAGAAATAGCAGACAGACCTTTCCCTCCGGTCAACGCACTCACCAGTACGCCAGTATGACCTGTCACCCAACTGCCGGGTCGTTAGGCCTCTGTCGTCACAACACTCCCTCACCGTCAGTCTAGCAGAGCTGATGGTGACGTAGACAGCAAACCCCTCTAGCCTCCAACTTGTAGCACTGGAACCTTGAACCTGCTTGCACAGTTCACCACAAAAATTGTGTTCTTCATTATTCAAGATCTTTGCCTTTAAGATTTTACACACTAACTAGATTTGTATATTTTATCGGTACAAAGTTAAAAAATCAAATATCTTGCACATATTTGTGCGTTTCTGTGAAAACTTTTGTGCATAACTGTGTGTTCTGAATCATAAAATTTTTCGCCCAAATTTGTGCAAAAAAGAAACGCAGGTTTAACGTTAACAAACTTTTGCACAAAAACGTACAAATACAGCTAGAGTGTAGGTGTAGAACACTGTCTATTCATTCAAAGAATTTAGCTAAGTTCAGTGAGGTTTACACTTCCCTTTAAACAAAATGTTCCTTAAACTTATTTAAGGAGACTGAAAAACTAAGGACTTATTCGCATTTCCTGGGTGTATCTTGCAGTGATTACCCGTAAGCTATATATACAGGCGCGAAATGCAACCAGGCAGGTTTGCCGTAGCTTCCGAGTGACAACTCGCCGAAAGCTTTTGGGAGTGTGCTTTCAGCCTCCCATGCCAGCTGGGCGGCCACCTGCAGCTGCAGGCTGCAGCTCTGTGAGCCCTGCCGCGCTGGCCCTGCCCCCTCCCCTCTGCCGCTGCTCCTCCACCTCCCGTGCTCCTCCGAGGCGCTGCTGCGGCGTGGGGCTGGGCGGGGCGGCCTCGAGCCTGCACACAGGACACCGCTGAGCGCGGCGCTGTTCCTGGTTAGTGCCGCGTGATCGATTGGCAAGGAGTAGGAGGAGTTGCCACGGTCAGCCTATGGGAAGAATGGCCTAGGAATAGAGCATCGTTTGTTTTTAAAACAATGAAGACAGTTTTGCTACTTAATGCAAACATTTCAAAAATAGTAGGTTTCGTTTTAAAAGTTTTTCTTTTGAATGATTTTTTTTTTTTTTTCTTTTCTTTTTTGATCAAAATTTTTGTCCTGTTCGAAAGAGGACTTATTTTTTAAAAATTGAGAGGGGGGGGGGAGGTGGAATTAAGGAAAAAAAGGCTGTTTGAATTCAAAGAGGAAATTTTTGTGCGTATTTCAAAGAAAGATTTCTCCGGGTGCACAAACGTACCAGATGAAAATTGAACGTTGGGCGTGTGTTGCACATTAAGAGTACCATCACGCTCACGAGCCATGCACCGGGCTGTCCTGTCCCTCTCCCCCCAACCCTCCTTCCCTGGCCCTCTCACTCAGCTGGGCACAGATTAGGAACATCCGCGTGCGGCTGCCCGGGCCATGTGCAGGAGGGGAGATGGACCCGCATGTGTGCAACGGAGAGAGGGAGAGAGAGAGAGAGAGAGAGAGAGAGAGAGAGAGAGAGAGAGAGAGAGAGGGGGGGGGGAGAAATGGCTGCCGCGAACAATGCAGCAATAGAAAAAGAGGCACACAGTGCAACTCTCTGGCAAACCAAGTGTGCTGTGCTCACGTATTCATTATGTACTTGCGTATTCAGGAAATATAGTGTGCAGTTGAATATTTTCAAGTGCACAACTACTGCGTTTACGAGGAGGCCGTGGCTTATTGTGCTCGTGCAATCATGAGTTCACAATCGGTGCAATCTTCGCAATAATGCTGAAAAACGTGCATACGCAAAGAAAAACACCTGATTGCGGTGCACATGTTTGACGCACTCTGCCTAAAAAGCTCAAAAACATAATAAGTGAATACTTAATTAAAATATCAAGTTGTGCAATCCACTCTATAATCATGCAATCTGTGAACACGTTTTGGTTGAGTCGTGGGCCCGAGCCGAGCCCCCTTGTCTGGAAATAAAAGTTTGAGACAGTCTCAAACTTTAGTTACTGCGAGGCCAAAATGTCTCACACCATTTATCTCGATTTTTTTTTATGCTTGAAAACGTGCATATTTTTGTTGACAATGCTTTCAAACGAGCTACTATGTGATGGCTTTGAAAGTGTTTACTCCCCGGTCTCGGTTCCTGTCGGTCCCTCTTGAAATAAACAAAGCGGCAGGTACTTCCGGCTTCCGGCTGTAGGCCGCCTCCGACCCATTATGTGTCAGCTCGTTTCACAGCTCTTTTCAACAAATATTACGCTGAAAAAATTGGTTAAATTTTTAACTCGTCACAAGAATTGAGCCAAATGGTGTGAGACATTTTTAGCCTCGCATCAAAATATGCTGTAGACTCTCTCTCACTTGGATTTCCAGCTGGAAAAAAAAATGAGAATGGTATTTGAACCTCTGCCGCCCCAATGCTATTAACGGTGTCGACGCGGATACCAATGTCGCCACGCGGCCGGGCTGTTGCGGCCAGGAGAGCAGGCGCACTGATGGCGCCACCGGTACAGGTTCGTCGGCGACTACGGCTCCGCGCAGCGTGACCCCTAGTGGGCGTCGTATCCATGCTGGCATAATATCCAAATGTCTTGTTGAACCCATATCCAAATACGCAGCATGCCGTTGAGCACGTGAAGGAGCTTGCCAGTTGCACACTTTGCTTTTAAGTGCACGGTGAAATCTTAAATTTAAGGAGATATCTTTTACTGTGGCCGCATGTGTGCGCACGTACGGGATGAGTAGGGGTCGGGTCAGGCTAGGCGCGGCGCGGCGCGGCGTGGCGTTGAGCGGTGCATCGCCAAGGAAATAGAAAGGACTCAAGGGCGTTGCTAGACGGCGCGGCACCTTGTGCTGCAAAGTGCCCCGCCAGCCTGGAGCCGCCAGCCCCTCTCGGCGCGCGGTTTGGTTCAGTTCGAAATGCAAGTCGGCCCGACCCGTCTCCCCATGGAGGTCGTGGTGGTGGTGTGCTGTGGTCGGGGGGTATCGTCCATCGGGGAATGTCTGTGAGACGAGAGGAGGGAGGGAGGGGGAGAGAGAGAGAGAGAGAGAGAGAGAGAGAGAGAGAGAGAGAGAGAGTGAGATTGGGAGGAGGCTGGAAGAGGAGGAGGTTATTTGAGGCGGTTGAGAGAGAGGGAGAGAGAAATATCTCAAGTCCGTCAGGAGCGCCATTGAGAGCCGAACGAGTCACGACGCGGCGGGATATGGCCTCTGATATGCAGCAGCATGGTACGTGGCGTGGGCTGGCCGCTGGCGCATTGGCGACCATTGGAATGGAATAGCGTGTTTTTTACGCTTCCTATTTAAAAAAAAAAGGTATTTCTATTTTCGCTCTATTTACTATATTTATTCTTTACCGTTCCCCCTTATTGGCCCCCTCCCGGTATTCCATTCCATCCCCGCTGATTGTACGGTTTCCAAGAAATGATTTCAAAAATAAAAAATTAATTTGAAAAAATCAATATCAAATCAAGAAGAGAGACATAGAAAAGTCCGAAACATTACACTGGTAAAACAAATGTAGAATATTGCACACCAATTGGCGTGCTTTTCAAATGTGCAAACTTTGCACACTTCCTGGTGTCGAGCAAAACTAAACATCACGAAGTGTGCAAACTTTGCACACTTGTCAAACGTCTAAACTTTGCACACCACGTAGTGTGCAACATTTCGAAACTTGGTATACCTTTTGCTATCCTATGATTAAGAATTTTCCACAACCAAAAGTGTGCAAACTTTGCACACTTGCCAAACGTCTAAACTTTGCAAACCACGTAGTGTGCAATATGTTTAAACACCATGAAATGCGCAAAGTGCCAGGAAGCACACTTTAAGTGTGCACTATTGCACATTTGTTTTACCAGTGTAACAACAATTAAACAAAAAAGGCTGGATTTTTTTGTAAAACAGGCAGAAAGAGAAGGCAAAAGATGAACACACATTTTGTATGAGTGATTCCCCTCCCCCCTCTCCCCCTCCCTCGCGGCTATAGGCGCAGCGCGCGCGGTGCGGAGCCTATCGACCTATCGACCTACTCAGGCGCACGATCACTCCTCCTCCATATGGTGCAAGCAGTGTGCGTGAGCGTACGTCGGTGCGTGCGTGCGTGTGTGTGCGTGTGTGCTGGCGCGCGCGCCCGAGCTATGCACGATACGTACAGCGTTGTATGAAATAAATCCGATGGGAGGGGGAAGGGGGACACCTCGAAAAGTCATTGTATTGCCCCCAAAAAATCATTTAAAAATGAAAAAAATAAATGACATAACATCAAAATAAAATCAAGAAGCAAGATACAAAAAAAATCAATAATCGCGAACAAATTTACCAAAAAAATCGACATTAAATTGAATAAATTCGGTTTAAAATTTATCAACATGAGTGACGAGTGACATAAATTTACCTTAAAAATCTATTTTAAAAAAAAAATCAAATAAAAATAAAAAATTTTATAGAAAGGCAAGATAATCATTTTAGACATTTTATATGAATGGTACAGTATGAGTGATCCCCCTCTCAAATAAAGCTCTGCCGCTCCCGATTTTCTTACGGAGAAAATACGTAGCGTCTTCTGGTTTTACCAAAATGGCTGCACTGGGAATCCTGTGGGAAGTTTTTACCGCATTGACTGCATCTAGCTCGGGGCGAGGGGGGGGGGGGGCAACCCGCGCCCAGGAGTGTACACGACTGAACCGTTGACGCAAACTCATTTGCGCGGCTGCGAGCATTGGCGGCTGCAAACTGAATTTATGAGGTGGTTATTTCGGGATTCATCTTTTCTTTAATTTTTAGCAGATGATACCTTTACTTCTTTACTTTCAGAACAGTACAAGACACCAAGGTGTCAGCTAGCTTGTACTCTCGAGTCCAGAAACCAATCGCGTAACCTTACAATAATATAGCGCGGCGCTGCCAGGGGGGGGCTATGGCTGAATGTCTGACGCGCAGTCTGCGCGGAACAATGACACCTCCGCCCCGCGCGCAGAGTGTAACAACACTTACAGCTCCTCCCTGCCAGCGACCGCTTCGGTCCGCCACGCCGCCGGCGCCCCCCCCCCCCCCCCTTTCCTCCCAACCCCGCAGGCGCGCGGCGCGGCGCTGCTGGCGTCGTTTACATAGTTTGCGTTCTCACAACAAATTGTCGCACAAAGCGCACCCCATAGCAATTTCTCTTGCGGTATCATCTGCTTTCAATACCAATCTTGATTGATATTTTTTTTTAAATTCATCATACGATTCAACAAGTCAAGTCTATCGTGGCATGTGGTGTGCCGAGGTGGTCATTAACGTGGGGCTGGCCGGCGGCCGGGGCAGTCGGACGATTCCACACCTTATCACCTTCAGCGCGGGTGGGGTGGGGAATTACCTGCAGGTGGGGCTGGGGGAGGGGGTAGGCGGAGGAGGCGGGGGGGGGGGGGGGCAGTGGGCATGCCCGCCAGCACCGCTGCGCTGCTTTTTAAAGACCGGATAAAGCACGTGGCTTTTGCGGTCGGGCGTGGCTTCGCAGGGCGGGGCTGGTGTAAGAAGGAGGGGGGGGGGGGGGAGGGCGTAAAAGGAGGAAGCGCAGCCCCCAACTCCCCACCCCGTACCACCCGTCCCGGTTATGACGCGCAGCGTTCTTCCGCGGATTGAGGTATGGGACGCTGTGGTCCATAGCAGGCAGGGGGCCGCAGCTCTGCGAGCGCGGGTGTTCTTCTCTGCAACAACCATAACCTTTTGCATGTATCACAGAGGGTTATACTCGCAAAAAAATGTCAAATATACTGGAATTCAACAGGGTATATGCTCTAAAACCGGCGACCTTCGGGTGTATTACCGACGCTTCACCCGAGATGAGACGTGTGCCGCAGAGTCGCTAGAGGCGGTGACCCCCCACCCCCACCCCTTGAGGCTGGTGCAATAGTACTTTTATTGTGAATGATTATTGATTTTAAATGTCGCTCTCTTCGCATCGGAAGCGTGGCGCGGCGTGACGCGGCGTGGCGCCCCATTGTGCGTCCTAGCCTCGCTCCACCCCTGCGCGCAGTGCGCCTCGATAAAGCGGTGGGAGATAGTGCGACGGGCGGGGCGGAGGTAGGCCCGTGAAAGCTTCGGAGCCGCACCCTGAAGCACTGTGGAATATATCTTTGTTTAGATTGACAATACACTGTTAAAAGCTTACGGTGAATTTGACTGTAAGTTACAGTGAAACCTGCACCACTGTAAGTTACGGAGCATATTCGCCGTAACTTACAGTGAATATGCACCGTAAGCTACGGTGAGCAGCCTTCACCACTGTAAGTTACGGTGCATTTTCACCGTAAGCTACGGCGAATAGCCTGCACCACTGTAAGTTACGGTGTATATTCACTGTAAGTTACGGTGAATATGCACCGTAACTTACAGTGGTGCAGGTTTCACCGTAAGCTTCTAACAGTGTATATTTTGTAGATAACGATTTAAGAAAAATTGTTGTAAATTTACGACAGGCCATATTTCTTCTCGTGATTGAATTTCATGTCGATAGGTAGTGCTTGTAGTTTTACGATTTGTATTTGTAATTTTACGACGACACTTTGGGAAAAATTTTCCTGTAAACCTACGACTATTCCTCACACTGAGCCTGTGAAGGAAACTTTTCCAAAAATGTGCATAATTATATCGAAAAAATCCCAACGTATAGAGAAAACAGGGGCGCATATAAGTCTTTAGCTTAAATCAAAAGACATTTTTTTATATATATATAAATAGAAAAACATGTCTATAATGGTCTGACAGTGTGTGAGGAGCCGTCATACCCATCGCTAGGCGGCGCGCAGGTTGTCGCTGGGCGTGGTCGTCAATGTCACTTTGACGGCGTCCTCCTCCCGCAGCCGGCGCCGCGACGCCCGCCCGACCTGCCGCCGCGCCTCCGTCCTCGTCGCACTCGAGTGGCCCAGCCACCCCCAGCACGGGGCACCGCTGAAGGTGCGACAAGGACAGAGGTATGAGAGTGTTCTTCGGAATCGGACGGCCTGGCGCCGTCCGGCGTGAGAGGTGGGCGTCGCGACTCGTCGTCATCGCCACCGGCTGCACTCCCCGGACACTCTGCACACTCTGGCCGCCCCGCCCCGCCCCGCCCCGCCCCGCCGCGCCCCGCTGCCACACCCATTTAGAAAGCTGTGTTCCCACGGCAGGCTAAATATCCCCTCCTGGGGACACATACACACACCCCCTGGACGGTGGACACGCGGACCACCCGTCCTGGCTGCCGCCGGCAGCGGAATAGCCCCGCCCGACCCGACCGCACTCCACCCCACCCTATACCCCACCCCACCCTACCCCACCCCACCCCACCGTACCCCACCCCAGGGCACCCCACCCTACCCGCCATAACATCCCGCCGCCGGGCCGCTCGCCCCGGGCCCCGGTAGAGCGGGACATACCCGCGGTTTCGTAGTTTTCCCCTCCGGCTGAGTTGGTATATTATTAGTCACTCTCTGATATGGTTGGGCTCAGCCCCCCCTCTGCCCCCGCAGCGCTCAGCTCACCGGGAAACAAGTGTGTCGTGCCTGAGCGCTCTTCCGTGGATGAGAGAGAGAGAGAGAGAGAGAGAGAGAGAGAGAGAGAGAGAGAGAGAGAGAGAGAGAGAGAGAGAGAGGGGAATTTGGTTTTAAAAGAATCGTTGGAAGAAAGAGAAAAAATGAATGGGCCCTACGAATGTGCGCCTGCCCAATAAGAACGAATGGATACACTGTGAAAAAGTATCTCTCGTAATTTTTATTACGAAACAGAGTTGAAGGTTTATGAACGCAGTGTCAAATAGTCATCGTCACAAAACAGCTGGAAGTTGTAAGCTTCTACGACATTTGCCATGAAAAATTTTCCTGTAACCCTTAAGAATGTTTTTCACTGTGGAGGAAGAGAAGAGCACGGACAAGAAAAGGGCCCGCGTGATTCCTCTGCGTAGAGAAATGAGGGAGGCCGCTCGATCACTCACGGGCCCTTTTCTCTATCCGTGCACTGGTAAAACTAAAGCGTTGTTGAACGCCTTTTTCAGGCCTACCACAATTTACGCCCTTATTGACGCGTACAACCACGCTGCTCCAAGGCAATCCCCCCCATGCATTTAGATAGGAGAAAAGGAGCGCACGAGCTCTTGTAAGCTTCAATAAGGGCGTACGGGCTCGTACGCTTCAAGACAGGCGTTCAACTACGCTTTAGTTTTACCAGTGCATGTGCTCTCGGTCGGTGAACAGCCTTGGGTCATTCGTGGCCTGGTTCTCTCAAGTCGAGTCCTCCTCCTCCTCACCCGTTCTCCGGGGAGTAGCTCATGGAGTGGGGGCGTTGTTGGTTAGGCAATGTGCAGTACTCCACCGGTCGGCGGGCTGGCCTACCCCCGGGTCTGCAGGGGTCCGTCTCGGCCTCGGTCCTCTCTGTGGATGACGCCATCTATACAACCCCTTGCAGCTCGATGTGTCTGAACGGATCATTCCCACGTAAGACCTGAGCTGCGTGGCATTCTCGCATGCACTCGGCGCTCTCCAAGGATCACGATATAGAGGGTTGACGTGAGGCCCTCCCTCCTCACGGTTCGGCGCGGAGCCCCTGCGCTTGTGGAGCTATACTGTGCCGCTCGTCACCGGCGTGCGATGGTTGCCTACCCTCACGGGGCCGTGCGTGAGGCGTTTTACATTTGTATAGGAGCTGCGTGCACGGAACAAAAATAATAGTTGTCAGCACTAATAAATTAGATAATTTTGGGGTAGACAAGAAATTCGCTGTAGCAGCTAATAGTAATAGTTGGCTGCCACAGTGAATTTGGGATCATCTATCCCCAAATTAGCTAATTTGTTAGTTCTGAGCACTTTTTTTTTTTTTTTTTTTTTTTTTGTGTGTGTACTGCATCTGCAACGAGCATGAGGGTATGGGCATGGGCATACCATTTGCCTGGGGTTTTGAATGTTAAGATTTCTGTTTGATACTCTCTTAAAAATATGAGCACTGCAAATGCTAGAGTCAGATGTCTCATCGAAAATGAGCGAAATTTTTTCTCTTACTTCATTTAAGTTATAGTTTAGGAACCTAGCTCGAAAAGAGGAAGAATTGAAAACATCATTAAAATCAAGTGAGATTGACAAGGGGCGGCCAACTTATGTATTTCTGTGTACACTTGCCTTGTATTTCTTGTATTATTTTTCGGTATTTTTCTCGTATTTTTGTTGAGTATTTCTATGTATTTCTGTGCATTGTAGAGTATTTCCTTGTATTTTTAGTGTATTTCTAGAAATACACAGGTATTTCTGTGTACTCTTTTTTCTTTTCGAGCTAGCCGCCCCTCGGAGATTGAGGATTTGAATCCTCACTGAAAATGGGCGAGGTTTACCAGTCATCACTCAAATAGAGTTATGTATTTGAGATTATTTCTCCAAACGAGCGTTAAAAAAACAATCTAATCAAGGAGAGCAAGAAAATCTACTGCAAATTCTCGCTCTCCTGAGGTCGAGAATCGTCGCACTGGTACTTAAAGTGAGGTCCTTTGAGGTCCTTTCTGCGTCATACCAACAGCGCGGGCTAACCTAACATTTTTAGCGGGTAAATCTCTGCTCAGTTTTGTCTCCGGGCGCGGCCCTCCTGCAGCGTGCCGCGGCGCTGCACTCTGGCGGCATATTAAAACATTACTGCGTGCGTTTAGCCCTCGCGGGACCGCGCCATTGTTTGTCGTTAAAGTGGGTTCGTCTTTATGTGTCCATTGTGTGGTGTGCGGCACGGCCCGAAAGCGCTCTCTCCCTCCCCCCCCCCTTCCATCTCTCTCTCTCTGAATAAAACCACACCCAGGGACTAATAAAATTAAAGAATCGTAAATGTATAAAGCCTTTAATTACATCCTTACGAATAAATATATGTCGGGCGTGTGCTGCCTGACTCTGCATGCGTTGTCTGATTATGATTTTGTGTGTGCGACACACGTAGGGAGCACCTTGGCTCGCCAGGCCGCAGACCAGTATCTGTTCCAGTTTTCGCTCGTGCCGGTGGGCCGCCGCCGCGGCCGGCATATTGTTCTTCTCGAACTCATGGCACACGTCCCGCCAAGCATCTCATCTCTAAACGGCTGCTGTTGCTGTACCACTGCAGCCGCGCCCCGGGGGGCAGTAAAGGTCATGAGTCATGAGGCGGCCGCGGGCGCATAGCGAGCGCGGTGCAGCGCCTCTGCCTCCTCCTGCGCGCCGAAATGAAGCAGTGAAATGCCACGGCCTGCGCTGGGCGGCACGAGCGGGGTGGGGATCACTCATACAAAATGTGTGGTACAATGATTTATTGTACTTAAAATTTTATTATTAATATAATAATTAAAAACAAACTAGAGGAGGCTGGAGATGCACTAAGTGTCCTGGAAACGTCTTGCAAAGTGATCTTAGTAGGGGTAGATTAATTGTTCGCAAGGAAAATTTCTGTCACCTTTTGATAAATGTTAAACTTTTCCCCCATTGCTTCCTTTTTTCTTATCTTTCATTATTTTGTTCGTTTGTTCTCGATTTTACGGATTTTATTCCCTTATCTTTCTTTCATTTTATGCTTTTTTTGTGTGTGTGTGTGTGTTGAATTTTTAAAATGAATTTTTGGGAGTCGTACAATGATTTCTCAAAGTGACTATCCCGCCTCGGGCCGGCGACACCTTGAAAACGGATCGTGCTATTGCGCGCGCGTGCTGTCTCACTGAACGATGCAACATCTGACACAGGGCACGCATTTTGTTTAACTATAGTTTGCTATAGGAGCGAATTATTCACCCTGACAGCTAATAAAATTAGGTAAAGTCGGAGACAGCGACTTTTTGACTGGCGACAGCGAATGTTTTTATTTTCCGTGAGGAGGACAGACATCTAGGGACAGGCCTCCAAACAGTGGCTCCTATTTGTGTTGACGCGGTGTGTGACGTCTCCCCTGCGCCGTTAATGTCGCACACCGGACGGCCCTGCCCCCCCCCCCTCTCCCCCCCCTCTCCCCCCCTCTCCCCCCCCCTCTCCCCCCCCTCTCCCCCCCCCCTCGCCCCCTCCCTCGCCCCCTCCCTCCGGTCACCTCCACGTCCGCCACGCCGCGCGACATGTCAGTGACTGGGATTGGCAGCCAGGGCCAAGTCAATGCCAAGGTCACGTGACACGGCAGAGGGGACACGGAAAGAGGAGGAAGGGGGGGGGGGGGCAATGCCTGGCAACGTCGTGATGCGGGTGGCAGGCCGGAGAAGTGCGATTTAATAGTGCAGCCAGGCAGTAGTGATGGAGTTTAGGCGGTTTTCTGACCTCGCCGCTCTGACTTTTCGTCAGCACACTGTTCTATGTCGCTCAATTGCGGGTGCATGAATTTTTTAAAAAAATATTTTTTTGTTGCTGTTTAGATATTGGAGGGAACAGCTATAGCTATGGGCGTGTTCGACATTTCACACTTAAACAGGGTGTCGAGGGACTCGTTTTTTCTTGAAAATCCCTGGTGGAATTTTAATGTTATGGAATTTGGATGAGTTTTGCTCGGGAAATCCCTGCCTTTGATATCGTCGCTCGACAGTCGACACTCTGTCAGATTTCCAGGATAAAACAATAACAGTGAACGTCTTTTTTAAAATATTTAAGAAATTCCCAGTGCTGTTAAAATTAAGCGGTACGTCTTGGAGAGAGGAGGCTCGAGAGCAGGTAGGTATAGAACTGCAGCGCGCTGCGCATCGGCGCTGCAACTACTTTACGACCCCCCTGTTTCGCACAGAGTAAGCGGGTCAACCCAGAAGCCCTACAGCTACCTGCGGTTTCTGCCGGTGTCTGCTACACTGTTAAAAATGTTGGGATTTTTACTATACGCTTGTATGGGATATTTCCTATACATGGTATGGTTCCTGAAAAATCTCATAAATGTATAGGAAATCTACCATACCTCAAGGCGTGTATGGGAAAACCCCAAACTATATAGGAAAACCACTACAAATGTCAAGGAAATTTGCCACACATGTGTGGAGGGCACACGCTGCTATGCATGTATAGGAAAATCACTTGACGATATGGAAATTTTGCTATACACTGTTAGTTGTTAAAAAAAAATGGGTCGCCGCATTAAATTTGATTGCGCTTACAATTCACTGCTCGGTCGTACATTGAGGGAGGACACTCTCAATGTCCGAGGACTATGGTATTAAAGATAACTGGACTTCTGTGTTCATATCTAATTAAACACATTTGGTACAATCAGTACCAAATTGTGTTTCATTTGGTTATACATTGTTTCTGATGTAGTTATGAGCAGTCCGAAGCCAGTTCCAAATATTATTCTTAGATATTCAGAGTGAAGCAATATCGCATGCCAGTGGTAAAAAGTTCACGAAAGGCAGGAAGGTAAATGCATCCAACATCAAAACATCTGGTCGAAAATTCCACGAACTGTTAACAGTTGGCCACGCCTCCCGGGCCGCTCACTCCTCCTCACTGGGCCATCCCCGATCCGGGGCTGGCCTGGCGGGAGGGGCGCGCGACCTCGGGATGACATGGACACGCTGGGGCGCGTCTCCCATCTCGTCCCAGTGGTCCAGTGGTCAACGTGACGGGTTCGCAGCAAAGAAGTCCGGGTTCAACTCTTCTTCAGGTAAGGTAATTCTTCATAAGTTCAATGCATAATTACATGTAACAATTAAACTTGACAAGCAAAGTGAGATGAAAGGAAGCTGAGAGCAGTACAGGAGAGGAAGAAATCTCTATTTTCTGTTTTGAAATGGATGCAAATGTATAGGAAAATTCCTATACATTTATGGTGGGACCACCACACATTTATCGTATATACCCTACACACGTGTATAGGAAATTTCCTATACATGTATGGTAAGAATACTATCGTGTATGGTAAAATTACGACACGTGTGTATAGGAAAATTCCTATACATGTATATGTGAAAAGCGTCAGATACATTTATAGGAAATCTACCATAGAGATTTTTTACAGTGTAATTGTGTTCCGGCCTCAGTGCGCGGCGGGGGCTGGCTCGCGGGGTGGCCTCCTAGGCTCAGCTGCAGGTTAATCGGAGCAAGCGGCGGCTGCAGCGGCACGAGCCGGGTCAAGGATGAGCGCTATGCACGTCGCACGACTACAATCGGGTGGGGCGGGGCGGGGAGCGGGCTTGGTTCGCACGTTTCCGCAGAAGCGCGGAAGATTGGGTGATTATGCGTGGAGCCGCGTCTGAGACTCCATTCACTCTACACCGCTTGAAAAGTTTCATCAAATCACGAATTTATACGTTCACTCCCGCCATATTGAGAGAGACACAGAGAGAGAGAGAGAGGGCTGACCTATCATGAAAGATCGCTGCAGCGCTTGCTCCTTGCTCACTGTTGACGGTACGTACCACGAGGGTGTGGAAATAGTCGTGGGTTAAGACTGCAGTGCTCGAAGAACAACTTGAACCATTCAAAATTCTTTCAGCGTTCCTTAGTTGTTATATATTGCTGTTGTTATTGGGATTGAGTTCTGAAAGGTGAAATGATGGTGAGAGGCGGGGATGGACCTCGAGAATAAGATCTTGCGCTGGCCTTCCCTGTAAAAAAGAAAAAAAGAAAAGAAGAAGAAAAAGGTTGTCGCTTGACGAGATTTTATTCATAGAGCAATGAGTCTTGTTTTACAACAATTTTTAAACAATCCTCTCGAAGGTCCTCTTGATGCGTTCTCTGGATCGCCCGTATTGTTTCACGGTAACAACGACGTAAGTGTTATTTGTTTAGAACAAGAATACTTATTATTAAAAAGAAAGTTTTTTGAAATTTTTATTTTATTTTGCCTGCGGCAAATAACATTGCAACCTGACATAACGCTTGTTTCAAACTAAAATATTTTTTTAACAAGATTTTCTTTAGTTCATCTAATACAACATCATTTTTTTTAAAGTGTACCTTTGTCTTCGCGCACCCACGGGCGCACTAGCAGATGTGCAAGTAAAAGTCAAAAATCATCGGCGATACCGCAAAACGGCCGCAGCAGGTGGTTGGCGGGTCGGCGTGCGCGGGGCGTGACCCTCCGCGTGACAGCGAAAGTGCATCATCACTGCATGCTCTGCATGCTCTGCGCGGGCGGGGCCGGCTGCATCGGACATCCGCACTCATGCCGAACAGTTTCCGTGTGTTTTCTCGGGAGAGAAAAAGGTGGGGGGGGGGGGGGGGTTTATGGAGGGAGGACGTTTTGATGAGCACCATACGGTGATTTTCTGGAAGACTGAATGCCTGCCTAGAGGTTTGCTCTCGGCATGTCCTGTCCGATAGGTTGAGTCGAGGGATCCTTCCTTCACTCGAAACAACCAGTGTACACCCCAAAACAAAATCAGCAAAAAATCAGAGAAAAAAATAACAAAAGAATCAATAAAAATTAAACCTGAAACAAAATCTGCAAAATTTAAGGAAAATCACGAAAAAACAGAAAAATCTGATATATCGGTGTACTCTAGAATTTATAGTGAGGGGCCCCCTCGGGTTGAGTATGATGCACGATATGTCTTGTTGTCTGAATGCCGGTACCTCTCTCTCTCTCTCTCTCTCTCTCTCTCTCTCTCTCTCTCTCTCTCTCTCTCTCTCTCTCTCTCGCTCTCTCTCTCTCTCTCTCTCTCTCTCTCTCTCTCTCTCTCTCTCTCTCTCTCTCTCTCTCTCTCTCTCTCTCTCTCTCTCTCTCTCTCTCTCTCTCTCTCTCGTGATTAAATTATTTGCTCACCTGTTAGGCTAACCTCTTGTATCTGGCAGGCGCTGGGGCCGTGGTGTGGTGTGGTGATGCGCCCACCCGAGCGTGGTCTCCACCGCAGCAGTGACAGCTCGGCACGCCACCTACTGCCCTAATATCCTCGGCGGGGGCGTGGGAGAAAGGGAGGGAGAGAGACAGGGAGAGTCAGCTTCGACAGAGGAACAGAACAGACGAGGGAAAGTGTAGCCTCTACAGCTTTAAATTTTAATCTTTAAACCAATTTACTGTTTTTTAAAATTAATTTCGATTTAGGTAAAATGCGGGAAGACTGTGTGGCAGTGGATCACAACGCCGATAACCCATCATTCCAGATCTTGAATCAGTTTTTGTTCGACCTTGGTTCGCTAATTTAATGTTTCAGTTACACAAAAAAAATTTATTTTTACTCGATACGAACATAACTTGCTGGGTATGTGAGGGACCCATCAATACTTCAGCAGTGCCCATCATTTTTCAGTGCATTCCTTAAGGGGCACCAAGTCATCTTTATTTTGAGTAATATTAAATCTGCTGTGTCGATGATCAAACCTTGATTGTTGTAGTAAACCATAGAATGAGACAATTAATTCAAAATCTGGAATGATGGGTGTCGGGTGTTGACTGCCGCCCATATACGGGACTCGCAGGTTTATGTAAAGCCTGAATGCGATGCGATGACCTTGAACTTTGGAGCTAAACAGGTTTCATGTGTATCGTGACAGGCAGGCGGGCGTGGGGCTGGGCGTGGGCGCAGCCGCAGCCTGGCCCGGCTGCCTGCCTGGTAGGGCTAAGCTATTAAGAGTGTTTCGGCGGCGGTTTGAGCCGCGAGGTTCACGCGGATAGAAGGAGATTATACGTGATAAGGATTATTTTGGCGTCCCAGCCTCCGAAAAACAAAAGAAGAAAAAAAAGTGGTTAGAGCAGCATCAGCGTTGTTCCTGCCTCTCACGTGTCCACGTCTGTTTTTTTTTTTTTTATCACCAGTCACGTGCGTCCGCACTCGTTTGGGTGTCCACTGGAATCCCAAGTGAGTGCGATTGAGATGCGTGAAGCTATGTGAGTCGGTGAATTTTTCATTCGTACGCTTCTGACCAATGAAGGTTGGGAATTTTCCTGGTAAGTTTCTACGAGGGAGAAGCGTCCGATTAGAATTTCACACTCATCCAAATATACAACATTCCCTCCCACGCCCCTTTGTAAAGGTCCTCGAAGGATTCAGGCTAACTTCGGTTTATGTGGGACCCCGACCCCAAGGGCGATTCGCTCGCCTCTGTTAAACGTTTGCGTGCGCCAACTCCCTCGCCCTGCGCCCTCGGTCGAGTGGTGTGTGGCGAGGTCCAGTCGCGTCGAGCGACTTGCCACCACCTTTGGTCGATACCTGCTGGACTAGGGCAGCCCAACCCGCCCCGCCCCGCCACTCCCCAACTCGTTTCACGCCACCCCTTGACTTAACGTTCCATCGCGATAACTACTGGGCAACCCCTTGCTACAGAAACTTTGCACAGTAACTTATGAGTAGGCCGGCCACCCCTGCAGGATCGATATGCTGTTGTTATCAGCTGTTTTTTTGTTGTTTTTTTTGTGCAAAGCATGACTGCGCCTATCTCAAGGCACCAAAATGCTATAAACCATTTCTTTTTAGCTGAGCCAACTTAAATTTATAAATGTATAGAAATAAAAATCTGAATTTGAATCTGAATGCTCTGCCAACGTCTTGAGGAGCAGAGGGAAATGCATAAGTTGAAACATTCTCCCGAATCTCTTCACTTGCTGCGTACCTTTGGAGCATTGTATCAAAATGCAAACACACTTAATTGAGGGCAAAAACTTTATTTTTGTTTGTGGTGTTTCTTCACCAACATTTAAAAAAAAATGTCTATATCCTGAACTACCCGAAGGTGGGCAATAAGCTCAGCCTCAAGTCTTTGACCTAGACTAGTATTCAAAACTATGTATGAAACAACCACGGTGTTTGATAATTTTGTGTGTGAGAAGTAATTAGTTTTAACAAACTCATCGTTGTTTGTATTTGAAAACCTCAAAAAAAGAAATTAATGCTTTAAATGTCTGAACGCGCCCTCTCTTCCGCAAACTCTTCCGCAGTTCGGCCTTATACAGTCCCTTTCCCCTCCGCCTGACGACGGTCCCTGCCCGCTCTGCTTGACGCTAACCTCGTTACCACGACCTGCAATCTGCAATTAAAGTGCTCTATTTGCCCGGCAGGTGGCGCCACGCCAGTCACTAGTGCATGGCGCAGCGGGCGCTTAGCGGCGCGGGCGCTTAGCGGGCGCACAGCAGACCGACCCCACGGGATCCCTAATTTTAAGGGCTGCTTCATTCATTTAGTATACTTTGGCCCGCAGAGGTCGATATTGTGAATGGAGTGTGGTTGATCAAGATCAACGACGTAGACTCGAGTAATTTGGAAGGTATTCCCCGCGTACGGTGCAGCTGCCGTTGTACTATTGCCCGCTGCAAAAAAAAATAATAAAAAAAAAAATTATTGTGAGATACGAACGTCAACCCTTGTGAGACTTTAAAAGTTCTCCACGGCACACTGTTTTATGTACCTTTAATAAAAGCTCAGCACAGACCAGCTTCTGCTACTGCGCGTTCGCGACCTTTCACCTTTCTTTTTTCTCACCAAAAAAAAATCTCGTCTGAGCAAAAATAATTATAGCTGATTTACATTCTAAATCTGAAAGCACTTTTATTGTCCATACAAAGTTGCGTTTTTGTGCACATTTTAGCCGGGTGCCGATTTGAATCTACCAAGTTAAAAATTAGCATCCCTTTAATGCATAATCATTTTCTGTCCATCAGAAAGATCCTAATCCGTCACTTCATATAAATCTGCATCCGGTTGAGATATGCACAAAAACGCGCCTTTCTACGGACAATAAAAGTCCTTTCAGGTTTAGAGTGTAATAATTTTTTAGCTTCACCTAGTTTTCAAGCTACTGTGCTTATTTTCTAGTTACCCTGCTATTTATTTTTCCGCTGTCTTAAGTTTTTATCCGAAGCACTAATTTTTCACATCCAATTTCAGCTGAGCGATAAATATACATATATTTTTTTTTCGCGTGCAGCACAGAAATATTACGCTCGAGTCTTGTCGGGCGAGCAGGGCAGCACGGAAAAAAATACATTAGCTGTCGCAACCTACCATAAGCTGTGAGAGCTAATATGTTGGCTGGTATGCGCCCTGCCAACATTCTTCGCTATTACAGGGAAGTACTTCACTGCGGCAGCTAACATTGCAGTGCATGTGCCAGCTGACTGCATTTTGGCTCTCACAACGAATCTGATATTGTTTGCTGCAGCTGACCATTGGCTGCTCGAAGCTAATTTAGATTAGTTCTTGCGACTAATGCGTGCTCGCCAACAGCAGCCCAAAACTACTGCTTGTCAAAACTAATGTGATTAGCTGCAAGAACAAATATGAGCGTGGTTATGATTTCGTTGCGCACTACGTGAATGGCTACACAGCATTCATACGTCATCGCGCACGGTTGGCTCAGAGCCTGCAAGTTCGCCTGGCAGCCGGAGGGACAAGGGTTCAACACCCGCCTGAGTAAGTTCGGGTTTCGACTTTCAAAAACTGATTCCAGAAAAAAAAAGGTAAGATGGCCGACGTTAGTGGGAAAGTTGGAAACTGGCAGTAAAATATAAATATGTTTATTTATTATTTTCTCTTGCACCGCATTAGTCGTCCCAGCTAATGTGCTCTTAGTTCTCGAAACGAACGCATCTGCACTGGCATGGCTAAAAGATTCACTGGGCAGATACCAGCCAACATATTAGCTGCCACAGCTTACGCTTTTTTTTCCGTGAGGGGTCCGGGTGGGGTCCGCGCATAAAGATGGCGACAGTTTTTATCGTGGACTGGCATGGCGCGGTGCACGGCACAGACCTACCCGGCCCGGCGACACTCTCCCCATCTCAACATTGCAAATAAAGCCGTAGCTCAGAGAAGTTGGCCAAAAAAGTTTTGCTTGATTTAACATATCTTTGGCGACCGACCCTTAATTGGCGAGAATATTCAAGTATATAGATAAATATACATTAAAAAGAATCAAAGGTAAGGACCGAGTGCCTTTAAGAGGTACTCACTTAAAATGCCTCCTGGAAAGCACGATTTTGTTCAAAGGAACTAAAATTTAGCACCTTTCGTGCAAATTGGTGCCTGTGTTGGCGTGCTACAAGGCCTGTGTTAAGGCACTGTCACTCTAGTTGCACTCTTAAACGGGTGTTACGTCCTGCCTTTTTACCAGTGTACATTGTACATATAGAAATACTTACATCAATACATACAGCCATATATTAGCATATATTATATGAAAATTTTACCGTTGGTGATGATTGGCCTCCGTTTCACCCCCCGATTTTGTATTCGCCAGATCCCAGATGTTATTTTTGCTTACTGTCTACAGACAATTTTGCATACTCTTATAGGATGTGCAAGGACACCTCGAAGCTTGTATTTGTCCTTTTAGAGGTTATTACAACTTACAACCTGTCCGGGCCTGGACTTGCCGAGGCCTTTTACCGAAAAAAACAAGTTTGAAATTTTTGCACATCTTGTAAATTCACAAACTTTAGGTAAAATTTAGTAAAATTTTCAACCAAAAAGAGAAATAGCAATAATTGAATATTTTGCCAGGAAAATTCTAGGAAATTCAAGAACTTCACTGCAAAAAAAAGCAAAAAATAAAATAAAAAAACAGAAACTTCTCAAAATTCCGAAAATTTTTCGAAGAATTGACGACAGTTTGTGCACTAAAATTCAGAGTTGTTTCCCCCTCTCTCCTTTTTTCTCCCCCTGAATTATCTGGTGTTCCTGGCCGTAGAGTGCGCGCGCGCGCGCAGCCAGTGAACCACCCGGTGCCATTGCCTCTCGCACCGGCAGGCATTGCCCCCTGCTGCTCCTGCTGGCGCTGGCCCTCGTCGGTCGCACTCCCCGGCCCGGGCCCGCCCGGGCCCGCCCCGCCGCGGCGAAAAATACGGCTCGGCTCCGCGCGGCTCGGGTTGGTCCGCGACTCGGCGGCCAGCCGGTGCGGTGCCTCCTGGGCCCGGGCCAGGGCGGGGCAAGGGGGCGGGCAGCAGGGGCCGGGTAGCTAATGGCAAGGTTGACATTACCGCGGCGGGTGATTTTCGCCATTATACTGAGGAGAGCGTACTCTTTTTGTCTGTTCCAGTGATTCCTTCTGCTGCTGCTGCCGCCGCTGCCGCCCCCTCTCTCCTCCCCGCGTGGCTCCCGGCCGCCCGCGCCGCCGCCGCCGCCGCAGCCTGGCCCAGCGCGCCTGCCTGCTACTCTCAGTCCTCTGCCATGAGTCATGGCGTGAGCACCCGCGTGGTGGCCGCGCGCCCGTCGTGAGTCGCTGCTCGGTGCTGCTGGTCCCATGAGCCGCGCGCCATCATGAGCGTGCCCGTCGTGCCCCTGGTGCCCGCGGTGCCCGCGCCCGGCGCCGCGCTCCTGCCCGCCGTCGTGCCCCCCGCGGCGCACCTCATGTCCCTGCCCGCCGAGGCCGCCCGCGGGCTCCGCGTCACCGTCGGCGGCGGCCCCCAGGAGTGGGCGCAGGTCCGCGGCGCCGGCGCCCGCCGCCCGGCGTCGGCCTCCTCCACCTCCACCACCACGGCGACGACGACGGCGGCCTCGTCCGCGCCGCGCCCGGTGCCGCCGCTGCCGCCCCGCCGCAACAGCGATCATGGGTGAGCACTCGCACCTGCACTGGAAACCCCAAGTGTGTGAATATCGCACACTTGTAGGTGTGTGAGGATTAATTCGCACACTTGTCCAGTCAAACGTGTGACTCTTCCTAGGGTAGTCACACGTTTGAGTGGTCAAGTGTGCGAATGAACCCTCGCACACCTACAAGTGTGTGACATTCACACACTTGGATTTCCGGACAGTCTCGCACACGAATAACAGCGGACGGACGGTTGATTTTCGGCGCAGGCTGTCCGGTATGAATGATACCGTAACGACCGGTGGTTGCGCACCCCGGTTCACTGTAGATTACAGTTGCATTCACCGTAGATTGTGGTGAAAATTCATTGTGAGCTGCAGTGCTGCTAAGTTCGCAGTAACTTTACAGTTATATTCATCATAAGTTTCATCATTAGTTCCAACACTTTTCATCTTGCGCGTTTTCATGCAAGTTTTCATAATTTATTTTCGAAAACTAAAATTAAATGGAACGAGGTGTACTTTTACTTGCTGACCTTCAAATCCAAACGTTTTGTCCCTCGTTAAAGGGATCGAAAAAAGAAAAAAAAAACTTGGAATTTAAAACGCGCGTCAACATGACCCGAGGCACAAGTGTCCCCTCGTGCACATTGACACGCCAACAAAGTGTGTGACATCCCCACACACTTGGGTTTCCGGTGTGCAGTGATGTGATCGCCGTACTTAGACGTGCCCTGCCCTATCTGCCCCCTCAGGGACACCGTGGACTTCCCCTTGGCGCCAACCACGCCGGAGTCCCCCGACACGCACGTGCAGATCTTCGAGTACCTCAAGACCAACTGCCGGACGGAGGAATACGTCGACAAGATAGTGCCGAGCCTAGTCGCGGAGCCGCGTAGCCTCAAGGACGTGCCCGAGCTGTCCAGGACGCTGACGAGGGTGCCCGACGTCCGGGACGACAAGGACATCCTGCAGGACCTGGGCCACAAGAGCGTCGGTCAGGACGGCGGCGACGACCACGACGACGACGAGGAGGAGGAGCCGGCGGCGGGCGTGCGGCCGCCGAGGCCCGCCGTCGTGTCGCTGCCCGTGAACCTGCTCCGCTACCTGGACGAGTCCCGGTGCACGACACCGCACCAGCAGCCCCGGCGCGCCTCCAGGATGTCCATGTCCCTGTCGCAGCTGTCGCAGCGCCTGCCGCTGCCCAGGCACCTGCGCCAGCTCACCGTCAAGAACATCAAGATGAGCCTCAACAAGCTGTGCCGCCGCCGCTCCGTCGTCATCACGGAGAGCGACCCCACCTACAAGGTGGCCTACCTCGGCAACGTGCTCACCGGCTGGGCCAAGGGTGAGTACTGAGTACCCTGAGAGGAGAGGAGAGGGCGTCCCACCCGAGGGGTCCCTCTCTCAAAAAATTCAGTGTACACCCTAAACCAAAATCAGAACGAAATCAGGAAAAAAAGAAAAAAATCAGAAGAAATAAATCAAGAATAAGTTAGAAAAACATCAGTTGAAGTCAAGGAAAATCACGAAAAATCAGAGAAATCAGAAAAATCGGTGTTCGCTTGAATTTCCAGTGAAAGACCCCAGGAGCTGCCCCTGCTCCGCCTCCTGGTCCGTGTCCTGCTCCCTCTCCCGCTCCTGCTCCCACTACCACGCTCTCTTCTGCTCCCGCTCCCAATCGTTCTCCTAACTTCCGCTCCTTGCTGCTTGCCACCTCTGTCCGGGGGGAGGGGGGGGGGTATGCTCTTCTGTAAATACCCTGCCCACCTCTTTCTTGCATTACGGGCCGAAATCCAGGAGGGTTTCACTCTTATAGCAGCCGGGTCGCTGCGCGTATGTATGTGGGAGTGGCCTCCACTCCTCTCAGTGCTGCGAGTGACTCACGGAAAAACAAGTAGATAGAAACCAGCTGAGACCTGCTCCGTTTGCCTTAATTGTGGCTTATGAGGGGAGGAGTGGAGCCCCCGCTGCCCCCGGAGACCCGTGTGGGGGCCACGCCCCTCCCTGCCCCGCCCCGCCCCGCCCCGCCCCGCCCCGCCCCGCCCCGCCCCGCCCCGCTCCGCCCCGCCGCCGCGTCGCAGGGCTGCCCTCCGCTGAACCCGGCGCACTCGGCGGGGAAGGACCTCTCCGGACAAAAACACTCCTCCTGCCAGGACATGCCAGGAGGTGCCCCCAACCCGAGGGAGGGGGAGGGATCACTCATGCAAAATGTTTACAATGATTTTTTAGACTTACATTAATTTAGGCGGATTTTTCTTCTTTAAAATTCATTTTTGTTTTGATTTGTAAAGGAAAATTTCTGTCACTTTTTGTTACACTTTGATCTTTGATCTGCTCCCCCTATTTTTGTTCATTTGTTCTCGATTTTTCGGATTCTTCAGTATTTTTTTTTCTTGGTTTTATTTTGATTTTTCTTAGGCCTATGGTGTAACTGATTTTTCGAAGTGACTCCCGCCCCCCGCCCTGAACCCCCACCCCTCTTTGTGCCATCTCCAAAAACCTAGCAGCCGATCCGCATAAAATTGTATCCTCTGGAAGGTTCGCGCGCGCGCGGTGCCCAGTGCGCATGCGCATGATGCGCATATACCGCTCGCGGGCGGCGCCTAGCGGGGTGGGGCGGGGCGGGGCGTCGCCATGCACGCTAAATGTTTATGAACTTCTGTGTGCATGCTATTGTTGCGTATAATTTCAATACGTAACTGTGGACAATTTTGTCTGTAGTTGTGAACAATTTTACTGTTTTTGTTTGTAATTATGAACAACAATTATACGCTAGAGCTGCATGCACATAGAAGTTTATAACTAAGTATAACTGAATTAAAAAATTGTACATAAGAATTTAGTGTGTGCCGGAAGACCGTAGGTCTTTTGAGACCAGGTTCATAAGCTATGCCGGCGAGGTTCCTAATCATTCAGGCTTGTGGATATTTTTCTCCTTTGGCGCCGATTCTTTTTGTGGCCTGAGAGCCAGACCCCTGCCCGGGCCCGGGCCCGCCCCGCCTCGCCTCGCCTCGCATGTCCCCGCGGGAGGGGGGGGGGGGGATTATGTGCGCCGGTATCGCGGGCCCAGGCCGGTATAGACCTTTCATTCGGGCGGGTAAAAAGACCCGCGCCGGACGCGTCCGAAAACGACAAGTGGGAGTGAGATGCCCGAGCCGGGCCATACCTCTATCCCGCTCACACCTGCTGTCATTTTCGGAGGCGTCCGGGTCCCATCACCAGCCCGAACGAAAACTCTGCGGGCCGGACGGGTACGGTCGCCGTCTCCGCTGCCGCACCCGATAATTTTTATGGCAAAAAGTGCTCGCACTGCCGTCATGCCTATAGTTAGACTCTTGTAATGATATCAAAAACGCGCGCAGCGACGGAGGGGCCTAGTGTTTTGGAGAGGACCCATACAGGTCGCCCTGGGGCACAGCGAGGACTAAACAACTCTCAAATGACTCGAAAATGTTTGAATGCTCAATAGATGACCTTTTTTTTTCCTAAATGTTTCTGAAATTTTACAAAATTGCGCTGCATTAAAAAAAAATTAAAAAAAATAAATAAATAGAGTTGCTCTGGGAACCCTATAGAGTGAATGTCACACTGACTTACATAGATTTGTGTATTGCCATTGTAAAGTTGTCTCTTTTCCTTGGAATTTCACATCACACTACTTGAGGGTGCAGGAAGCGCGTACTAATACAAATTCACGACACACCTCGCGACACTTAAACACTTGGGTTGCATCCCTCATCGGTCGTTGCCGTCGTCAAGGTGGTAGTAGATGTTCTCAGACGGGTGGGGGGAAGGGGGCGGGGGAGGGAGGGGGGCTAGCATAGCCTGGGTTGCCTGGGTTGACCCAACGTCTCAGAGCTCAGAGGGCGCTGCCGCGGCGGAAAGACTTGAGGCGGGAGTAATGACGGGTAATTGAAGCCCCCTCCCCTATACTACCTACCGACACTGCGCGGCCGGGCCTGTCCTGTCTCCTCGGTGTCGCTCGTGCGATGACGTCACGGAGCGCAGCCCGGCGCGAGGCTAGCGCGAGGCTGGCGCGAGCTCGGTGCGAGGCTAGCGCAGCGCGGCAGGCGTATTCCAATCAGGCAGGCAGGCAGACTTCGTCGGGACTCCCTGCCTGGCCTCTGCCCCGGGGCAGCGATGCCGTACTCCCTGCACGGGAAAAAAACATTCGCTGTCGCATTTAAAACTTCTCTCTCTCCGACTCAACTAATTTTATTAGCTGTCAGAGCGAATAATTCGCTCTGATAGCAAACTATTAACTGAGGGAGCTTGGGCGCGTGGTGTCCCACTGAACGATACAACATCTGACACAGCAGGCCGATTCCGAAGATCGCTCTCACGCCCTCCGTCCTTGTCGCACTCATGGGGCCCTGCCATCCCCCACATAGGGCACCGCCAGAGGTGCGACAAGGACGGACGCGCGGGAGCGATCTTCGGAATCAGCCTGCAGGCAGGACATGCATTTCGTCCTCTGCGGCCCGGGAGGCCCGGCCTCGAGACCGAGTAGTCCTTCACTAAAAAAATAAGAAAATATAAAAAAAAATTAGTGTACACCCTAATAATAATCAAGAAAAATCACAAAACACCAGTAAAATCAGAAAAATCGGTATGCGCTTGTATTTATAGTGAAGGACCCCTCGGTACTGACCGCTTCTTCGCTCAGTCTCTGGGTACAACACTGGCTCACCTCTCTCGGAGACGAGCTGACAAACACGGTAATCTTCGTTGGGATTATCGCCCAGGCTCCCCCCGCGTGGCAGTTACACCCAATATTTGGATTTGGAAAATATCCTGTTTTTTTTTCCTTCTTTTTTTTCCTTTCTTTTTTCTCCACGAAGCATATACTTTTGTAATCATTCAAAAATTAGCTACAAGTGACTTTGAGCTCAACGTCGCCAAATCGCGTACAACTACAATTTCGACCGTAGATTGTCATGCGGGCTGCACGCCGCCCGCACGGCACGTACGGCGCGGCGCGCGGCTCGCACCCGGTAGCAGGACTTTGACGTCAGAAAAGGAAGGGAGGGTGGTCTTTAAATATGTATTTTGCATATCTCTCTCTCCCCCCCCCCCCCCCCGGCTTAGCGTACGCATTTCGCGCACGTACGCGCACGTATGCGCGCTTCTCGTGAGTGACTAAAGTTCTCCGAAAGTCGCGAGCAGCGAGATTAGGATGCGCGACATTGCGACTGCAGACCGAGCTGTGATGTCGCAGTTTCTAAGGTGGTACGCGCGGGGAGCCGCTCATCTCTCGCCTGCTGAACTTTGTGCGAGGGGATATTCACTCTTAGAATCAGCATGAGAGTTAGAATCTGTGACCCGATTACATGATGTCTATATTGCGGTGTATTTCGCTCCGAAATATTACAGATTTGGCGTTGCACACGACACCTCGGAACACTGGAAAAACAAAGGTGCTATCTTATGCCTTTTAAAGGCGTTAGAGAAATAGTGCCTTTAGAAAGGCGCTATCACCTCCCAAAGATGCTATTTTTGGCCCTAATCGTGCCTTTACAAAGGCACTAGTGCAGGAACACCCCATAAAATTCAATAGCACCCCAAAAAGGGTGCTATATAGCACCTTTGTTTTTCCAGTGAAGAGTTTCCCCCTCGAACAAGCTGTACTACTACACTGTTAAACCAAAGTGTGCAACCGTTCAACTCTATTTGTTGCTGTGCAACTTCCATCTCACCAAGGGAAAAGGGGAAAAAAACGGTCGCCTATACGGAAATATACCGTTTATTTAGATTACGGTATCTCCGTACATTCGGTTCCGTACCATCTTTCCATACGATGCAGTGTAAAAAAATGTAGGTACGGTGCCAAGCAGGTACGGAAAAGTTACCGCTAATTTTTTTTTTTTTTTCGGCGGTTTCCGTTTTGGTTACGGACTGTTAAAGGCGTTCTTTACCCCTTTCCGTATGCTAGCCCATGTATAAATGGTAGGTACGGTGGCCAGGTACGGTAAATTTCCGTACTCCCTTTCCGAAAATTGGGGTAAGGAACGCCGTGACAAGCTCCGTATCCGAGACTGATTTTTTACAGTGCAGTTGCAACGTGTACTACTCAACGGTTGCGTGCACGTGCACTTGTATGCAATCAACACGGTAGTTGCGCATTTTCAAGTGAATAAAGATGCGCGGTATACGTGTAGTACGCTCACCTTCAACACTTGTAAGTGTTTAACTGTCGAGTTGAACACTGCCAAAGGGATAGTAAATAAGCGGCCGGGTCCGGGTTCCGTTCCTCCGGCACTCCCGCGTGCCCCTGCCCGGCAATGGCTTTGCCTCGAGGCTCGCCTCACCAGCACTGCTCAATGGAGGCACGGGGGATCATCGCTTCGGCCCCGCAGAGCCGTCTGATTCAGAGGATCGCTCTCGCGCCTTCCCTTCCTTGTCGCACTTATGTGTCCCTGCCATTCCCAACATAGGGGACCCCCACAGGTGCGACAAGGACGGCGGCACGAAAGCGATCTTCGGAATCAGACGGCAGACGACGCCCTCTGCCCCGTGCCGCACCACTTCACCCACATTCACGGCAGCCGCGCGCTCCGCCACGCCACGCCCCGTACCCTACCCCGCTACCCCGCTACCCCGTCCCCGATACCTTCTGCAGCTGGAATGAAATGCACGTCTCCCCGAAATGCGGTCAGGCCTTTCAGAGCAGGGTTGCCAAAGAATTTTAAAATCCTGTCAGGAAAATGTCAGGATGTTGAAAGAAAAGTGTCAGGAAAACTAGCGTCATCAGTGATTGATGCGTATATCCGGCCGTGTGAAGGTTGGTCCGCGACACTGCTTCTGCGTCCTTCAAGTTTGCGAATGATCACCCTGGAGAGTCACGCCAGGGAAAACAACCAGTTTAGTCAGGATTTCGTGAGGAAAATGTCAGGAAACTCAAAATTTGGAAATCTGTGGCAACTCTGATAGAGGCCCTCTTGTGAAAGGGACGCAAGAGCAAGTGCCTGGTGCGCCCTGGAGACGGGGGGTGGGGGATACTTTGCGCGAGACTAGGCTTCGTAATGAAAGCATACTCGTGCGTGCGCGGCGCGTGCCGGCCGGCCGGCGCCGTCCCGTGGTTTGCTGGTTCACGAGTGGAGAGCGAAGCTCGTAGGGTAATTTCTGGTCGGCGGGTTTTGCCCAGTAAAACGCCAACGCGTCTCTCTGTCAGGTCGCGGGGCCCACTAGGCGGGGCATATGCTGTGCCTAAGGCATGGCCGAGCCGGGCCGGACCTTGCCGCTCTTAAAACACCGTTTCGTTCAGACAACCCAATTCAGACACAACGAAATTTTCGCTTTTCTTAACTATATGTGAACCGATCTGATCAATTAAATAAATTTGAATACATTTTTATTCGTTCAACGCTATTTGGATATTTATAGTTAAAGACAAGTGTACAATAAATTAGTCGGTTTCTAGAACTTAATTTTGTTTCAATTGAACTGTATTTTGTTGCATCAACAGATTGGTTCTCTGGGTGGCGAAGCATACTGAGAACCAAGTCACGTCAGATAAAAAAACTAGTTTAATCAGGATTTTATTGTCAGGAAAATGTCTGGAAAATCAGATATTGGAGATCTGCGGCAACCCTTTTGGTCCTATAGTGAGAGGTTCATAAGGGTAATTGCCTGGTGTGCCCTGGAGAACGGGACGGGGTGGGTATTTATCTTGTTGTTTATTTATTTTTATTTTTTTTAAATAAGTACTTTACTTTTTATTTTCAAGTATTCCCCGTGTATTTTTCGTGTATTTCTCGCATCTTCTTTAGAAATACACGTGTGTTTCTGTGAACACGAACTTTCCGAGCTGGCCGCCCCTTGCTGAACGCTGCTCCCTCCGTGTGTGCCTTGCTGCCCGCGCCCGCGCAGTCGTGCTCTCGCTACTTTTCGCGCCAAAATTTGGACCGCATACTGAATGCTGAAGCGGGGCACCCTCGCGGCACGCCGTACGCCCCACCCTGCTATGCCCGAGTGCATACATCGAGTGAAACCTGGGCGCCGAGCCCAGCAGCTCGGCGACGTCGCGATAAATGCCGTTATCCTTTTAATTTTGTCTCTGCTCCCGATGAATACGGCACACGGCGGCACGGCGGCGCTCTCTATTGCGCGCTGCTCGGCCCACCGCGGCCACTAATCGCTTAATGAACGTAGGGCGGCGGCGGCGGAGTGCACGCCCTAGGGTTGGGGGGGGGGGGGCGCTGCAGAGAGCTCTCTAGGCCGGCCAGCCCCAGCCCCGGTGCGCGCCGCGCCGCGGACTGCTCCAATCGCACCGATATTCCGTTAGGCGCATTCCTCGTGGTTTCCGCTCGGCCCGGCCTGGCCCGGCACTTGGCTGGCAAGGGCCGGCGGGGCGGGGCGGAGTGGGGCGGGGCGGGGCAGGCGCTGTCCACTGCTCTTGTCGTATAGTACCTTCTTTCCTCCCTCTTTTTCCCCCGCCGCTCTCAGTGCTTTGCCCCATGGTTTTCCGGTGTTTGGTCGCTTTGTGCCGTCGACATCTCTATCGGGCGACGCCCTGGCCTGACTGTCCTCTGCGCCTGCTACCCTGCACCACCCTGCCCAGCCACGTACCCCGCCCCGCGCAGAACCGTTCGAGCCTCGCTTAACAGCTGAGATCCATTGCGGCGCCGGCCGTGCCGCCGTGCCCCGGGCTCTCGCAAAATAATTGGTCTACGAAGCGGAAGAAGGACTTGACTTGACTGAGATTTTAAGTGACCGTTCACCATCAGCATCGCGGATGATGCACATTTCCGGACGAATCGGGTTTACCTAGGTGTCACAGTTTTTGTTGAGATATCGAATAAAAGAACGCCGGTTACGTTGACTTCCGCTGTGTGATCGACAACTTTACTGAATAAGGGAGACAACTCGTGCTGACCGGTGATATACTGTTGACATTTGTAGGTACGTGGATTTTTGACAAAACTTTTTTTTTTTAATTGGAAAAACAACTTGTCTGCAAATTCCATTCAAATCTTCATTTCAGCTCGTCTTCTTTTGCACCAAGATTGATCTCATTGAAATGTAGAAAGAGGTCGATCGACAGAAAAGCCACCATAGTCCTCCCACTTGATGTACCCTTCCTAGAGAGATAGAGAGAGAATAAGCTGGAACAATATTTCAGAGATTTATCTGCAAATTTGCATTTGGTAAATTATAGCCGGAAAACAGTGTGTGTGTGTGTGTGTGTGTGTGTGTGTGTGTGTGTGTGTGGGTGTGTGTGTGTGTGCGTGTGTGTGTGTGTTTCCCGGTAAGTGGTGATTTTTCAGTTAAGCCTTCTTTCCATTTCTTAAACCAATTAGCAGGGCACGCTGAAACCCGGAGTGGTCAGCCAGCCTGGGGGCAGTGGCGCCGCGGTCGCGCGGGGACCGATAGACATCTCCCCGCCCCGCCCCACCCCGCCCCACCCGCCCCGCCCCGCCCCGCCCCGCCCCGCCCCGCCCCGCCCCTCTGCTCGTGTCCGAGTTATGGCCAGGGCGACGCTATTTTCCCGCTCGCGTGAGATTGCTCCTGGAAATGTTCTCCGCCCCGCCGGCCCCGCCGGCCCCGCCACAGTGACTGCTCGTGGCGCCGCGTTGAGCGCCAGCGTCGTCCGCGCGACGCCTTCGAATTCCTTCTCTATTCCAACAAACACAGCGGCTGGAACGCCTCCAACCGCAGCGCAGTCCTTGTAGAGGTTGAGCGGGGCGGGACGGGGCGGGGCGGGGCGGGGCGGGGCGGGGCGGGGCGCGGTGGACGCACTCGCTCGCCAAATCGGGGCATCCCCTAACCTTCTCTTCACCCCACCCCGCCAATACCAAACTTATTTCCCAGCAGCCTCTCGTAAAAAATAATTCGCCTCTGAGAAGAAAAAAAAAGGGAAAAAAAGAGAAAGGTGCTCATTTTCTAGCTGTTTAGGTGCAGCTAATTTTTAAGTAAGCTGCGGTACTTTTCCGCTGTTTTAAGTGTTTAGCCGTTGTGCGAATTTTTCGCATCTAATTTCAGCTGCGCAAACTGTTTTTATTTTTTATTTTTCAATGTCTGGCTGGACAGACTATACACTGTTAAAGCACGTGTGCAACTTTTCAACACCTGTAACTGCGGAACTCGCTGTTTATCGCGGGCAAGTGTTCAAGTAATTGACCAAACGGCTGTGAACTTGTAAAAGTGCTCAGCATGGCAGTGTGTACGTGCAAGTGTTCAACTCCGCCGGACAACGCTTACCTCGTCAAGCTCGTTGCACACTTGTAAGTGTGTAACGCTCGAGTGAAACACTTACAAATGGAAAACTACCGAGCTGGCCACTCGTGGGTGTTGAACTGGGAGCTGCACACTCACGGGTGCCCTGGAAATCCAAGTGTGTGAATGTCGCACACTTGTGTAGGTGTACGAATGAATCCTCGCACACTTACGAGTGTGCGGCATTCACACATTTGATATTTCAAGTGTTTGTAGCAGTTGCACACTTGGTTTGACAATGTGGTACATTATTTATTTTGTCACCCGGTCGCGTCGCACGCCCCGGAATCGTGGGAGACGTGAACGCATGGGGCAGCCGAGGGTCACGACGGCGCTGTGCTGATCGCTCTCGCGCCTCCGTCCTTGTCACACTCATGGGGCCCAGCCATCCTCAATATAGGACGCCGCCAAAGGTGCGACGAGGATGGAGGGACGAGAGCAGAGCGATCTTCGGAATCAGTCGGCTCCCTGCCGTCGTGCTTGCAGAAGCTTAAAGAAATGTTTTGAACCCTCCGAACTCTGTGGTTGCCTTGAACGCCAACAGCTTGGCATCATGAATTTTAAGAGCAGGGAGCCAAAATATAGCTTTCAAGAAGTCGCAAAAAAAAAAAAAAATGGCAGTTTTTGAAGGTACCTTGTGGCCTGCCCTCTCAAAATCGTCAGACAGACAGGTCAATATCTCCCCCCCCCCCCCTGCAAGAATATAATAATTTGGTATTCAAACAGGTATTCCAAAGTTTTGGCACCCACAGTGACCACGGCGTTCCGACGTGATCTGCCGAAGGTCAAACACGGAATTGCCTCGCAATATCTGCTCTGTCCAGAAGACGAAGACGAGGGTACAGGGAAGGCTGGGGTGGGGCGGGGTGCGGTCCTGCCGTCGGATTCCGAAGATCGCTTTCGTCCCTCCGTCCTTGTCGCACCCATGGTGGTCCCCTATGTTGCGATTGGCACAAGTGCGACAAGGAGGGCGATCTTCGGAATCAGACGCGGCTGTATGTAAAAGTGGGTGGGAACTGGTGCTGCTCCGCATTAAGTAGCGTGTGAAGGGAAGGGCGAGGGCTTACTGCCCCAGTGGCGGGCCCCTGCGCTGGTCCCAGGAGCAGGCTGCAGCGCCCCGCCCCGCCCCGCCCCGCCCCGCCCCGCCCCGCCACGCCGCGGTGTTCCACTCTGATTGAGCCGGCCACCGCGTAGTGCGTTGCGGTGTGGCGTTCGCAGGCGCGTGCCGGACCGGTGCGGCGGGTGCGGGAGGAGAGGGGGTGCTGTCGTGTGTGACTCACATCGGAAACCCAAGTGTGTGAATGTCACACACTTCTGGCTGTGCGAATGGCCATTCCTGCTTTTGGAGGACAAAGAATGTGAATTTCCAAGGAAACTTCACACCTTTACACCCTCAAGTGTACGAATGTGCATTCGCACACATCCAAGTGTACGAATGTGCATTCGCACACATCCAAGTGTACGAATGTGCATTCGCACACATCCAAGTGTACGACATTCGCACACCTGTGTTTCCAGTGCACCTGTGTAAACCGCTGAGGTGTACGAGTGTCGACTCACGAGTAGGTGCACTTTAAAAATTTGTTGTAAAATAACGCAAAAAAAAAAAAAATTACAGGTTTCGCTGTTAAATCGGTGAACAGATTTTTCCTGTAGTTTGATGAAACATTTTGTGAATTAACAAGAAAAATCGCGAAACAACAGATAAAATTTGTAAACTTACGGAATTCTTTTGTAAAGTTACGGAATATTTTTGTAAAGTTACAGAGTTTTTTTGTAAATGAACACGAATAAAAAGTAAATTCGCAGTCAGTTCGTTTAACAAAATTCACAGATATTACCTGTTAATTTACGACATGTTTTTTTTACAGTGTGTGTGAGCTTCTTATTCGCACACTTCCCACTCGCACCCCTGATAGTGAGGGGGCATAAAAGATACAAAAGAATCCGAAAAATCAAGAACAATTGAACAAAAAACTGAAATAAAAATGGCAAAAAGTCAGAAGTATTAAAAATATCAAAATTTATCAATAAGTGAAATTTCTCTTGAGAAATCAAAAGAAAATATCACCAAAAAAAAATATTCAAAAGTCATCGGAGCAGCCCGTGACTGTATCGGGCATTTCGGATTCAGCGAGAAACCGTCATCATCGAAAAGGAAGTTAAGTGGAGGAAGCTCTTAAGTGGCGTGGCACACGTAACGGTTGGGAAGGGTGGGGGTCATTTGATTTTGTCGTCCTGGAGAGTAGGTGTGAGGTGAGGCGGGGGGGGGGGGGGAGCTGAGCCATCAGCGTCAGCAGGGACGGGAGAGATTTAGGAGAGAGGGAGAGAGAGAGGGAGAGAGAGAGACAGAGAGACGAAAGGACCACCTGTTTCTTTAGCTCCGGGGCGGCCGCCCATTGTGTTCGTGAGAGAGGGCGGGGTGGGGCTGGGCGGGGCGAGGAGTGCTTCTTAGTGGCTGACATAACCTGTCGTCATTAAAGAAGGCTCCTCGGCGCGCCGCGCGGCGGTGGACTCGGCCCGGCCGCCACGGCCCCTATACTCTGCAGCGCCACGCGCCCGAAAATTACATCAACAATGCATAGGAAGCTGTTAGTCTCCAAAAATTTACGACCTCTTTCGCTGCGCATTTAATAGAGCCCTGATAGTATCTACCCTTATCACCCCACCGTCCCATCCCTCCTTCGCCGCGGCACCACAAGTCACGTGCTTTACGGATGCGCCCTTCCCTAACACGTCTGTATTGCAAACACGGAAAAAAACGTATTATCTGGACCTGGACAGGCACCAGGTGAAATATTGGCTGCCTTAGCTCTTTGGGTTTTTTTAAATATTTTTTTTTTAATTTTTATTTTTTGCTGTACTGGGAAATAACGCCCGATCTGGGATGTGGTATAGCAAATGCTAATGGCTTTATCAGGCAAATATTAGCTAAGAGAGGTAATATTTTCAGCTGGTGCCAAATTAGCTGATGTATTAGCTCTTATAGCGAATCTTTTTTTTCTTTTTCTTTTTGTGAATGCGCCATCTAGCTCCTCCATTTTCTGGTCCCCGCCCCCGCTCATTTTCCGCCCCCTCCCCCGCCCCCTCCCCCTCCCACTCCGCGCCACCAATGATCCCGATCCCCCTTCTCCTCCCGCGGCTCCATTCTGTTCCGTAATCAATCAGTAATTAAGCGCCTTTCGTGGAAGTAGCGGATCCTGCAGCTAGCCCGCCGAGAAGGGGCAATCGCTTCGAAAAATCACTGTAAGTCTCCCAAAAAATAATTTTAAGAATCAAAAACAAGAGAAAAAATCTAAATAAAATTCAGAAGGAAGTTACAGGAAAATCCGAAGAACAAATGGACAAAAAAATATAAACCAAATGAAAATAAAATCAGAATTAATGAGAATAAAAATAATTACAAAGTGACAGAAATTTTCTTTTTTTTTTCTTGAGAAAAAAATCTAAACAATTTTAAAATATCATTTTTTTTAAAACAAAGTTATAGGCACATTTTGCATGAGTGATCCCCCTTTTGGGCCCGTGCTGTCCAGGAGGTGCCGGGGCCGAGCCCGCCCCCCTCAACGGACCCTGCTTCTCTACACTCCACACTCCGGAAATCAAAGTGTTTTTAAATGTCGCGCACTTGTTGTAGGTGTGCTCGGATTCATTTCGTACACCTGGCCACCCGAATAATGTGTGAAATAAATCCTAGGAAAATTCACTCGTTTGAGTAGCCATAGCGTATGAATGAATCCTCGCGCACCGACAAAGTGTGCGACATTCAGTGCGCTGTGAAAAAGTTACAGCGAATTTCATCACGGGCGCGATTTATGGCCCGCGCGGCGGGCGCGTGGGGCGCGGGGCCGAGCCGCCGGGGGGAACCCGCTCCCGCAGACTTCCGTGTTAAGCACCAATTATCACCTCGATGTCAATCTCGGCCCGGGCCCGGGCCCGGGCCCGGCCCGTCGGCCTGGACTGGAGCTCCCCGTGTTGTGGACCAGCAGCAGGTTGGGTGATGTCAAACATTTATCGTATTTCAGCCGGTTGCGGTCGGTCTAAGATTTTTTTTTAATTTTCTTGCTGTGCGTGGTGCTTGAAACTATCCCACACTTACCTTCTTGAACCACAAGATAGAGCGCATCCTTGGCCATCACTCTCAAAAGCTTTTACTGTGATTTTCACTGCAAGGTCTGCAGCTCGGGCGAATTTGACTGTAAGCTGCTGTGATTTACGGTGCAGCACTCTAACTTACACTGATATTCACAGTTGCCAACGTTGATAATTCACCGCAACTGATGGTGAAAAATTCCGTAAGCTACAGCGGTGCAGGGTTCGCTGTAGCTTACAATGGAAAATCACCGTAAGCTTTTAACAATGATTCCTAGTACATTCCGAGGGGTTCAGCACTCTGGTAATCTTGTGTACTAGTTGTCTGATAATCACTGGTCATCACATCAAAAAATTCCTCGTTTCTTTGTTTTCCACAATGTTTCGGGGTTTCCCTCGTCAAAATGTCCAAAAAGTAATAAAAATTCAATTTCAAATTTTAAAAAAAGTGTTTATTTTTTTTTTTCGAAAATTTTGCTGAAAACTGTCACCAGTAAATCGGTAATTGTGTGTGTACGCTCCTGGACCGAGTGATGAGCCCCGCGGTACATTTCATGCGAAAGGAACTTGGTGTTTTGGAGTGGAAATGAGGATTTCCTAGTATAGGCAATATTCTTTAGAATCTCGTTTTTTGTAGAATCGACGGTCCAGGAGCGAATCGTATCTGCTTACTCTGTTGCGATGAAACGAGTGGTCGGTCGCGGTTGAAACTTGGGCAGATTTCCGACTGCTTTGATTTCTCGGAGACCCGGCCCGGCTCGGCTCGGCTTCCTGTTTGACCGGCTGGGCGCGGCGTGGCGCGGCGTGGCGCGGAGTGGCGCGGCGTGGAGCGGCGTGGAGTGGCGTGGAGCGGCTTGGCTTTGGCGATGGCCGCGGCCCGCCTGCCTGACCCCACCGCCTCTTCTCTACAGCTTCTTAGGAAAAGAATATTTCGTCTCGGATCAGCAGCAAACAGTCGCAATGCGCCTACACTACTACTGGAATCCCGAGCGTGTGACTGTAGAAAACACACCTAGAAAACTGAGTCCTTTTTTTCTTCTTTTTCTTCTTGTCTCGAGAACATTTTACGCGTAACAAAAAGACTTCTTTTCGAAAGAAGCACTATAGTCTCAGAAAGGAGGAAAACGATAAACGGATATCAATATTCTTATATCGAGAAATCGGTTTTCTGTTGGGTGCACTCTGATTGGAAAGTGATTGTGAACTGTTGTTCTCAACACTTTTCTGTTTTTCGGAGAACGCACTCGCTTACTTTTTCAAGTATATGTGCATGAGAATTCGCGCGCCTACACGTCGTGTGCAACAGTTACATCCAGTGTAGAAAAATGAATAATTGAAGAAAACGTAGTATGGTTTGGTCATGGAATGGAAAATTACAATAATGCTAGATTTTAGGGGGGGGAGGGGGCTACCGTTTCTGCAAAGACTGTCAATTTTCATGGCTTTCTGAGTGACAAAGTTGGGCTTCTCTGGATTCAATAATAAGACGGCCACTGTGCGTCGGGTGAACTTTCTAATTTTATGTTGTAAATTTACAATAAAAAAGATTTATGGAAAATTTTCCAGTAAATATATAACTATATTTTTACAGTGGAAGCCGCAATTACTCTGACGGTCGGTGCTGGTCCGGCTGGGTCCGTCTTTGGCCGGCTCGCGCTCGCATGCTGCACGCTGCACTCGTCCAGAGCGCAGAGCATCACGCGGGTTAAGCGGAAAGGCATGGCGGCAAATCTCTTTGACTGCAGTCTACGTGCAGCGAGTCCTTTCCCATCGCGTTTTTTTTTGTTTTTTTTTAGGGGTTCTGCGCAGCAGCAGACCGGCACGCGCCACGCTGGCGTGGTGTGGCGGGCATGCCCCGGCGTACGCCAGCCTCTTTTGTCGTGCATGACCGAGTCAAAACGTGTAACGCTGCAGGTCGAGCCGAGCGGGAGCCGATAGGAGAAGTGCTCCACGTTCTGACAAAAATGAACACACAGTCGTCCCGTCACCACGGAGGCGCGTGTCGCGTGGCATTGCCGCAGGGCAAATCGGGGAAATTTCAGGGGCGGAAAAAAAAAGTCTGCAAATCATGGAGAATGTCAGAAAAATTTGCGAAAAGTCGGGGGGGAGGGGGGGAATACGAAGATGTGACTCGATGTCGATGTTAAATAATATCAAACCATTTTGAATTTCCATGTCGCCTGTACGTCCTGTTATTCAAAAAATTCAGAAAAAAGACGTTTTTTTTTTTTGGGTGGGGGGGACAATGGAAAAGTAAGGTGTGAACCCTGTTGCCTATCCTGCCTATCCGTGTCGGTAGGCAGTCCCGTCACGGAGGCGTGTCGCGTGGCGTTGCCTACCCGTGCGCCGCGGCCGCTGGACCCCTGGTCGGTAGGCAGTCCCGTCACGGAGGCGTGTCGCGTGGCGTTGCCTACCCGTGCGCCGGGGCCGCTGGACCCCTGGTCGGTAGGCAGTCCCGTCACGGAGGCGTGTCGCGTGGCGTTGCCTACCCGTGCGCCCGCGGCCGCTGGACCCCTGGTCGGTAGGCAGTCCCGTCACGGAGGCGTGTCGCGTGGCGTTGCCTACCCGTGCGCCGGGGCCGCTGGACCCCTGGTCGGTAGGCAGTCCCGTCACGGAGGCGTGTCGCGTGGCGTTGCCTACCCGTGCGCCGGGGCCGCTGGACCCCTGGTCGGTAGGCAGTCCCGTCACGGAGGCGTGTCGCGTGGCGTTGCCTACCCGTGCGCCGGGGCCGCTGGACCCCTGGTCGGTAGGCAGTCCCGTCACGGAGGCGTGTCGCGTGGCGTTGCCTACCCGTGCGCCGCGGCCGCTGGACCCCTGGTCGGTAGGCAGTCCCGTCACGGAGGCGTGTCGCGTGGCGTTGCCTACCCGTGCGCCGGGGCCGCTGGACCCCTGGTCGGTAGGCAGTCCCGTCACGGAGGCGTGTCGCGTGGCGTTGCCTACCCGTGCGCCGGGGCCGCTGGACCCCTGGTCGGTAGGCAGTCCCGTCACGGAGGCGTGTCGCGTGGCGTTGCCTATCCTGCGACCCTCAGGCGCTTCCGCCCCGTGCCGCGCCAGCTGTGGGCGTCTCCAGGGTGTTGCGGCGTGCGACGGCGACGTTTCGCGTATGCAAATGTGCTGGTTGTGCAAAAGATGGGCGGGGAAAATGGCGGAGGCGCGGGGGAAGAGCCGAAGCCGTCACGTCACACGTGTGCGACGAGCAGTCCCGTCCGCGCGAGGCGTGGCGTGGTCCTTCAGGGCTCACCCATAACTTGGATGTCGTGAGAATACTGCCGTGTGTGTGTGTGTGTGTGTGTGTGTGTGTGTGTGTGTGTGTGCGCGCGCGCGCGCGCGCGCGCGCGCGCTCATGGGGTAAAACCGAATAAACATTCAGTCTCTGTTGAATTGCAGTGCGTTCTTAAGTTTGTATCAGCATCAGCAGCAGATTGTGCTGTCGTCCTGTTTTAGTTATTCGAGGCTGAGCCGTCTCCGTTATTTCAAGTTTTCAAAGTTGTATGGCGTTAAAAGAAAATTCCTGAACAGTAAAAATGAAAGATTACGCGACAAGAGTGATTATAAGTTTGAAGCTCCGAGCCTGAAGTAGGAAGTGCAGCGTCTAGGAATGTGCTTTTTGCACGAACTTATCTGTCGCCACAGTTGAAGATAGGCGTCTCGGGTAATAATAACGTCATTGTTGTTTTAGTAATTGCAATTTTCACTCTGTAAAAATTCATTGCATTTTCGTTAGCAGCGGCACCAGCTTTAATGCGCCCGTCGCGTCTGTCTGTCTGCTGCAGGTGAGGGCTGCGCCGAGAAGCCGCTGTCGACGTTGTGGAAGAACTACACGGCGTCCAACAAGCCCGACGTGAACATGAAGGTGGCGGTGACGCGGAGCGGGCTCAAGGCCACGACCCGTGAGCACGGCCTCACCGAGTACTGGAGCCACCGCATCACCCACTGCTCAGCTCCCTCCGCCTTCCCCAGGGTCTTCTGCTGGGTCAGTACAATCATGTTTGTGACTTTTTTTTTATTTATAATATTTTTTTTTTCAATTTTGATTTTTTTGAAGGAAAATTTCTGTCACTTTTGCAAAATGATCGAACTTGAAAAAAATTATTATACATGTCGGTACATTAAAAAATGATTGGTCGGGACGTCCAAGCAGAATTAACGATCAAAACTAGAAGATAAGAGTAGCCATTAATTTCGAACGACAAATCTTTGGTCCGAGGGAGGACTGAACCTTTAGAGGGCTGCGAGATTTTTTACTCGTTCTTTACCACCCACCTCTTACTTGGTGGCAGTAGAAAGAGTGTAGTGTGACACCTGAACATGATTCCATCATTATCTCATAACATAAAGATACGAGGGGGCGACCACTCCCCTTGAATGTGTTACACATTATTTCCTGCATACTTGACTAAGTACATGTTATTTCCTGAATACATGTAGGTATGCAGGAAATACTGCATTCAAGTACACACTTGCGTTTCCAGAGTTCTCACTCTGCAAACTCAAGTGTGAGACAGTATCACACTTATCACTGTAGTACTACTGTGTCTCACACTTTCAAAAACTATTTTCTGTCGTCGAACAGCAATCACGTTTTAGAGAACAGCATCAGCTTTGGTTCAAAATCCAGGTTAAAACGAGCTACCATGTGGTGGGGTTTGGAGCAACAATACATTAAATAATCATTGGCTGAGCTAAATTTAAATTCAAATTTAAATTTAAATGCTCAGCCCTGTCAGCATGCGCCATGGGGCGGCCGGGGCGAGCCGTGATGTGAGATGTGAGATGTGGAAACATCAGTGTTGCCATCGTAACTTGGTTTGAGCAAACAACTTAGTGAATCGACTAATCGAAATCTGTATTATTTACTGTTAACCTTAGCGCGCCGCAGGCCAAGGTAGACGCACTTTTAGCCCAGCTTTTCACGGTTTTAACGTGCGTCTACCTTGTAGATTAATATTTTCGAAAATACATATATATGGTCGTTGTTGTTTGCGATCAGAACCCTATGACATGGTAGCTCGATTTAACCGGGATTTTTAACCAAATCTGATGCTGTTCTCCAAACCGTGATTGCTTTTCAACGTCAGGAAATATTTTTTTGGAAGTGTGAGACACAAGCGTACTGCAGTTATAAGTGCGATACTGTGTCACACTTCACTGTAAAAATTTGTTGTAAAAAAACGAAAAAAAAAATTATTACAGGTTTCGCTGTTAAATCGGTGAACAGATTTTTCCTGTAGTTTGATGAAACATTTTTTGAATTAACAAGAAAAATCGCGAAACAACAGATAAAATTTGTAAACTTACGGAATTCTTTTGTAAAGTTACGGAATATTTTTGTAAAGTTACAGAGTTTTTTTGTAAATGAACACGAATAAAAAGTAAATTCACAGTCAGGTCGTTTAACAAAATTCACAGATATTACCTGTTAATTTACGACATGTTTTTTTTACAGTGTTGAGTTTGCAGAGCAGTGTTCGTGACGGTGTGCGTATGCTTGTCCGCAGGTGTACCGGCACGAGGGCCGCAAGCTGAAGCAGGAGCTGCGCTGCCACGCGGTGCTGTGCGCGCGCGAGGACCAGGCGCGCCGCATGGCGCAGCAGCTGACGGAGCGCCTGGCGCTGGCGCTGCTCGAGTTCCGGCGCGACAAGCAGAGCCGCGAGCAGGCGCGCCTGTCGCTCGCCAACGCGCTGCACGACAACCCCTCGCTGCCGCAGCGCAAGCTGCTGCTGTCGACGGGCGCGTCCAACTACCGGCCGCCGCTCGAGCGCTCCAAGTCGGCGCCCAAGCTGAGCTCCATCGAGGAGGCCGCCGAGGAGGACGAGTCGGGCGGCGTGCTCGTGTTCGGCCACCCGCACGCCGTGGCGCGCTTCCTGCGCGAGGAGCGGCTCGCCGGCGCGCACCGCCAGCGCTTCCGGGAGAGCCTGCGCCGCAAGCTGGCGGCCCGCCTGCCGGAGGAGCCCGAGCCCGAGGAGCCCGACGACCCGTTCCGCGAGGACCCGCGCCGCGAGACGCTGCTCACCGTCGTCCGGGTCAACTCGATCGAGGAGCAGCCGGACCCGGACCCCCCCGGCGCGCGGGAGAGGGAGCGGGAGCCCCCGCTGCTGCCGCTCCACCCCCTGCAGGCGGCCCCCGCGGCGCCCGCGGCCCCCGCGGCCGCGCCCAAGGCGCGCACCTACCTCCTGGACGCCGAGGACGCTGTGGAGAGCGACGAGGGCTCCAGTAGCCTGCAGAGCATCTCCTCGGACGGCGCCACCTCGCTCACGCACTCGCACAGTCGGACCGACTCGGGCGAGGACTTCTGCCTCGGCGCGGACGCGCTCAAGACGGCCAAGCAGGCGCAGCAGTGCCTCCGGGACCTCCGCGCCGACCACGACGACGGCATGGTGTCGTCCTGGGAGGGCGCCGCCCTCGCCATGGCGCTGGCGGCCCGGGCCGAGGGCCTCGCCGAGGCGGACGACTTTGACGACAACGTGAGCGACGAGAGCGGCTACGTGGAGGCGCCCTCGGACGCCAGCGAGGCGCTGCACCACCACGCCCTGGCGCTCAGGGTGGACCACAAGCTGGACCACAGGCTGGAGCACAAGGTGGAACACTCGCTGGCCAAGGCCTGCACCGGGGCGAGCTCCCTGCGTCAGGGTCTCCAAGTGTGATGAGTTTAGTGCGTAGGGCGTGAGTAACAGTGAGAACGAAACCAGTCTATCTATGTCTGTCTCTACAGGAAGGCCCCGCGCCTGCCCTGTCCCTGTCCACGATGTGCAGGGCTGACTTCTCTCCCTTTGTCTTCTGACTACTTAGCACATTAACTGCGGCATGGTCACTGTATGGGGACGCTCCCGTGTAAAATCAATGAGCATGCACTCAGTTTGTTAAGGTATAGTATTACAGCACGGTTTACCGACCTCCCCCTCTGTCTAAAATTCATTGCCAATGTTTTGGGTTTTTATTCTGTTTGACTTTTAAAAAAGAAATTATTGTATTGATTATTGTATTATTTTATTTCGAAATTGACAAATATACGACGGACGCAGGCTAACAAGGGGGAGAAGGAGTTGGAGTGGGTGGCCGTTGGGCGTCAGGTCAGAGGCTCTCCTCCCTCTCTCTTCAGCTGCAGCTTGTCATATGCATTATAGTAGGGTTGTCCGTCTGACCAGAGAGTGGAACAGAAACTGAGGTGGGAAGACTAGAGTCTATGTGAGAGGACAACCGCCTCATTCTTTCTTCAGAACAACTACAGTTGCTCAGCCTAAAAAGGAGATTTTAAACAGCTGTGCTGTACGGTGTGTTACTTTTAATTTTATATGTATGTATGTGTCTGTGTGTGTGTGTGTGGAGGAGGTGGGGAGGGGTATTGTACACACACACATTTTGTTTTGTTTTCAAAATTACCAAAGTTAATTTTTACCAAAAGAGACTAGTGTCTTGGGTTTCTCACTGTAATTCACTGCCCTCTTTTGTCTTTGTGATGGCCTCGCAATTTAGTCCTCATTTGTTATGCTCTAATCAAAGATATTATTACAAAAAAATGTTGCCATGAAAGGAGTTAGGGTACTGACTCAGTTGCTTAGAGTATTTATGCGTTTTGATGCAAATAGTGGAAGTTTAAGATGCTCTCCTCTATAGATATATGTAGATAATACAACCTTAATTCTGTACTTTGACACGCATCTAATTTACACTGAAGGTAACAGATAATTGACGTATTTATTGCACGCAAGAATGTTTGCTGTGCATTGATGCTACTCCGGAGTGATATGATAGATGCCGAACAAAATCTAGTACCAAGGTTAACAATCTAAAGTATAACTTCCAGTAATGGTCCCATACCTTCGACCTCATAGAAATTGAATGCATTAAAGTCTAGAACTATTTCATGTTACCATTTATAATAGATATTTATTAAATAGTTGTCCATGTTACATTTTTTGAAAATTGTTGTGGGATGAGTGATGTATGCTATTTGACTTGTTTTTTGACTAGAAACTCAATACTTCTGTAGTAGCTACTGAACTTCTTATGAACTCCTTATTAGTAGGTGAACAAACATTCCTTGATGTTTATGTCATATTGTCGAGTCAGGTGGCAATATATGACTATGCTAGTCATTAATTGAACCTGCATCAATATGTGAGAAATAAGTTGACGCAATGAAGTGTCTGGTACTGAATGATGACAGGAAATTGGAATACAGAAAACAACACAATTATTTTGATTTTGAATCTCTAAAGTTGTCATCAGGTTTCTCTTTCCTAATTTGATAAAAAAATGAGGAAAATCAAGTATTGTCACCTATGCAACGAGATTTTTGAAGCAGTCTGTGAAAAATGTTATTTGTGCTTTCTTGCAGAGCTGAGAACACAACTCTGCTTCCAGTACTCCCTGTTATTAGTTAGGTCATAGTTAGCAATTTCTGGAGTCATGCAGTAATCTCCTGTCTCTAGTCTAAGGACACGCTCAAAGTTTTGATTGTATTGAATTGTACATACTATTGTACAGATACCAACCTGGATCTATGATGCCAGTCAAAATAGATTTGCAAGTGATGTAAATAGCAAACAGTTTTATTTTTTCAGTTATCTAATTCTATGGTAACATCTTATATCCTCTTTTGCAAATCAAACAATCTGGGAAGGAGTACGAAAATGCCATCAAGCAAATAATTGTGCTGATAATCGTGAAAGATATTGTCTTCAAACAGATAGCAAGTATTGAAGAAAAATCACTGAGAAAATTTTCAGTCTTGAAGGTAGGTAGAGTGTAACTGTTGATTTGTATAAGGTTAGTCTTTGGCAGATCTGTCTGTGATTGGTTTGTTTGAATTGAGAGAATTCTACTTAAGGTATAAAAAAAAAGAGTATAGTAGTTTTATATATGCTAAGTCTGATGACTCAAATGAGAGAAAAAAATGGGCTTACCATATGGCAGTTGTCTTAAATATTGAATAGATTGAATCCAATGTTCAATGATGGCATGAACCTGATCCTTTGCAACTTTTTCCACAATATAGTACAAATTGAGATGTCTTTGTGTTTGTATGAGTCCTTGAAATAGATTGCTATCTAAATTAAAATTCAGAAATTGGAAGAAATTTGCTGGATATTTTCATTTTTCACAAATGTTGTTCTAATTTTCAGCTAAATTTACAACACTCATAAGCATGTAGGTGAAATTGCTTCAATCCACCTTTTAAAGCATTAATTTGCCTTCATCAAAAGTGAGGCATTTCATTTTGCTTAACATGAACCAACAACTTAATAAATGAGGCAAAAAGAAATTCTGTGGTTCACTACGTGATAGACATTTGCACATAACACACCTTTTAACCATTCCTTTGCTACTTTACACCTTCAAGCAGGATTGGGACTTCCAAAAAGAGAGTAGTTTTCATCAACTTTATTAGGTATGCATGATGCAATTTATCACAATAATGTAGAATGTATGATTTATATGAAGGGAAGAAAGCAATTGCAGAGCGTCTCTCAAACAAGTTCAACATTTTTATCCATTATAAACCTAAAACTACAGGTACTAAGTCCATCTGCTGTTTTCAATTTATTCTTACCTCATGCATGAACTAGTGGCAAACAATCACAACTACAAGTGTTGGAGGCTATATAAAACATTAAAAACGGAGTTGACCTCTTCTACCAAGTAGTCACACCAACAGTTTTCATAAACCCAGTAATAAACACATCATCTTCATTAACTATTGTTATGAAATCAAGAAGAACTTATATAGATAATTTGCTAAATTTTTAAAATGGCACAGGCGCAGCATTATTTATTTTTTTTTTGTTTCTTTCTTTCTTGTTTTTCTGAAACATTTAAATGTGACAGGGTTATCACAGAGCTCACTCACATTCCTCATCTTACTATCATACATATATGTTCTAATTGTTCCTCTTATAGTATTCTAAGGACTTGACTCAGTACTTAACAACAATGACTTTTACACAATTCTAGATTCACACTTGACAGACATTACAGAAAACATGTCATTCATTTATCTTTTAATTTTCTTGAGAAATTATTTAATATAATTTTTAATAATAAGAGAAATCTACTACAATGTAATAAACCATAGCCCTAAATAGAATGAAATTTAGGGGGTGGGGAGGGGAGGAGGAAGAAAACACAACAAGAACAAATTATATTAGGCTTAGAGTGAATAGCAATAGGTAAGACATTCATCTTAGGATCAGTCCGTATCAAAGAAACAAATTATCAAGTTTAAAAAGTATATGCTTTGCAGATCACACTTCTTGGAACAAAAATATTTTCTTCATACAAAAATACCTTTGAGAAAAATCACCTTAATTAGGTGTTATAGTAAGAGATGGACATAAAGAAAGTTAAACATTTATGGTAGATTGAAAAGCACAACACCATAAGCAGAAAGCGCAGGCAAGCAAACTTTAACTGCAACCAATAAATTCAATTGCTGTCACAATTATAGTTTGAAGGCACTAATCTGAGTCATAGCAAATAGTATTTGTGTTATATATGCACAAGATGAAAAATCTAGCAATATAATCAAATAAACAAACTGGTGAAAGATAAAATAAACTAAGTATAGTATAGAAATTAACAGTAAATAAAATCAATAAATCATACAATACTACTGTATTTTAATATAAAAGACAAACATGTTCATAGTTCAGGCCTACTACCAGTGACAGATGAAATTCCTTCAGTCCTTTGATTGAGTGAAATATCCGTTGCCTCAATTGGATCAGGAATTTGTAGTGGACACCAAGGATGTTTATGCAGCTAGAACGCTCATAACTTAACATTGCATACCAAAGCACCTTCTAGTAGCAAACAGAACAAGATGTATGTTGTTCCTTGTCAAAAATACAGCTTCAAAAAACAGGTTCCATAAAAAATCTAGATTAATTATCACATCATATGTAAATAAAAGTACTTTGGCAAGTACTTAAACAATATAAAAAAGAAACAGTGTCTCCACTACTGATAAGTCAAATTTAACATGAAATCAAATTCTACCAAGGAGGATGTTTGATTACAAGGTGAAACAATCTTAAATTTGAATCTCCCATTTTAACACATAAAGGTAACTCATATCTATTTGTGCATGTTAAATTCATATTTAATACCAGTGATATTAAAAAAAAAAGGACGGAAGAAGTGGCACAGAGAAATTTATCTTCAGATTTCTATTCCATAGAATCAAACTTTGAAGAAGTTGAAAAAGCTTGAAAGTTTTCTGAATGGTGTACCTGCATCATCCATAAAATAAATGGTATTTGAGCCTCTTTTTACATTGATAGAATGAGATAAATAACAATGCAAGATGTCCAAGAACAGATGGCAAATTGAAATTGCTTGTCTGCTCGGACTGAGCCTCTCTCTTCATGGATATCTCATGAATGAAGTGAAAATCTATAGATATTAAACATGTGTTCACAAACGGTAACGATATTTATTGTGTCCATACTTTAGGTTAATTCGACTAGACAACTTATCTAAAATAAATATGGTATATCAAAGTTGTAACTTGAATGTGTCCTTAGTAAAAATGTGAACTCATTGCTTGCAGTATTAAGTTTCATCCTCATGAAAAATTTCAAACAGATTAATTTTGGAATGCACAAGAATGAAATCATGATATTCCCGAAAAGCTTCATGTACATGCACAACAGAAAAATACATAGATAGGCAAGACGCATGGTTCTCAGATACCATGACCTGTCAAGGTGACATTTACATATAGTTTACAGAAAAAATTACGTAGTCCACATTGATTACACAACTGAAGGCTTTGGTTCACTAGAGGCAGAAGCCCAAGAGCCTGATGACTGAACTGCGACTGCTGGAAGATCACTACTATCGTCAGTCTTTTCTACAGCTTCAGTTGCCTCACATGTTTCAAGCACACAACCCTCAGCTTCAGATCTACTTCCCAAAAGAGCAGCCCGGGACCCCCACTGACTTGGGGCGCCTCCACGTTCGAAATGATCATCAGAGAAGTCTAAATCAGTAGGTTGACTATTAATAGAGTGTTCACCAGAAGACATATTGTAGCAGGCCGTAGAACCTTGACTTTCTGAAACAAGAGGTGTACCTAGAGGGAGCTGATTAATGTAGAGCTGTACAGAAGACTTTTCAATCAAACAGTACAAGCTATGTACAAACCTTGCAGTCTATTTGTAGATGCAGATGAAGAATCTCCCTGAGTAGATGAAGTAGTACCAAGTTTTAGACGCATTCTATCTCTCCACCAGAGTCGCTGCTTGATCCACCCAAGTCGGTCTGCATTTTCATCAGGAGCTGTCGCTTCACCTCCTGCAGCCTGTGTTTGGGCACCACTTGTTGATGCTGATGATGACGATGTGGTTGAAGAGTAGGAACTCCACATGCTCCCTAAGGACTGCGTATTCGAATTTGGGTTGCCCTGTAAGGAAATAAAATTTTGCAAAATATATAAATAAATGAGTAAATATTTCACACTACTATTTGACAGAGATAGCATAAATTTTAGCAAATAACGTGCATATATAAAATAAAAAAATTCTGTACATACGGTAGAATTGACAAATGTTCCTCCTTGAGTGCCTTGTGATCCGGGTCGCACAAGAGGTGTAGTATCATCTGCATCACTGTCAGAATCAGAATCAGAGACGCGCTCATCTTGAGCAAACACCTTCCGTTTGCAAACAGGGCACACTCGGCGATTACGAGTCAACCATGGATCAATACATTTACTGTGATAAGCTGTTAGATGCATTTTCAAACTGGAGTAAATAATAAAAATAGAACTACAGTTCAGGCTAGTTTCATTCTTTTTCTTTTTTACCATGGGAGCACGGAAGTATTCTTAATTTTTCTCCTTCAACATAATCCTCTAAGCATATTGCGCAAGTTTCATATGGATCACCCTTTTGAAATTTAGAGGTAGGAATTTGATTTAGAGATGCTGATGGTAAGCGGTGTCTCCTTTGACGCCGTTGATCTTGTAAACACTTCAGGATCTGGAAGACAAAACATGTCAGAACAAATATTCCCAGGGGTTAAAGAAGAATAGTCTCCTAAGTTACCGTAAATAACAGCATGATCAAACAACAAATGCCAACGACAGTTGCAAATGGAAGGAGGAGATGAGTGTTGATGTTAAATGGCATGTCATCATTGATGACAATGTAGTGTCTACAAAATTGCCTGCAACCAAAGAAACAATATGAACCAGTGCATTTTAGAGGGAAACTGGAACACAAAACATGTATACAATGTACACAATATATTCCAGTGACATTATTTGTATTAGATCCAAACTCACGTTTCATTATATTGATATTTGGCTTTCAAAAAAGCACCAGTGTGCTCTCCAACAAACACAGAGGGGATGTGGATTCCAGTTGGATTAGCAGCAGACATTGGTTCTACATTTAGAAATAAAATAAAATTAGGTATCTACAGCCACATACATGTGGTGCAAGATGGACTGGATTACAGACACAGTTGTAATAAAACTACTCACCCAGATCACTGGAATTGACATTGTGCACTATGACAGCACTAAAATGTGCAGCTTGGGCATTCCTAACTTTTTTTTCATAGGAGCAATTACCTCTTGAAATCAACAGTACCCAAGGTTTAGTGTAGTTTGGCCCTTGAACAGGAGGTGGGTCAACAGGATCACAGGCCAATGGTGGATTAGCATAAACTAAATACCCCTACATTTAAAAAAAAAAAAAAAAAATGTTGAAATCATGTAAAAACAATTTAGTAAGAAGTTCTTAAAATAAAAGGGATGTAACAAAACTAAAAAAATTGTGCTAACCTCAAGACCTAGGGCGGGAAGAGAGTCTCCAAAGCGAGATGGCATATCTCTAAATTCAACTTCAACTTGTTCATAAGGGTCTTCACAATAAACAAGGATATCAGCACTGACAATTGTGATGCTTTGACTGAACAAGGCAATGCTGCTTATAACAGCAATCATGTATAGAGCTGTTATATGTTGTGGAAGGGGACATGCTGGATACATGATAAAGTCTGCACAACAGATAAGGATATAAAAACTGAAGTATTTTATAATTTTGAAGTAACAAAATGGCACAAAACATCTTACTATGAGGCATCTGCTTCTTGAAGAGAGACTAGTTTATTAAGGATGAATTATGGAGACTACACCAAGTCACCAAGACCAGGTGGGACAGCAGCAGGTTACTGCAAACCATGACCTCTCAATCCCATATGATGCTGTAAGTAACAACCTGAAACAAGGCACATTGATTGAAGTCCCAAATTCAAACATTTAAACAAAAAAATTTCTGCATGAGTACCAGATACAGTAGAATCTACATAATGGGTAACCTAGACTTCAACATCACGTTACATGGGATTCTCCTGCAAAACTATTGTTAACCTTTCTCCACAAAAAACACAACATTCAAACACAATTCATGAAAGGCTGTGAGCAGAAAGAATAAGTATAAGTTTAAAGTAGAGGGCCACGAAGAAACAACAATTGAAACAAGAAGAAAATAAAGTACCGCCAGCACTCATATTAATACAGGTCAAGAGCGGTCAGCACTAGGTCAAATGATAAGGATAAGATACCATTCAACCATCACCCCTCTCTTTTTTAATAGCTCCTAGTCCCTCTTACATGAGTGAAGTGAAATGTAAATGAAAATGTGACCATGCATCACAAAAAATAGTGAAATGAACCACTTTATATAGCAAAAATACTAAGATTTCAAATCATTAAGCAATGCATAAAATTAAGGTAAGCAAGTGGGAAAATATCTTGATTAAGGTTTCTTTTAATCCTAACCATAAATAAACAAGGAAGACCAAAATATAAGTCATGAGATGTATAAGAACATCAAACAACGGTAAAAGAGGTGTTGCCAAAGGCTGTCATTTTTAAATAGTAATAGCTTCTCAAACTACAGCAACCAAAATATTTCAGTCAAGATGTAACTTCTTTTCCCTTTCTTGATGATGATGAAAACAGGTTAACAGTCCAGTAAAGATATCATAAAAGAATTCAACAAACGAACAGAACGCAAGCCTCAAAATCATTTGACATGTCACACCAGACATATCAAACATTTAACGTAGCTTCTGATTCCAAGCACACACAAATCGCAGAAAAAACAAGGTAAATTGTGCCAAAAGAATTATCATTGTCTTATCCAAATTCCATAGACTAAAAGAATAAAAATTCAGTCCCAACTAGCAACAAGCAAACAAGATAGTGATCTGGAGGACCATGCAAACAAGACACAACAAATAATCATCACCATCCCTGTCATTATAGCTCGAAAATCGAACCTACAAAACGGACAGCAACCTAATAATAACAATAATAATAATACTAACGAGAAGTACCTACACATCATCAAATGACCATGCGCATGGAGCATAGTCCTCGAGCCTACTAGCAAACGAGAGCCACAGCCTATAGGCCCTATGCTATATATGAGTGTCAGGCGCGACAGTCATAGTCATTGTGAGCAAAGAACCAATGCATCAACCTACTAACCGAAATTAAACATGCGATTTTGAAGGAGGAATCTCATCCAAATCACACCAACAACAAAGTGCGTGCTGGTGAAAACAACAATAACTGCAAGAACTTCGACTTCAGTATCCTTGCTTCACGTGATGCTGCCAACGTCTGAAAAATACAATTTCCCAAAGAAGTGTAATTATTTGATCTTTATTACCGAACAATTATTAGCCCAAAAAGTTACAAAACTGAAATTTTCAACAAAACTTCTTCAAAAAATTGAGGAGGGTTTTGTTTCATTGAACGAATGGCCCCCTTTTTACCATATTTCAAAATTGCCAGGATGGCCAGACTGTCTTGTGTGTGTGTAGTGTATATAATCATCAATTAAAATAGGGTAACGTTGTATTGTTTACTGTTACAGGTATGAAATGAAACGGAATGTAAAAAAACAATTAAAGAGAGTGATATGACCAACATTAATCAGAACATTTTAAATCAAAAATGTGACTGTCGCTTTCCAGCAACGCTTATGATCTGTTGTACTGGTTGAACGGGAAAAAGGATTTCCCCCCAAACCCTCCTACTACACCCCTCAGCCCTTCTACCCGTACCCTCTATAGTCAATTTTTTTGCCAATTGAGAAATTCTTGCCTGTCTCACGTCTCTTTCACCCTCCTAGTTTTCCTTACGACGCATTTAATCAAATCACCCCCTATTCGCATTTCAGACTATTCTCTGATTGTCGGCTGTCTCGGAAATAGGAAAACAAAGTGGGAGGTAGGTATCCAACCAGCTGATTCTGTTAGAAAATAGTTCTGTCTCCTGTAAACATAACAAAGCTTCTGTAAGGGAACAGCGACAGTGCCTTTCCTGAAGAGTATGTTAAAGCTAAAGACGCAGTATCGCAATTTTTGGTCTATGAGAAAGCTTTTACTGACATGTAGGAAAGTAATCTTTTACAAGGTCGATTCGTAATATTCATGCGCGGATGTCACCGGTGGTTCGTTATCGTGTTTATTGTACCACTTCATTTATGTCAAATAATTCGAACTTTTTAAATGACTCTTAAGGGTAAGAATGTCTCAAAGACGCTCTGTGGAGGTACCCTCGATGGTGGCTTTGAGTATTGTAGCACTTTGACTGTGTGCAGGTTTTTCAATGATGTTAAATTTAACGTTCTCCTGTAAGTTTTTGGAGAAACTACGACTTGTGGTCTGTCGCCATTTTGTTTAGGTTATCCCGGCGATGATATTGCGAGTAAAATTACACATTTGGAACAGTAATCTCTATTGACACAATTCCATGAAAACAAAGCGCAGCAAACGTCTTAGCTTTCAAGTGAGCCAAGACTAACTTGGGCACTTCTTTGATCCCTAGTCGGTCTTGTCGGTTTTGCATTTCTAGGCTAGGGAATAGGCCAACCAGTCAGAAAAACATGCCAAATTTACTAGGTTTGTCATTTGTCCTGGGAATGCAATCTTTTTTAAGCCTATGTACTTTAAGTTATTTATTAGTCCTTTTGTTTTTCGGTGGCAAGGTAGTTCCTTATTCACTCCAGTCAGATGTGACATGTTACAACTAGTGACAAGATTTTTTCCTTATTAACTTTAAAACTGAATTTCATTCTCAAAGGCCTGATTATGATGCATATTTATTGCTGTTTCCTATAATGAGTAAGACTTAATTTTGAACTATTCAATCGGTTGACATTTCAAGGAGCACTAGCTCTGATCAGTTTCGTTCAGTAGTTACATGTCTTTTCTGCTATTTTTCTTTGTTTCTGCATCTTAATCTGCTGAAAGCATTATGTGTATGACTTGTGCATCATACTCAAATTTATTGATTTGAACTTTAAGATGTTAAGGCCAAAAATCTCAAAGCTATTGTCAGAGGTTATGTTGGGAATACTCCCCCATTGAAGTCAATAGTAATCCTGTGATATCGCTGGTTTATCACTCTTTTTCGTTTTGTTATTATTTTTTATTTTTGTTGCTTTTGTGAAGATAGTGTTGTGTATACTTTATTCAACTGCCAATTAAGCTATTAGACATCCTCCAGCATGTTGCACGATCTGTCAGTGTTATTAGTGAACCTCTCAAGATTAATTTCTGATTGGCTACCAAGCAAACCTGAGTTTGTGTTTGGATTAAGGTTATTTGCCCAACACAATTCTTTTGCACTTCACTTTAAACCTACAATTTATTCTTATGATTTTAACTTGCAATCAAATCCATGTGGAAACCAGTCTTTTCTCTAACAACATTTTCCTCTTCTATTTTCAGATAATGTAGTATAGTTTTAAAATTGAAGCAAAGTATCTAATCTAGTGCAAGAATTCTAGACAAAACTTTCTGTGGGTGAGAAGTTAATTTTTCTACCCACACTTGCAAAACATGCTACTTTTGGAAGACAGAACTTAACAATCTACCATACCATGACTATCGCCACTAGGGGACAGGGCATTCCTCCTGAGCCCAATGAAAGTGGTCAATCTAGTAGTCAGGTAAAATAGTTCAAAGTGCTCTGTTGTGTCAATTTGTAATACGGATCATCACTTCACTTCCTTATCTCTGTGTTCAGTGCCTCTCAGTTCAAGATTTGAACATGGAGGAGTGTGGTATTGATGTAGAGGGTGAGGATGGTAACAGCGAACCAGATTTTCCCCTTGACCTCCTTGCTACTCTGGATGATAAAATCACCAGTCCACGATGGGTTGTACCAGTTTTACCTGAGCAGGAGTTAGAAACATTAATGCAAGCAGCTATTGAACTATCCAAAAAAGGTATCATTGTAAATAAATGTGGAATATTTCATGATTCCTTTACTCACTTATTTACAGTTGTACAAAATTATTTTATTTTATTGCACTAGGACTTGATACTCGAAGTGAAGCTTGCCAAAGATTCTTTAGGGAAGGCCTTACCATATCTTTCACCAAGATCTTGACAGATGATGCAGTAAATAGCTGGAAATTCAATATACAACACTGCATTCTTCAAAATTGTGAGCGTTTGGTTGAGTTGTGTGTTGTGAAGCTAGCAGATGATTGGTTTCCATTGCTTGAGCTGTTAGCTATGGTATTCAATCCAAATAGCAAGTAAGGATCAAGGCAATTCTCCTTTGTGTGAATCATTATACATTTTGGGATTACTGCTTTGCTTAACAGTTTATTACTTTTTGCTTTAGGTTCCATGTGTTCAATAGTGCACATGCGTCTGAATCTGTACCTCCTGGATCAAATATACCTGAAGAGCAAATATTTGCAAGGTGTCCTCCTGATACTAGACAACCCAGAGGATGGCTTGTGGATCTAATAAACAAGTAGGGAAAAGGACATCCATCTTTTAATTTTTTTTTCTTTTTCTTCTTTCAGAGAATTTTAAGCTCTTACCCTTTTTTCCTCTTTATCAAATTTAGGTTTGGCCATCTAGGTGGGTTTCAAATATTGTTAGACAGGTTTCAAAATGGTCAAAAACTTTCAGTTACAACAATATATGCGTTGATAAGACCATTTGGGCTGTGCCATCAACATCTTACTGTTCACACCATCATGAAATACCTTATGCCTATTGTGGTAAGAATTCTTAGATGTGCAGGTGAAATTCTTCATTAGTTAATAATACCAAAAATGGATAAAAATTTAATTAACATTGATATTTAGGAAATGGTCCCTCAAATACTGGATAATCTCACTGATGACGAGCTCAAAAAGGAAGCAAAGCACGATACCAAAAATGACGCCATATCAGCAATAATTAAAGCTTGTAAATGTTTGGTATCACGTATACCGAATCAAGAAGAAATGATTAAGAATTTAGAAAATTTTAGATTGAAGATTATTCTTAGGTATATTCATGATTTCTTTGTTTTTTCAGATTTTTCTTAGTCGTCCAGGATGGTCAGAACATTGCACTTTACCACTAATTTGATTTTGTCCACAGGTTACTTCAAATTTCAACTTTTAATGGTAAAATGAGTGCATTGAATGAAGTGAACAAGGTTATTGCCAGTGTGACATACTTCCCCAATAGGCACTCAGGCCTTGAAGAAGAGGAATGGCTTACTGCAGATCGCATGGCTGTGAGTTTCAAAAATCCCCCTGGAAACTGTATTGTGTGAAAATTCTTTTGTTTATGTGGTCAAATGTCTCTTATTGGTTTTTGCAACTGTTTCAGAGATGGATCAAAGACAATCATGTGTTAGAAATAGTTCTCAGAGATTCAATGCATCAAATTCAGTATGTTGAAAAGTTAGAGAAAATTCTAAGATTTGTCATCAAGGAGAGAGCTCTTAATCTTACAGATCTGGACAATATATGGGCAGCGCAAAATGGAAAACATGAAGCAATTGTAAAAAATGTGCATGACCTTTTAGCAAAACTTGCTTGGGACTTTCTGCCTGAACAATTAGACCATCTGTTTGAATGTTTTCAGGTGAATTGAAGTTCCCATTTTGATGTCGAGTCTCCACAACATTAGTTTTTTTGTTTGCCTAACCATCTTTATTTCACTCAACAGGCTAGCTGGAAAACTGCTGACAAGAAACAGAGGGAAAAACTATTGGAGTTGATTCGACGGCTTGCAGAAGATGATAAAGATGGGGTGATGGCACATAAAGTTCTTACTCTTTTCTGGAATCTTGCCCATGATGATGATGTTCCTAATGAGATCATGGATCAAGCTTTGACAGCTCATGTTAAAATTCTTGACTACAGTTGTTCTCAGGTAAGCAGCACTAGTCACGCTGACTTATGAGAAGTTTACACCCTTTTTTTAAAATACCTTTCGTTGTTATGTTGAAAGAATTGGTGGACAAAAAAAATTACTTATTTTATTTTGTTTTAATTTTAGGAGAGAGATGCCCAAAAAACAGTATGGTTAGACAAATGTGTGGAAGAACTAAAATCTGGTGATAAATGGGTTTTGCCTGCTTTAAAACAAATAAAAGAAATATGCTGTTTGTATGAACCAGCACCAACTATGAATCATGGTCAGAGAAGTCATCATACATCGTACAGGTATGTGCAGGCTATCTTTATGAGTTAATGTAAATTTTAATAAATTTATTACAACACTGGATTATTGCTGTTTTAGACAAGAAATTATTGAGCGTCTCCAACAAAACCACATGCTAGTGATATTAGTAACAAATAGTTTAACTACATATATGGACAAAGTGAGACAGGAAGCCAAAGGTACTGAAATATTCATTGAAATTTGATCAAGTAGTCAGGTCTTAAATTTCTACAGATGTCAATCATCTTTGCTTTCTTTGCAGCTAATCCAAATTTGGATCCTAATGATTACCTCCCTGACAAAAGGTTTAATCACATTGCCCAAGTTCAAGATAGATTAAACTTTCTACGCTTTCTTTTAAAAGTGAGTACTCTGACAAACGATACTCTTTCTTTACTAAACTTAGAGTAAAAGTTTGCATGAGCTCTGCATTAAGCCTTAGGAATATGTCAAGGTTTTAGGCTTGATTGAAAACGGAAGACAGGAATTTCTAACTTTTTATAACTTGACCTGACGTATGTGAGCTTGCATGATAGCTTGGGATTTGGATCACAGATTCTATACTTCTTTAACATGACAATTTTAGTTGCTTGATTCACGTTTTGGTGTCCCATTTAGTAACGCAGAGTGATCTGCCAAGGAAGCAGGCCTGGTTTTACAGTACATGATTGTATGTTAAGCAGGATGGGCAGCTGTGGCTGTGTGCGGACCAAGCGAAGCAAATTTGGCAGGCATTGGCAGAGGATGCTGTTTTTCCCTCCGACAGAGAAGCATGTTTTAAATGGTTTTCGAAATTGATGGGTGAAGAACCTGATCTTGATCCTGCAATCAACAAAGACTTTTTTGAAAACAACATTCTTCAACTTGATCCTACGTTATTAACAGAGAGCGGCATGAGGTTGGATATTAAGTTCATGTTAACACCATAAAATATTTTGCTGTTATTCTGAAGGTTTTACCATACCAAATTTTTTGCAGATGTTTTGAAAGGTTTTTCAAGGCAGTCAATACGAAAGAAGGGAAATTAAAGGCTAAAAGAAGATCTTTCATGATGGATGACGTGGACCTTATTGGCTCTGAATATTTGTGGAGGGTAAGTGCTAAACCATTCACCACATGTTTTTAAATGTTCACCCTTATGACTTAAAACAAAAAAAGATAAGACAACAACCACTATGTGTAACGAATGTACCAACATATAAATAATTGAACTTTTTACAGGTGGTGACAAATAGTGCTGATGAGATAGCCAGTCGTGGAATTGAGTTACTGAAAGATGTCAATACAAATCTAGGACCACAGCTTCAGTCTCAACTGGTGAAGTTTCATGAAAACTATGTGTCTGAATGTCTGTGTCGTCTCCGGGCTCATTACGATACTATTACAATTCTCAGTAGTAGTAGTGGTGACTCAGATGAAGATCCAATGCTGGCCAGAAAACGATTGCAGGGTGAAGCTGTGAAATTATGTCGAGTAATGAAAGTATTGCAAGAATATATTAGTGAATGTGATAATGACTTTAGTGGAGAGAGGAAAATTTTACCACTTCAAAGATCTTGCAGAGGAAAGCACCTCACCCTTATAGTTAGATTTTCTACCCCTGGCAGACAGTCTGAAGATGTGGAGGTCTTTACTCACAGCAATGACACTTTAGTTTCATTGCGACGCCAAGTGTTGCGCCGTATCAAAGCCAGTGGTGTCAATGTCAAATTAGACCTCTTTGTGAATGGCGAACCTCTAGACCCAGCAGAAGACCACAAACTCCTGTCTCAAATTCCGCTGAGAAACAAGGCTGTTCTGACTGCTAAACTTTGTCAAGCTAATTCAAATATGCCAAGCTCTCCGGATTCTAGTTCAGATAGCTCTACTGGTTCTCCACAGCATCCATTTGACGGTCCCAATTCAGAAGCAGAAAATTGCTTGCCTGGTGTTGTAAGTAAAATCTTGCTGTAGCAATTGATATAAGAAACAGTAGTCGTCCTCCATCTCTCTTCCTCTTTTTAAAGAAATAGAAAATGCAAATGTAATAAATGCTTTCTAAATACATTCAATTTTTGCTTTTGGAATTAGGATATTTTGTGCACATTTTCATGTTGGTATGAGTTCTGTGCCCAAATTTTTCATTCAAAGTTTAGAAATTTTTGCTGGAACATGCTTTCTTGACCAAGAAGATGAGTCAAACTGCCATATCTGCTGTTGTATCTAGGTTAGGTGTTACAAGATCATGCAATATTTAAAACCTTTTGGATGCAGTTTTGCTATATGTAGGGTTTTAAATTAATTTGTACAGAAATGAATAGAAACTCTCTAAAACATGTCCTGCTCCTGCTAATATCCTTTTCTGCAGAACACCTACAGTGCAACCCACCCACTTTCACTTTTCTTACTAGATCTTAATCCATACTTTTTATTAAAGTTGTGAGCTGTGTCACTTCTTAGTTAATTAACAATGATTTGTCTTCTGTCCTCAGCTCATGTCTCAACAACCAAGCTATGTCCAGTTTTTCTTCCAAGTTGCTGATCTTGGTTGTGTGATAAAAAATGCACCTCTCAGAGATGGTGCTCGAATGCTGCTCAGTCTAGTCCCTCCAGATGTTCTTACAGTACAACGCTTAACCATGCTATTTAGAAGTTATACTGTGAATGGGATTGAAGATGGTGTCTCAAAAAGTGGCGATGTCTTTGGACACACTACATCCTCACCCTCTTCTTTTCATCCTCCTCCCACAATAGAAAATATGTTCTTTCACTCATCTCCATCCCAAGTTTTGTACAATTTAGAAGTAAGTTGATTCAAATGTGTTCTTGTTGTGTTTGTTTCTGAATCTGTGTGAAAGAGGAAGAAAGATTTTTCATTGTTCTCATTTATGATCTTATTTTCTGCCAGGTCATGTATGCTTTACTGATGCCTGCATTAGATACAGCTACTGATAAAGCCCTAGAGTTTCTTTACAACTTTGTGAAAAGTGGTATTGCTTGTGTTATTTTGGAAATGCTTACAAAATCTAATTTCCTTCCAACCGCTGATATTGCTACTAAAAGGTTTGTTGATATTGTAGCTGTTTAATTTTGAAGTGTAAATATGTCTGGTTAGCAAATTATTGTATTTCCTTATTGCAGGTCCGCTTACTTGACACTTCTAAAAATCTGCAAGCTTCTGCTGACAGTTGTTGTTATAGTTGTTGCTCACATTTTGGACTTTCCATCCGACAAACTTCAAGCATTCTTGGATCAGCCCAACATTAACAGTTTGGTATCAACTTCTCAATTATATTTAAACACTCATCAGGAAAAAGACTCAGAGGAAGAACCAGATAGGAGTAAAGACTGTGAAAATGAAGCAGAAAAAGACCGTCAGTATTTTACGGTTCTTAAGCAAATAATGCATAACATACCAAATACAACAGACACCATGTTGTGGACTGTTGGGGTACGGCTTGGCTCATCTATAGCTAACCAGGTACCGTGCTCTTAAATTATGCTTACTTGTCATTTAAATTATGATCTTCTGTATCTGATCGCGATTAATGTGCTGTAAAACCTTATTCTAGATGGGATCAGGAAGTGAAGAACACAATAAAGCAAGACCAATGTTTGTGCAAGCCCTGACTGGTAAACTTCCTGACATGAGCACAATCCAAGCTGTGATCAATTTGGCTTGGGCTGCAAGCAATGGGACTATTGACATGTCTAATAATTCTCCTGATCAGCTTCATGTCTTACATGAAACTATGAGTGACAATAGAAATCTTGAGCAAGATGATGTTTTAGGTAGCCTATAGTTTGTTTAATAAATCGTGTTTTTATTGAGTAACTGTGCTATTTCAAAGCAAATTGATTTACATTGTAATTTATTGTGATTAATTTTTCAGTTGCAAAGGAAGCTCTTGAAGTTTTATCTATGTCTTTGGTGTTAAATGTGAAAACTCTGTATAGACTATCAAAAGATGAGATGTGGCACAATTTCATTATTGACTTAGTCTTGCTGTGCAGCGACAGGTAAGTTAACCTACTTTACTTTATTTCACTATTTTTAATGCCTTACTTAATTTACTTTCGTCTGTATTTTTTGCTGCTTTTCACTTCTTACAATTTTACTATATCAAGTTACCTATGTAACCTATTTTTGTTTGTTAGGTCAATTCGACTTTGTGCAGTTGATCAAATCTTAACCATCCTCACTTGGTGTAATGCGAATCCTCAACCTTTGCAAGACTTCATATCTTTGTTGTTCAGTGTACTGAACACGACTGTTGTAGAAAATGCCAGTAGATCACATGAATACTTCCAGGTAACTGTAAACATCAATTCCATGCATTCAAAATGAAAGTTGAGCTGAACTAACGCAATCAATGACTAAATGCCAATATATTTTATTTACAGCTTTTGTGTCGATTGATAAACTGTGCCTATGTGTCAAAGTGCCCTCTGCCTGAGGCTGAAGCTCTTCTCAATGATGAAATTATTTGGCTTAAAAAAGTCAAAGTAAGTTTTTGTTTAAACTTTCTATCAGTTTTGGGTATATTACTAGAACATTATTATTATTATTGTTGTTATGTATTGTTATTCATTTTTTGTTTGGAACACTTTACTGTATTCTTTTGTCAGTTGAGTGTGAAGCACCCTTCAAGTTGAATCAGTTAATCAGTAACCAACTCACTATCAAATCAAATTTAAAATTTTTCGTGTTGTGATTTTAGGATAATGTGAAGACTTCAGGAGAGACACAGGTTGATGAAGCAGTTTTGGAAGGTCACCTGGGAATAGCAAAAGAATTGTTATCATTTATGTCCCCTGAAAAGAAATATAAATTAGGCTCTGATGAATCTAAAGGCATTTTGCTGATAAGGGTATGACTTACAATGCTCATTTCTTTCTTTTTTGATTTAGTGTATTTTTCTCTTTCTTACTGTCTTCTTTCAAATGTAACATTTTCAGGAGTTGGTTGAAGATTTTGTGTTTCCATCCTCTCGCTTGATGTTACATCTTCAGAAAACTGGGCAGTTGTCTCAAGATCAAGCCATTCCTGTTTGCACATCTCCAGGAACCCTTACCATGGCATTTGATTTCTTGGTTGCTCTCTGTGTAGGATGTGTATCCAATATGCGTTTACTTGTTGAAATGCTATCAGAAATGTTTTATTCTGGTAAGCCAGATGAATTGTAGCTGTATATTTGAACAACATTGTGCCGAGATGAAATCTTTTTCATTAATAATTTTTAATTTATTAAGATCGAGATGAACCATTTGTTGAGTGGGATTACCTACCACCTGTTGGACCCCGACCTTCCAAAGGTTTTGTTGGATTAAAAAATGCTGGTGCAACCTGCTACATGAACTCTATTCTTCAACAATTATATATGCTTGAAAGTATTCGAGTGGGAATCTTAGCAGCTGATGGTGCTGCAACAGACCTAAATGAGGATTTCAGTGGAGAAGACCGTATAGAGGTGGATGTAAGGATATTTACCCTTTGCTCTTGCTGTTGTATTTTAATCTGTATGTTTAATTACTAATTTTTCCTTCAAAGAATAATCTGGATCAAACTGACAGTGAGTCTAGTGATGATAGCAAATCAGCAGATGAAGCTCGCAAGGAGTACAACATTGGCATCCTTAAGCAAGTGCAAGCAATATTTGGTCATTTGGCTTACAGCAAGCTTCAGTATTATGTACCAAAAGGACTTTGGAAACATTTCAAGTGAGTCAAAGCGAATCATATTTTTTTTATCTTCCTATATTTATACTATCTCTATCTATCTATACTACATGTTTCATCTCATTCTATAGCTGAGCTCACAAAATAACTGTTTTCCGTCTCCTTAGGTTACAAGGTGAACCTGTTAATTTAAGGGAGCAACAGGATGCTGTGGAGTTTTTTAATAGCCTTGTTGAATGCGTAGATGAAGCTCTGAAAGCTCTAAACCTTGAGCAGGTTATGATTAAGACTCTAGGTGGGTCATATTCAGATCAAAAAATTTGCAAAGGATGTCCACACAGGTAATATGAAGAAACAACTGTAATGTAATCGTAGTGTAAGTAAATAAATATGCATCTTATTCTGTCTGATAATCTATTGTCCTTACAGATACTCAAGAGAGGAATCATTTAGTGTTTTGAGTGTAGAAATAAGGAACCATCCAACACTTCTGGACTCACTTGAACAGTATGTGAAGGGTGAGCTCCTTGAGGGTGGAGATGCATATCACTGTGATAAATGTGACAAAAAGGTAGCACTTTCCTTCTAAAAAATAATCGAAAATAATACTCACATAGGCATGTATTGTATCTCATTTTAATCTTCCTCAAAAAATTTTCAGGTTGTTACAGTAAAGAGGCTGTGTGTGAAAAAACTGCCTCCTATTCTTGCTATCCAATTAAAACGGTTTGAATATGATTATGAAAGGGTTTGTCCAATTAAGTTCAATGATTATTTTGAATTTCCTCGGGACCTTGACATGGAGCCATATACAGGTCAGCATACAAATTTTTCTTACTATGATTTGCATGAAGCCATTTTGAAATGTTCCCCGCCCTTTAATTTTCATCCTGTATTGCGAATGGTCTTAGCAAAATAATATGCTATACCAGTCAAATACTTACAGTAAAAGCTCGTTATAGCGCCACCCGTTGTTGCACGAAAAAAGCGGCGCTATATGCGGCTGGCGCTATAACCGAAAATTGAATTATTTAACGTCATTTGCATGCCTAGCGCCGTTTTTGCCATTTTCCTTAATCAGATATTTAGTGTAAATTATTTGGGATGGAAAAACCTTACAAATTTTGGGAAACTAAAGAAAAGAAAGATAAATGAAAGATAAATACTTGTATTTAAACAAAGAAAACCACTGTACGCGTTCAGAACTTGTAAGCTAGGACTCGTCCAACCCCCTCCCCCTCCCCACCAGAGAATCAAATCAACTGTTTGTACCCAAGTAACAGAGAATTGTCACTGAGACACTAGTCACTGTGACATTTTTCAAAATACTAAAATGTGATGTCATATTGAGGTCAGAATGACGTCTATGACCTCACTCTGACGTCCTTTTGAGCTCAGTTTTTTGTAAACTATAATACGTCACCGTGACTCGTGGGAAAATGACGTCAAAATTTAATCATTTTGATGTAAAATGACCAATCTCTGTAACTTGGGTACCTTCTTTTGGCAAAAACGGCGCCTTTTGAGGCATAAAATGGCGCTATATCGGAGGGAAATGCAGCGAAATAGCGACGCTAAAAGCGGCGTGGCGCTATATGCGGCTATGCGGCTGACGCTATATCCGGGATTTTTTAACACAGAAAAGGCCTAGTTTTCAACGGTGAAACGGAAAAGTGGCGTTATATGCGGCTTGACGCTATAACGGGCTGGCGCTATAACGAGCTTTTACTGTACTTTAAAAATCTTTTCTAAATGAACATTTTTATGTGATACCCCTGACTCTTGAACCTGCTTTTGTCTTTGTGATTCCAACATGAGTTATTTGAGTCAAGCTAATTGAAAATGTATGTTCTCTGACAGTAATGGGGTTAGCAAAACAAGAAGGAGAAATGATTGACTGTGATTATGATGAAATTTCAAAGGACATCTGCACAAAATATCAGTTGACTGGTATTGTGGTACACAGTGGTCAAGCCAGTGGTGGCCATTACTACTCTTATATATTGAATAGGTTGGTTTAGCTTTTAATACAACTCTTATACTTTCTTGTCACACACGTTTCACATCACTGTTTCTTACAGAGAGACAAATGGAACTGCCAAGTGGTATAAATTTGATGATGGTGAGGTAACAGAGTGCAAGATGGAAGATGAAGAAGAAATGAAAACTCAGTGCTTTGGTGGTGACTACATGGGAGAAGTAGGAAACATTTCTTGTAACATTGCTGCAGAAAGATAGCAATACTGTTGTTTGAATGGTTTAATCTTTTTTATTCATTAATATAATCTTTTTTTTTATTTTTTTTTTATTTCAAGGTTTTTGATCACATGCTGAAACGAATGAGCCTGAGAAGGCAGAAGAGATGGTGGAATGCCTACATGCTTTATTACACAAGATTGGATGTTGAAGAAAATTCTCTTATAAAGAAAAGTTTGAATGAATTGTCTCTATGTGAGTATTAAACTTAACTTGAGTGTGATCACTTTTTGTACTGTAGGATTAATTTGTCCAACCTTATTTCAGCCGATACAAAGCTTAGCATTTTAAAGATGCCACCAGCAATTGAAAGGAGTGTGCGGAAACAGAACATAAAATTCATGCACAACCGAAATCAATTTTCTCCTGAATATATCCATTTCATTCGGAAGCTAGTCTCATCAAATATCCCTAGTAGGCTACATGACAAACATGTACGTAGTTTTCTTGTAATTGTACTTTATTTATTGTTATGTTTTAAATTCCCAGCATATGTGTTGTTTTGTCTACTATTATTTTACTGATAATATTTTTTCCTTTGGTAGAGTGTAGAAACAGAAACTTTGTCCATGTTAAGTGTTCAATTGGCTGCTCGTTTCCTATTCCACACTGGATTTCACACCAAAAAGACTCTTAGGGGGGGAGCTATGGATTGGTTTGATGTTCTTTGTCATCATTTAAGAGCTTTTAAGAGTGTTAGGTCCTGGTTTGCTACCAACATTCTGTTTCAACACCCTCATCGGTAAGTTGAAATTTTTACCCATACCATTAACATTATTTTTATTTCAAAAATTGGTTGTAATGCAAACCACCCTCCAATCCCTGTAGGTTTTGTGAGTATCTTTTAGCCTGTCCCAGTGCTGAAGTCAGATCAGCATTTATGAAGATCATAGTTTTCCTGGCTCATTTTTCACTTCAAGATGGACCTTGCCGCCCGCCTAATCTAAATGCTCCAGGTAAGCAGATTTAATTGTATCCCGTGTTTTGATATGAGGATTTTAATGTTGTCTTAAATGCTAAATTCTGTTTATTTGCAGTTGTTCTGTACAAACCGAACACAACCTTGAGCGACCATCTACTTCATGCTGTCCTACATCTGTTAGACAAAGAAGTTTCTGAGCATGGACGCAACTTGACTCATTACTTTTCTCTCTTCCAAACTTACGCATCATTAGGGGTGCAAGAGCGAACACAACTTTTAAATGTATGTACCTATACTCGTGCATAATGTATCTGCTTGTTTCACAGTTACAGAGGATGCTTAATAATTGCTGTTTTATTCCTTTGTTCTATTTTATCAGTTGGATGTGCCAGTGAAATTTATGCGTGTTGCACTTGATGAAGGTCCTGGTCCTACTATTAAATATCAGTGTCCTGAACTAACTAAACTGCATCAAGTTGTCTCGCAGCTTATTCGTTGTTGTGATGTCAGCAGCAAATGTCAATCCTCCCAACAGGTATGTTTTCTGGCGTTACTTATTTGAAGTATTTAGGAGTTACTATTTCAATCAAGAACATTTGTTTACAGGGGCATGCTGTACTTCCAAACCCATATGTGGAGCCTTCATGTCAAGACTACATCATGGCAATTAGACCTGCCGAAGCAGAATATCTTTTTAGTCGCAAGCAGTATGTTGTGTTTTTCTTATACTTCAAATGCACTTTACTTATACTTCAAATGCACTTTACTTATACTTCAAATGCACTTTACTTATACTTAAAATGCAACTAAAATTCTCCTTCTGTGCAGCTATGTAAAGAAGCTCATAGAAGATGCAAACCTCTCGGAGGACACAGTGAAACTTCTTCATTTTTGTTGCTGGGAGAATCCACAATTTTCAAGAACTGTTCTCAGTGAACTATTGTGGCAAATTGCATCAGCATATTGCCATGAATTACATCACCATATGCAGCTCTTACTGAACATGATGCTTATGGAAGATTCGTGGCAAGTTCAGCGCATCAATAATGCTCTGAAAGGTTTGTTCATTCTGCCTGATAAACATTTTTTGAATCTTGTTTACTTTTTTGCTTCTTGTAAAATTTGACTGTAATGTTCCTATCTAACTTCCTGTGTGCATTTTACTTTAGGCATATCTGATGATAAAGATGGCGTATTTAATACTATACTACGCAACAAGTCCCAGAATCAAAAAAGATCATATCAGTGTATCAAGTGCCTTGTAGTTCTCTTCTCGAAATGTGAAGTTGCAATGAATGAGTTAAAGAAGAGTATTGATCTTCGTCGTAAGTGGGCACTCTCAGTTGAATGGCTTCAAGATGAGTTAAACCGAGTAAGTGGCTTAGTAAGCGAAATTTAATAAGAAATAAACAGTGCATGATTCAAAAGCATCCATAAACGTTTCTGTTTTTTGCTCCGTAGCGGCCATATGCTCCCAACTCTCAGTACAGCTACAAAAACTGGTCTCCTCCTACTCATTCCAATGAAATAACAAATGGATTTTTCTTGGAACGTTCTAACAGTGCAAGTATGACTTTAGAACGTGCCTTAGCGATTTGCCCTGTTGAGGTGTGTTTCATAAAATAAGTTATATCTTACCTTATATTTTAGATCTTTTTCTTTTCTTTAACTTAAGGTAGCTGAGGTTTGTTTGGTTTTTCTATCTGCAGGATGTTGCTGAAATGGTTGGTGAGGATGATGAAGGTTCTCCGCAGTTAAATAAAGGATTTTCAAGAGATGATGCTCAACAGCAGTCAGGCAGGTGTAGGACATTTCATGGCAGGATTTATAGATCACATACATCCAAGTCCTTCATGGGAAAACGTGTTCCCCAACGTGAAGGAGATTCCTATGGTGCAGTTGGATCTGATACTCCATCCACTTCTCCATATGTGACATCAGCCCCTAATGTCACATCAGCTCCTAATGTATCTCCTGTATCAAGCATTGCAAGTATTGCATCTGATGTTGCACCTGACATGTCATCTGATGTCACATTAGGTTTGGACAACAATGGACCAGATGCATCGTCATCATCTGATGTTGGACCGGATACGACCTCTGACGTAACGACAGAATCAGACAATTCTACGGTCATAGATGTTGATCAGTCATTACCTCCTTCCAATGATCCTACTCCTGAAGTTTTTAGCCCAAACAAAGCAGTGTTGTCCTGCTCAACAAGTAATTTGAAGGCTTCAAATGTACAGTCTGATTCTGATGCAGTACTACAATGGCAGTGTCTCTTCCTTCAAAAAGAAAATTCAGCCACAAAAGAAGTGTCTCTCAAAAGCAGTGAACAACCTTCTCCTCCAGAAATTATCAAAGGTGAGGCTGAAGAGGATTTTTCAGATGTGAAGACACACAAGGAAATATGGGACAACAGCTATGGACAGAAGCCAGTTTGACTATTACATATTTCAGTATTCTGTTGACTGTCATTTCATTTTATAATTCTTAATGATCAGACTGAAGTGGATATGCAGTACCAGTTAAGAAAACACACGTAATAGTAGGCACATTTTATGATCTGGGAAGAGGAGGAGTTCTAAATATCTTTCAGTGTGTCAACCGCAGGCATAAATTAATCATCTGTCATGGATGCAAATTTTATGGCATGAAGACATTTTTTTTCAACTCTGTGCTGGAAATAATTTTACTGCTTGTAGATAAGGTGAAATCAAATCTTTTGATTTTCCTTGGAGTTTTCGATTTTTAATATCCTTGGTCAAACTCAAATTACATTTTGTCGAATAACTTTACAGTATGTGTGTATCTAAATGCCAAAAAGCAATATTCCTCTCAAGTTAAGCTCAACAGCAATTTGGAAAAATTGTTTAAATCAAAGGCTGATCAAAATTTTGTCCCAACATTTGTAAAATATTTTATATATTTTATTTTAAGAATTTTGTGCTCTTAACGGCATTTCGCTCTCTCTATTGCGAATACCGTATAAGTAAGCCATGTGATTTTCTAATGAAGTACACAACAGAGCTACTGTGGCATTTATATCTCACACAGATTTGCCCTCTTTAGACCTTTAAGAACACCAGGTTGTATGAATTTAAAATTTGCTCCATTGGCTGGTTTTTCCCTTTTTTTTTTTTTCACCGTCAACTGCTGCTTTAATTATCAACCTTTTAACATTCATATGCCACATACCATGACTGAATGAGGAAATTAGGGATCACCTTCCAGTTCTCTTTTTTATGAAGATTTGAAGCCTTGATATATAGTATTTGTGTTTGGTTACTTCAAAACCTTGGTTTTTCCCTGGTTTAATCAAGATTTCAAATTACTTTGCTTTTGCAAACTTTTAACTTTGACAGCCACTTCTTGTTGGCTGATCATTATTGACAGTCTATATCAGGGTGTTTCTTAGAAATCCTTTTAAAACCTGTGAATTTTTATTTGACACAAGTGGTGTATTTTTTTCTTTTTTGTTTTGCAGATGATGAGTCATGATGGAGCAGACCCTCTATTACAAATGGTGCTTTCGGCTCAACTGACTGAACCTTGTGTTTCAATTGTTAAGATAGTCCACTACCTACATGTGTGATATGTTTTTCTAGGATTGACACTTTGTCCTCTTGGCCAAATCTTCTCTCTTTTTTTTTTCTCCCTTTCCCCCCCTTTTTTTTAAGTCTAACTTTTTTATTTGATAATTGATGCCATAACTCAAACTTGTGACACCTGTGCACTTCAATTTAGGGTATAAAATTCAAGTAAACCGTGTTGTTTATGAGTTGAGGAGGGGGAGGAGGACTGATTGAGACACTTAACTAGAGTAATTCACACGGGCTGTGTCTGTGTAGCGAAACCAAGCTCAACGCTAGACTTACTGGTTGTTGCCTGTGTCATGGCTCTGTTAATTCATTAAGAACATGTTTGATTGGTATAGAATATTTATGCTGAACATGGGAATTTATATGTCGATCTCACCCTGAGCTGCTCCTCATATCAATTCTCATTCATTTTACCTTGCATTTGGGCTATTGTGTTTTTGAAATCAATGGCTTGGCTCATATTTCTTAACTTGTGATTGCCTAATATTAAATAAAGATGTGCTGTGTTAATTTCTATCATTTGATTTGTATGTAGAATGTGATTGCACTGAGAGCTGTCTACTACTGGCTGCTCACTAGAAACAGACAACCAGTTTTTAAGGAAATTCTTTAAATTCTTAATTTGCTGTACCTTTGTAAAAAAAAAAAAGAAAAAAAGTTGTACCAAAATTATTTTTTGCCAAATTTTCATAATGACTTTGGGTTACAATGAATTTATCTGATGTTAAGAATTTTAATATAAAAAAAAATTGAAGTTGTAATTTTATTGTCAGTTTTTTCTTTTTGTTTTGCCATGATGTTTTGTAATGGGGAAACATGGTCATGAAGAGAAACCTAGTCTTGAAAGTAAATATCCAAGTGGGTGGATTTTAAGTTGTCTGCATTGTGCAGCACTGTCACCAATATTTATTGACTTGATTATACAGATATTTATTCATTGTTTTAAGGTGTAAGTCTGCAAATAAAAAGCATTTGTAAACATGTAATCATTGTCAATGAATTGTGCAAAATGTTGGTTGTATTTGGAGAGTAACAAAGCATTTGTCTTTTGACATTGTGACATTCTTTACCCCTTTCAAGTGGAAAATAGCTCCGAGCACAGCGGACGAGGGGGGAACAACTCTCAATTTTGGTGTGCAGATTTTGTGAATTTTTCTGAATCTTTGATTATTTTTTTTTTATTTTTTTTTTTGCAATATTTGCTCGAATATTTTCATTTTTTTTCTTTTAAATGTTCGTACATTTTTCTGAATTTATATGAATTGCGAGGTGTACAAAAATTTAAGAGTTGTTTCCCCGTCGACAGCGGCTCGGTGCGTCTAGAGAGACTTTCTCTTCACAGTCTCTAGAGGTGTGTCGCGTCCCGTCACTGCTACAGTATTCGGACAGAACGGATCCACAGCTTTGCCAATTGAGTAGGAGATAGAGGGAGGGAGGGAGAGGGAGAGAGAGAGAGAGAGAGAGAGAGAGAGAGAGAGAGAGAGAGAGAGAGAGAGAGAGAAAGGGGAGGGGGAGAGGCAACACCACGACAACCTAGCGTTATCAGTGAGCGCGAGAGGAGAGCCGAGCGGGAGCGGAGGCTTCCATCGGGCAAACAGATGGTGTCCTACCGCGGTCACCGCCACACAGCGCACTCCGCGCCGCACAGCACACGCCTGCTGCCACCCCCCAAAAATGTCAAACCTCGTCTGCGTCGACGACTTCGCGAGAGAAGCCCACAGCATCCTGCCGCGCAATGCCCTGGACTACTACCGCAGCGGGGCCGACGGCGAGGTGACGCTGTCGCTCAACAAGGAGGCCCTCAGGAGGTAGGCCTGGCGAGAGTCCCCGCCGGGTGGGGCCCGGGCCCGGGGCAGGACCCCGTGGCGGTGACATGACATAGTATCGTCCCGCTGCTGTCCTCGCGAACGAGACGCGGTCACAATGCACCCCGAGGGGGAAACGACTAAAGGTGCCCCCACAATCAACTCATTGAGAGGTGATGGTACGAAATTTTGGGTACGAGGAATTTAATTCCTGCTTCCCCCTGCGCTTGTGCTCTCCGGGTGGGCTGCCACCTTCACACGAGTGCTTGGCGGGTTGGCCTAGGCGTTCCGCCTCGGTAACGGTCATTGTGGGGGCCCCATAAGGTAATCCGGCTGACAGCCGATATGTAATCCGGGTGAATTTGAAGCAATCCGGGGAAATTTTAGGGTAATCTGAGGTAATCCGAGGAAAAAAGCACCGTTATCCGGAGGACACTCTAGAGGTAATCCGGGGTAATCCGTGATCCGGCTGACACGAAAATTGACAGTCGTTTCCCCCTCGATGCACTCTGCAAACTCGTGTCGTTTACACTACAGCTCCAAAAGGTGCAGGACCAATGGGCCAGCAGTAATAAGTGTAGGACCCGGTGTGTCCTGCAGTCATAAGTGTGGGACATACAGGGTGTTTCCGTTCATTTGGGCAAAAAGTATAGGGTGGGTAGAGCGTGCATAGACCATCATTTTTGAACTGTATACTTGTGCGGGCGCAAACGTCAAACATCGCGGATCATTAGGTTTCTGTAATTCGGTCCGCCGCCTGGAAAGTAGGAAGCGCATCACTCGCGCGTGCAGTGCGGGTTGCTTGCACTACGGCGTTGCGGAACTGCGAGTCGTCTGCGCGTCGTCTGCTTCGCGCCATTTTGAGATGCGACTGACGACGCTGTCACCTGGTGGCGTTGTCGGCTGTCGCCTGCCCTTTCGGTGAGCTCTGACCTGACCTGACCGGTGCCGTGCAGCCGACACGCAGCGCCGTAGTGCAGGCAACGCGCCCTGCGCGCGCGTGTGATGCGCTGCCTACCTTCCAGGCGGCGGACCTACTTACAGAAACCCTATTATCCCAAAACATACCTTTGTTTTTACCGTACTCTCTCATTGAAAGAAACACCCGGTACGAAGGGGAGGGTTTCATAGGGAATCATCATTCGAAGCGCATAAGTGCGTGACATTCACTCTCTTGCGAGTCTCCGGCTCTCCAGTGTACCGTAAACGGGGGTAACTTTGGCCCACCGGGGTAACTTTGTCCACCCACTAAAACTTTGTTAAAAATGGTAAATGGTAATTGAAATACAAATTTTGAGGGATAGGCCAAAGTTACCCCCAACCCCTAAGATCTGTTTGAAATGCTATATAGCATTTAAGACAATTTTTGGGGGGTGGACAAAGTTACCTCGGTGGGCCAAAGTTACCCCCGTTTACGGTAACTTGTGACACCCTGTCTCCAGGCTGCGCATCCGGCCGAGGATGCTTCGCGACGTGGAGCACCGCAGCACCGAGACCAGCGCCCTGGGGGCGCGCGTGGCCGTCCCCTTCGGCGTGTCGCCCACGGCCATGCAGCGCATGGCGCACCCGGACGGCGAGGTCGCCAACGTCAGAGGTAACGGCCTTTCCCCACTGTACACTGTAAATCTGAGAGTCATGTTTCTGACTGAAATTGAGCGAGGCATATAACGTCGCCCTAAAGGAGTGAGGAAATTCTATATCGCTCATTTGGAGTGATAAGCCTCACTCAAATCGAGCGAGATCACTAGATATCGCTCGTTTTGAGTCATAGAAGCGACTCAAAAGGAGTGATATTTAATAATATGACTTCCCAGGAGTGACAAAATTTGGGTCACCAATCTCGCTCCCCTGAGAGCGAGATTTCTGACTCCTCGATTTACAGTGTAGCGCCAATATCCACATGAAAACGCGCAGCGCATGTAAGGTAACAACACTCATGATCGCTCGTGATGCATAGGAAGGTGAGTCTTTGAGCGCGTTATACACTGGTAAAACAAATGTGCAATAGTGCACACTTAAAGTGTGCTTCCTGGCACTTTGCGCATTTCATGGTGTTTAAACATATTGCACACTACGTGGTGTGCAAAGTTTAGACGTTTGGCAAGTGTGCAAAGTTTGCACACTTGCTCTTGTAATCCAAGTGTGCGAATGTCGCACACTTGTAGGTGTGCGAGGATTCATTCGTACACTTGGCCACTCAAGCGTGTGATTATCCTAGGAAAATTCACACGTTTAAGCGGCCAAGTGTACGAATGAATCCTCGCACATCTACAAGTGTGCGACATTCACACACTTGGGTTTCCAGTGTGGTTGTGGTAAATTCTTAATCATAGTATAGCAAAAGGTATACCAAGTGTCGAAATGTTGCACACTACGTGGTGTGCAAAGTTTAGACGCTTGACAAGTGTGCAAAGTTTGCACACTTCGTGATGTTTAGTTTTGCTCGACACCAGGAAGTGTGCAAAGTTTGCACATTTGAAAAGCACGCCAATTGGTGTGCAATATTCTACGTTTGTTTTACCAGTGTAACTGCGCCCCTGATGCGGGGGTGCAGGTTACACGGGTCAGGAGTGTGTCACTTGGAGTGTTGTATGCATTTAAGGCACCTCGCGTTGGCACTATTGGGGAATACATGTGGTGCAGCCGACTGATTAGAGCTGCGTCCAGATACGTGGGTGTCTTCGGTGTCTTGGGTGTCTGGCCCTAAGCTATTTACCAATGACTCAGACACCCAAGAAACCCACGTATCTGAACGCAGCTTTAGAATATCGCTCTCCTCCCTACGTCCTTGTTGCACCCACAGTGGAGCCCTATGCTGGTCGTGGTAGTGCTCCATGAGTGCGACGAGGACAGAGGTATGAAAGCGATTTTCGCCATCGTTCGGCAGGTAGGCGGCGCGGCGGGACACTGAATTATCAACTCCTCGGGCAGCCGTAACGCAAAGCACATCAAAATCAATTTGTATATGACGGAGTGGGGGGGGGGAGGGGATGGGGACAATAGGACAAGTGCCCTCCCCTGGAGCTCAGGCGCCCCCCAGAAAAGGGAGAAAAGGGAGGAAAATAGGGGGGGGGGGGGGAGAGACAGGTAGATGGTAGACAGCAAATCCAACCATTCAACGCCCCCCGATCCAGCCGAGGGGCTATGCACATGCACATGCACCCCATGAAATCTTCTACATACCACTCTCGGTACCACGTATACGTATTCCTCCTAAAGTTACGCCGTTTCAAAGCACATTTTGCTGCATTGTGACCTTTCATTACGCGTATTACGGTGTGATTCTGGAATCAGGTGTCGGATCCAGCCGAACCACTAGTGGGGCCGGGCAGCATGCGCGGCGAGTCGGGTCGGCACGCTGCGCAGTTTGACTATCTTACTCTCCTCAAGGTCACGGTGTTCTAATCTGCGCATACCTTAAAATTGGCGTGTGCGCTCACTTCTGTTTGCGTTTCATAAAAAATATTTTTTTCCCCTTCTTTGCTCGCTCCGCTTGCACCCATTTGGCCCACTTTTGCAGTCCAGCTCGCTACTAGGGTGACAAAGAAGGCAGACTTAACGTCGTATTTCCAGTGACGTCTCTTCCGTGCAAACATAATATGCAATGTGAAAGATAGTTGTAGGCTTACGAGAAAATTTTCCACGAAATGCAGTTGTAAGATAACAATTACGTATCGTAAAATTACAAGCACTACGTATCGACTTGAAATTCAATTACGAGCAAAAAAAAAAAAGGGTTGTCGTACATTTACAACATTTTTTCGTAAATCGTCATCTACAAATTAAATCGTAATTATACAAAGATATTTTTCACAGTGTGTGTGTGTACCCTTCATATGCTTGCCCCTCGTGCAGCCGTGAGCAAGCTGGGCGGCGTGTACATCCTGAGCACGCTGGCGACGACGAGCATCGAGGAGGTGGCGAGGGCGGCGCCCGAGTGCACGCGCTGGTTCCAGCTCTACATCTACAAGGACAGGTCAGGAGAACCTCACCCGTGACCCGTGACCACACAGTGGTCACACCTCAGTAAATGTGGTAAGACAACACTGTAAACTGGTTGGCGTTCTTCTTCTCGAACGCCAGGGTGCGTGATTTTCTCAGTGTTATGCCTAATATTGTACAACCATAGCTATGCACAAAATTTCTTGCATGACTATGTACACTGAGTGCATAATTCTGAAGAAATTTGTACATATAAGGGACAGGGACAGAATTAAGCTTTAGTTATGCAGGAAAAAAAAATGTGCATCATTATGGTTGCATGAAATCCTAAGGCGTATGCACAACAAAGTGCATAAAGGTTTAGAGTGTTCACGGAACTTTCACTTCCGGCACGGAAAAAAAGAAAAAAAAAAGATTAGTCACCACAGTCAACAAGTTAGTTGATTTGGAGTCAGATAATTCGAAATGAGCTGTGGCAGCGAATAGTTGGTTACCAGAGACAAGAGTTGCGGCTGTCAGTGCAGCAGCCAATCGACCATGCTGTCAAAACGAACGGATTCGCGATCACACCCTCAGCTTGACTGTAGGAGCAAACTCTTTGCTCTGGCAACTAACTATTAGCTGTCACATCAAAATAGTTGGATATAGCATCAAATCTACTAATTTCTCGGCGGTGTCAGCCAAAACTTGTTTTTTCTCCCCACGTGAATGCCCTGCCCTCCGCAGGAAGATCACTGAGCAGCTGGTGCGGCGGGCGGAGCGCGCCGGCTACAAGGCCCTCGTGCTCACGGTGGACGCGCCCGTGTTCGGCCTGCGCCGGGCGGACGCGCGCCACAAGTTCACCCTGCCCTCGCACCTGCAGCTCGCCAACTTCGTCGGGCTGGGCGAGGACAAGACCAACGGCGTCGCCTCGGCCGAGTCGGGCTCGGCCCTCAACGAGTACGTCGCCAAGCTCTTCGACGCCTCGCTCAGCTGGAGGGACATCGACTGGCTCAAGAGGTGCGCGCGGCCCTACCCGGCCGATACCTTCCGGTGCAAGACTCGCGCCCAGGAGGAAATCTGAGACATGACTGTCAGCATGACGTCAATATGGCGAGGGGTCCACCACCACTCGGGTAATCTCGTGTCCGATAAATACTGATACGGTCGCTCCAAAACTTCCTCTTTACGCTGATTTCTAAGATGTTTTGGATTTTTCCTCGTTAAAATGGCGTAAATGTGAAAGTTTCTTTAAAAATTTAACTTTTGGTTATCATTGGTAATCGGCAATCGCGATCGCGTGTGTACGCTTCTCAATCGAGTGATCGAGTGATTGGACCCTCGCAAAATGGTCCATTATTTGTGACGTCTTCCAGGACTCTTCTCGATGTCAAATGGGCCGTAATTTGACATTTTTAAGCGAACCAGTGTCTCATTGACAGCAAGAAGAATCAGATAGGACGTCAAAATATGGGACCATTTTGACGTCATGCCGACAGTCAATGCTCAAATTTCCCCGATTTCCCTTGAAGAAGTTGTGCTATTTATTTATTTTTCCTCGAGGAAATAAGTCGTGATCATCGCGATAAGGCGCTCTGCTCTGCTGCAGTTTCACGTCGCTCCCCATCGTCCTGAAGGGCGTCCTGACGAGGGAGGACGCCATCCTGGGCGTGGAGCACGGCGTCGCGGCCATCTTCGTGTCCAACCACGGAGCGCGGCAGCTGGACTACACTCCCGCCGCGGTAGGTACACCAGTGCGCACTACACTGTGAGAAATATTCGCAGGTTTACGGGAATTTTTTTTTCACGAAGCAAAGTTGTTAAATTACAATAACAAACCGTAAAATTAAAAGCAGTACTACCTATCAACTTGAAACTAAAATACGAGCAAGAAAGGGTTGTCGTAAATTTTCAAGATTTTTCGTAAGTTGTCATTTTGTAAATTTAAAATATATTTTTCACAGTGTAAATGCATTAAATGTGCATTCAATACGGCAGTGCGCTTTAAATGCGGCAGTGCGCTGTAAATGTGTTTGAAGTGTGGTACTTTTTCAATGCATTTCACCCCACATTATCAGATCGGTGTTGCCCGTGTTCATTTGACCATTATATCTTTCACAGTGGGAGGTGAAATGTGCGAATGTCGCTGACTTTCAGGCGTGAGAACGGAGAATTCCCACTCACGAACATAAAAAAAAAGTTACAGTCTGGATTTTTCTTGGAATTCCCTACACTTGTAAAGACATGTGTACGAATGAGAATTTACTCAAGTATAATAGTGCGGCATTTACACTCGATCCGAGTGTGCTTCAAGCTCAATATAATTTATTCTGCTATCTTTTCGCAAACAGATCGAGGCTCTCCCTGAAATAACTGCAGCAGTCAAAGGGCGGTGCCAAGTCTTCGTGGACGGCGGCTTCTCGAACGGGGCGGACATTTTCAAGGCACTTGCCTTGGGCGCAGACATGGTACATGCACTGATGCCAGAATAACACTTGAATGCTACTCTGTCAAATTTAATTTATTTTCCCGGCGCGGTTGTATTGCGCGTCTCTGCGGCCCACAGGTGTTTGTGGGGCGGCCCGCTCTGTGGGGCCTCACCCACAGCGGGCAGGCGGGCGTCGAGAAGGTGCTGGGCATCCTGAAGGAGGAGCTGGACAGGACCATGGCGCTGGCAGGTAGGCGAGGCGTTTTCCATGAGGTGCCCCCACAATCAACTCATCGGGAGGTGACGGTACGAAATTTTGGGTACCAGGAATTCAACTCCTGCTTCCCCCTGCGCTTTAACTGCGCTTGTGCTCTCCGGGTAGGCCGCCATCTTCACACGAGTGCTTGGCGGGTTGGCCTATCCAGATTGTCGCAGACGTTCCGCCTCGGTAACGGCCATTGTGGGGGCGCCAATAGAGCCACAGGTTGTGAATTTAACAATCACCCGTTGCATATTGCACCTAATGTCTTTTTTTTCCAGGCTGCACCAATCTCAAACAGATCGACAAGAGCATGGTCGTTCATGAATCCTTCTACCACAAATTATAGATGAGTCCCCGTCGAGTTCAGCAATTTTTCACAAGCACTACGGGAAAGTTTTGGAGACGGACTGTGGCTTGATTACCATCATTGTAAACAAAAACGAATAAACGCCATCATTATGACATGCTTTTTCATTTTTTTTTTTTAAAAATATTATTTTAATCATTTCTGTTCGATTGTTTTGTTTGGGAATTTTTGTTGCTTGAAGCTATGGAAGAGTAAAAGTTCTACGGTAGCAGTTACCGTAGCACCAGGTGCGCTGGCATTTAAGTGTGGCGCATTTAATCGTCCAGGATGTCTGTGAGAAAATAAACAAACACACACTTGAAACAATTTGTTTCTTCCTCAAAAATCCTTGTTCCTCGAAGAATCCATCTCTTCAATAAAGTTTTATTCAAATTGTACTTGTTTACGAACCCATCTTTTTTTAAAATTCACATGTCAAACTGCCCTTCTCCAAAAGAATATTTTGTTGTAGTTGGCAAAATTGGAAAATTTGCTCCAATTTTGAACCTGGCGCTTTATCTCCTCGTCGAGAGAATGAAACGTTAAATCCTTCAACGTTTGCAAACTCACAATTATATGGAAGTGCATGCCACATTTTATCTTCGTTTGGCCATCAGTAATTTTTACTATCGTGAGCAGACCTAGTACGTAAAGGCCCACCTTGAAGAAATCGATAATTATAATGCGACACTAGCAGACACAGCAGTGTCCGCCATATTGGAAATTGGGGTGAAAAGTAAACTGTCTGCACCTGTCTCTGTTTAGATTTTTCACAATAATGGATGATGATGGTGAAGGATCACCTGAATACCCGTTGCACGAATGTGTATTTCTTGATAATCCTAAATTGCTTTGCACACTCGCTAGAAAATTAAACGTCAATGAGCAAGACAAACATGGTAAGTGAGATTAAGTTCTACTCTAACCTCATTTAAATTTGTAGGATTGATCCTGGTATTTTGTAGTTGTCTCTTTCGATATTGTCCTCAAAATTTTAAAGTTTTTCTATCATGATTATAATTAGTTTATCTTATTCTCGATACATGTTTCGATACAGCTCAGTCTTTTATCCTGGTCCTTTCTTGTTTTGAATCTCAATTTCTCTTTTTGTCTAAATACTTTCTGTCATGTTGTTTGAAGGGTTGATATTCCCATTATCTTGCCTGATATTCTTCGGCTGAAAAAGTCTTTACTTTGAGAATGCCTTCTTCGATCTTATTTTTAAATTTTGGACATGGTGCTATCTCCTGTCAAACATGGCCTTTGAGCTCTCAGGCATTGATTTATTTTAATAGCTGTGTAAACCTCTCTGCACTGTTTCCTATCATCATATTAAATATCAGTTCCATTTCATTCAATTTCATGTAATTTGATGATGTTTCTGATACCTGTCACTGATTGACTATCCAACAAATTTTATTAAATGAAACTGCATTGTTTTGTTACTCCCTCTGGCAATTTGGATAGGCAACACCGCCATGCACCTAGCATGTATGCTAGGGAGAAGAGGTGAGTGATCTGAATGTTTCGTTTGATTCTGCTAAAATATTTTGTCTTTACGTAACTTTTTACTCAATAAGGGTTTACATATTTGTCAAATATTTTATACCCTTCTAGAGCTTGTCCATCTATTATTATCGCATGGATCCTCACCAACCATAAGAAATTTGTCCGGATGGAGTCCTCTCTCAGAAGCTATTAGTTATGGCGACAGGCAAACAAGTACTTATCTTAGAAAAAGACTTTTACATTATATACTATAACCAAATCACTCATACCACTTACTGTTTCACTTATAGTCTCTTCAATTCTACGTAAAGTAAATATTTTAAGTCATAATCGTAGAGATTCGTTTATGCCAAAACTTGCAAAAGTATTGAATGGTATGGATGACTTTTGTCTGGACTTTAAGTGGGATTTTCAAAGTTGGGGTAAGTTTATGAAATAATTTGTTTTCAATCACACAGTTTCTTTCTGCTGTATGTTCATCTTGAGTAATCTTACCTTTTGTCATACAGTTCCTCTGGTATCTCGAATTTTGCCCTCTGATGTATGTCGTCTCCGGAAAATGGGCTCAAATATTCGTCTTGACACAACTCTGGTGGATTTTGACGATAAGAGATGGGTTCGAGGGGACTTAAGCATATTTTTCTTTGGAGAACAGCCAACGAGTCATTCATTAGCCATTGTAGACAACCAAATGGGAGTATATCAGTGGATTCAATATACAGGGGTAAGTATATATATCTGTCTGATGCATTGGTAAATATTTGATCAAAATTAACCTTCAACTTTCCCATATTCTTATTTGTTGGAAGGATTCCGACAAAAACCATGAAGAAGAGGTAGACTTTCTCATGAGTACTGACATAGTTAATGCTCATATTTCTACAAAACATATGCATTTCACCCGTTTGCAAAAGGGTTGGGTGTTCAGAGAAGACAAAACTGTAAGTCTGAGAGAAAAATCTATTCCAGTCTTCCTCTAGTTAGAAAAAATCATTGCTCTTGCTGATAACCCTTTTTCAATTATTTTTCTGTTAGGAACTTGTCGGAAAATATAATGCAGACTTTTATACTATACATGGAGTCACTTTTAAAACATCTAAACGTAGAGAACATCTTTCTAAAGAAGATGTCCAGAAGAACAAAATGGTTTATGATTGGTTTATGAGAGATGGGCCAGCACCTGATGTATATGGAGTATGTACCCTAAATCCTCTCATCTCAGTAGACCTGCTTACAACTTTTTACTGGTCCAGAATGTATTTTTCATTCACCTTCTTTATTACAGATTCCTCCGCCACACAGGAAGTCTTTAACTCCTCCTCCAAAGTCCTGTGTTACTTGGGCAGAGTACATCTCTTCAGAACCTGGGAAACATCCCCCATTAGGAAGATCAATCATTTGTAAAGACACATCAAAGGCTTACAGGGCAACCGTTGCAATGGTATGAGCTTGATATGCTTACTTGCTTCTTTCTCTTGTGTCCTTAATGTTAATGTGTCTCACATATATTTCACATGAAATGTTCGTGTTCTTGTTGTCCCTTACAGAGCCCAGATTTTCCAATGTCTGTAGACATGTTATTAAATGTGCTGCAAGCTATTGCTCCTTTGAAGCATTACAGCAGGCTGAGAGAAATAATCGGAGTTAAACTTCCTCCTGGATTCCCTGTCCAAATTGGTATGTCTTTATTGGTGCATTACTTAACATCTTAGAAAAGAACCAAGCATATTTAAATTCCAACTTCTTCTTTTTTTTTTTACTTTTTAAAGATGTTCCTATTATTCCTACAATATCAGCAAAAGTAACATTCCTGGACTTTCAGTTCACAAATGAGTTAAGAGAACAAGACTTTAGAATACCTGTTGAATTTTTAGAGGATAGGGGAAGGTAAGTGCTTAAACCAACTTTGGTTTATAAGTAAGTCTTGAGAGATCATCAGTGACAAGTAACTATTTGTGTTTAGGTTTCCAGGTCTCTGACCACCTAGTCAGCTCATTCTGATTGATGAGTGTCCTGCCTCAGTCAGTGACGATGGTAACCTAAGGTGCTACTGTCCTCATAACATGTGTGGCCGTGTTTTTGATGGGCTTGCTGTAAGTTTATTGCTTGGTCCAAGTCGTGAAACACATTGTGTACTGCATTTGGAAAGTAATAAACAACCTGAGACCTTTGTGAAAGTCATACCTAAAACCCATGCGAATGGAACTATTATCCATTCCTGAGTTGTGTGCTGTGTTTGTTGATTTCCATCTGGACCAGATTCCATTTGATTAACCTAGTCTGTTTTATTTTCATCTCAGCCTGTACAAACTAGTCTTGTGTGATCTTATCACAAATGAATGTTGTTAGTAAAGAGACGTTAGGTACAAAAGCGTCCATGCAAGGGCAGAAAAATGATTCTGAATTAGTGAAGCAAATTTCGCTATCTAGTTAATTTTTATTTTTCACTTTTTTGTAAAATATTTTTTGAAGCAGTTAAGGCGTTTTTTTTTTTCTTTTTTTCAGTCAATTAAGAAATCTGCTTCATTTGTTAGTGAATTATCTGTTTTCCATTTAGTAAAGTATCTCTCAACAAGAAAACTTAAACTAATCAAGAATTAGTTGGAAGGAATGTGTGAATTTTAGTATCTTGAAAATTTAGATTGAATACATTAATTCCAAATGTCAATAAAATTTATCTTGCCAGGGCAGAAGCATCGAGTGATTTCTTCATTGTTTATTAAAATTGAGGATTGTTAAGGCAAGATATGACTTGCTGCAATGACAACTAAATTTGTTTAGGTTATGGTATTTGTCTCGTTTACTTCTTAGGGGTTGCAATATTTATTTTGTTGGATTTATTCTTCAAGGTATTATGTTAATATCTGAGGAATAATAACCCAAACATGTTGTCTTGGTAAGGAATAATAGTGTTTAGCTTTGGGCCCAAACCTCCAAAACAATTGTTTTGCTTTAATCTCTCCAGGGTTTTACAGTTGTGATCATCAAACTTTTCATTGTTAGTGAGGACATTGCTCATTCCTGTTTTCATCTTCTTTTATACATTTCCAGATGCTTAAATATTTTTAAATACCACTTTTAGTTAATGTATCTTGACCCAGAGAACAGGACAAGCTAAGTGTGTAGTTGTAGGATGGCTTAATCTATAATCCATTCTGTCGGTTTGCATTTGATTTGTATGAATTCTTACCATTTTCATTTTCCAGTTATCTCCTTGCCTAATAGTAGTGAGTATTTCCATCAGTAAATGTTCCTGCCATCAGTGGTAACAGATCTAATGTTACTATTTATCCATTAGATGTGCTTCACACATCAAGCAATATTAGACATGACTGAACTTCCAATTGTATCAATACTTCAAACTCCTATAATATAGTGAGTGGCAATTATATGTGTTTAAGTATCTAGTTATTTGTTTAGAATGTACTTACCTGTTCATTTTTTCACCAAACCTCAATAGCCTTGAAAGTCTTATTGTTTTTCACTGTGTGCACAAGTTAAATTCATTGTTAGTAATTTTAAAATTATTTATGTGTATATAGTCTAGATGTATGAATTATTCAGGTCATGGTTGAGAAGCTTCTTTGCATGTGTTTTATAGCTCTGGAAAGTTTTAAAAATTGTTTCTGTCTCTTTGAATCCATTTGCTATTTGCTTTTGATTTCCTACAGACTCATCTTTACTAGGCCATTTTTGTTTATTTCAATCATTTTTTATGTGGATGATTTTATCTATTGTGCTCTCATTGAAACTTTTTTGGAATCTAATACATCCATTGTACTTCAATGTGTTTTGCTGCTTGTAGTATTTAAAGACTGTTTGAACACATTCAAGTTACTTAAAACAGAATACTTTGTTTTGAGGTTCCTTTTTTGATTGTTGAACTGTAACAAGGATTAATTAGAATCTATTGTATATTGCTGTTGCTGTTACAATGACTTTATAATAATGAAAGGGAAGAGAAAAATTCCATTGGTTTTAATGGTGCTGATGCAAGACTTAGTTTGTAGTTTTGCAATGAGCATTGTTTAGCTAAACAACTGAATGATTTTATCATGTATATACAGCTTATTAATGTTAATTTGTTCCTACTGTGAAATTGTAGTATGACGCAGCTTTGTTTTGTGCTGGCACTAAAAGTGAAGCTTTTATGAATTTTAAGTTTTTATTGATGTAACGCAACTGTTGAGGACTATTTTTCTGTTATCATAGTTACTTTGACTTTCAGCTTAAGGCTAGAAGACTACAAATTAGCTGTTCTCTTATGTTATATTTTATTGGTTGGCACAATCATGCACGATTCATCCCATATTGTATTGACAAATTGCTTCTGAAACATGCAGGAGGTTTTCAGCTTCCAGTTTGTATTCAGGTCAAACATAGACCATGCTGCATTAGAAATGTTAAATTAGTTCAATGTTTCAGGTGCATTTGTGTGATTTTGTAAATGTTTTCTGTCTTGTGTTTTCCTTTTTGTTTTTTTCTCTTTTTCTTCAAAGGTTTTTAATTTTGTATCCTTCTGTGATAAAGTCATGATTTTAAAGGGACTGTAGGAGGTTTATTTACTCTTAAGTATACTATATTAGTGTCTCATTTTCATGGTGTTTGTTGTGCTATGGTCTTCATCAGACATTAATAGTAAGAAAAAAGAAGAAAAAAATACAACCATTTACAGTTTTTTTGACAGTGCTGTATGTGATTGAGGATTTTTAGGATTATGGTGTGCCAGTTCTTTACCCTGACTTGAATCATAATCCCATATGTTATATCTACTTATGTATACACACATATATCTATATTTGATATCTAAAATATTTTCATGTATTTGAAGTAAAAGGGAAACTCTAATCTTTCAGTTTGATGAATCATGATGAATTCTAACTTTTGGCCACTACCCTTTGCATTGAACTTAGTACAATTATTGAGTTACAGTTACATTTTTTTTTACTAAATTGTGTGCTCTGATTGTGACAGCCCCTCATAAATTTCTTGCTCAACCTATCATAGAAGAAAGGTAGTGTAGCTACTGTATCGTCATCCTTGAACGCGCGAATGCTCACAAGCCCTCTATTTGTACATATTCATTGAGGACTGATAGAAGTCACCTTCTGTCATTCCCCAAAGCTTATGTATTTCCTGCTGTATGCAAGGGTGTAAATTATCTACAACATTTAGGTAATTAATCAAGCTGCTCCTTTGTGACTTTTGGCAGAGTTTAGTTTTGATAATGACCTTTTGAGTCTTCACAATGGGTTAATGATTACTTTCAGTGCTGCCAGCCAAAGATCTTTTTTTCTCTCTGCACCTTAGAGATGTGCAACAAGATGCTTTTAGTCACATTTTTCTCAATTTTATTTAAAGCTGCTTATCTTTTTTGTGTGGATCTCACACTCTTTAAAGACATTGTGTCTCACAGAGGAAAGTCAATGCTTTCTTCAAGTTATGGCTTTGTCTGTTTGTTCACCTACGGTAATTTAAATCAAATAGGATTTCATCATTTTTATTTTACGAGAATGATTTCAATCTTACATCTCGACATATCATGTCCAGCAGTTCTTTTTTTTCTTTTCTTTTTTCTTTTTTTTTCCTTCTACTTTGAAAGTTAATTGACATTTCCTATTTAAGGATAGACTGACAGATTCCCATGAAACTACTGCACAAGTTGCTATTGCTTCACCTCAGAATGTTCATTATTTCACCTTTTAACAGGTTTAATCATATATGTTGTAGAAGTTTTAAGAATTCTGTTCCTGTCATACATGGAATGACTACAAAACTCAGAGCTATGCTGTTTAAATTGACTAAGTATTTAAAGAACCCAAACCAAAGTTTATGTTTTCACCTATTTTGTTGATTATTTTGTATACCTAAAAATAACTCTTGTGTATCAACATGTTTTAAAGATGATAAATGTAGTTTGAGAATACATTTTTGAACCACACAGTTGTGCTTGCTCTTTGTTTCCATGACACACTGCATATATTTATGTCGCTTCCTCCATGTCATCAAAATATGGACAGTGCTGATAGGGGAGGGGGTTTTCTCCAACTTGCTGGAATTGAATTTCAACTTTCAATTACCAGAGCCCTCTCTTCCTTCAAGATCTAGATCGGGCAATAGAAATAATTAAAAATAATAATAATTACTGGTATTTGAACCACGAGCGTCTCATTCTGGGTCGGCGATATGCACCGGTCGCAAGTTTGTCGGGGGTTATGCAAGTGGACTGTAATGTCCCCCGAAACCAACTCGTTGGGTGCGAACAGACTCGGTCCTCTCAGGTCAAGACATGAGGTCAAGAGGCATGGTCAGGGGCAGGCCCGCCGGAGACAACTTGCCGACTCCATTCCAGTGTTTTCGATCGGTCGGGTTAGCCTCTCCTCGCTTGCCCGACGCCGGCTGTTGTCCATAACCGACCCGACCCGACCGACGGATGCTTGTCGGGTACGTCGCGTGAGCCGGACAGTCTCCGAATCACCGGCCCTCCGCCGCGCTTCCGCACGCTCTTCGGATGCAGAGCCCCGCTCGGCCGGGCGAGAGGTGAGGTTGCGGCGACAGGTGACTCCTAGTGCTACTTGGCGTGGTGGGCAAGTCAGAGTCGTGGTCATAGAGAGAGACGTGAGCGAGAGAGATAGCTGTTGGCTGCATCATGCTGTCTCACTCTTACGCTCTGAGAGTCGGGCAAGCGAAGAGAGGCAAACCCGACCGATCGAAAACACTGCTCCATTCTGCCCTTCATGCTCTATGCCCCCCTCCCCTCCCAAATGGCCGGTATACAGCGATAATAACAATTCGCTTGGCGACGAGACGTACGGCCCGCCCCCCGCCCCCGCCATCCCCCGTTCGAAATCAACTCAGTGGTTGAGAGGTTGTGCCGGGTCAACAAATCCTGGCCGTTTTCTTTTTATTATTATTTTTTTTTCTTAAAAATAAATCTCTCTATTTGCTGTCTGCGTTATCCTGGGGCAGCGGTATGGACAAATCGCAAGTTGACGGGGCTTTGTCCCCCAAAACTAAAGACGTTACAAAAATAATTGATATGGACGAAAGAAAAAGAGAAAAAAAAAACTTGAAGTCGTCTTTTTTCCTCCGTCTAGTACGTCAGCTTTCTCTTACATTAAAATTTCCACTTGAATTAAATGTGGTAATAAGATAGTTGTGCCAGAGTAGTGCCTCTTATATTGCAGTCTCTGGCCTCCCGCTCACCGAACCGCCGCCCCCCCCCCCCCCTCTCCTACCCCATGCCGCCCCTACCAACCACCCCGCCACCCCGCCCCACCCTACCCTCGCCATGGCCCTCGCCTCCGTCTTGCCCTTCAAAGTTTCGGCCTCATGTCCTCTCAAGTGACCCGTCAGTCCGCCCGTCTGCGTCTGATTCAGACGATCGCTCCTGTACCTATCCGTCCTTGTCGCACCGATGGCGGTGCCCCATGTTAGGGGTGGCAAGACCCCATGAGTGCGACAAGGACCGCTAGGCGGGCCCGCCTGGCTGTCCAGTCCGGCTGGCCAGTCCAGTTCGTCTGGATCTGGATGCTGGATGATGGACCCGGGGCCGTGCCTGCATCCCCCATCCCCTCCCTCACTCCCCCCTCTCCTCCCTTCCCATCCGCTCCCCTTCATTCCCCCCGCCCTTCCCCAGCTTAGCCAGGCCCGCCAGGCCGCGGTTGGAATCCTTATCAAGAGAGAACTCGAGCTATTTACCCCATTCCAGCTTGTTGCTGCGGGTCTTGGTGTGGGGGAGCGCACCGCATGGAGAAAAAAAGATTTGCCGATGAAGCGCCTTCAACATTTTCTGCTGCAACAGGAGGTCACAACCACCTCGCAGCTGTCAGAGCTAAGTCTTTGCTCTGCCAGCTACAATAAAGCAAAATTTTTTTTAAAAAATGTTGGCGCTTGCAAATTAAAAAAAAAAAAAAAAAAAAAAGTGACCGGCATTCAAACCTCTGCCAATCCAATGCTAGTAACGGTGTCGGTGTGGATATCTGCCCTGCCGTGCCGTGCCGTGCCGTGCCGTGCCGTGCCGTGCCGTGCCGTGCCGTGCCGTGCCGTGCCGTGCCGTGCCGTGCCGTGCCGTGCCGTGCCGTGCCGTGCCGTGCCGTGCCGTGCCGTGCCGTGCCGTGCCGTGCCGTGCCGTGCCGTGCCGTGCCGTGCCGTGCCGTGCCGTGCCGTGCCGTGCCGTGCCGTGCCGTGCCGTGCCGTGCCGTGCCGTGCCGTGCCGTGCCGTGCCGTGCCGTGCCGTGCCGTGCCGTGCCGTGCCGTGCCGTGCCGTGCCGTGCCGTGCCGTGCCGTGCCGTGCCGTGCCGTGCCGTGCCGTGCCGTGCCGTGCCCGGCCCGGGTCAGTCAGTCTGGGTTGAGTGCAGGTGGAGCAGGTGCGGGTGGATGTGTTCGATGTGTTTAGTTTGGAGTGTTGATCGTCTCGTGTGTGTGTGTGTGTGTGTGTGTGTGTGTGTGTTGTGATGGAAGCGGAAATGCGATACGTTTTCAAGAAAGAAGGGCCGAGAGAACAGTCCAGTTTGGAGGTAAGAGTCTGCGTGTGTTTGTTTTGTAAACAGAGTCCATGCGTCAAGGTATCTTACGTTACATACCTTTTTTCAGCTGTACTAATAAGTTGTGGAAGTGCCGGGCCGTTCTGGACCAGCATAAAATTCTTACAGAAATAATTGATTATGGGCAACACATTGATGCCCGCTCGCGACAAATTTCCACGCTACCCCAACTCCAGAGAGTAACGGCGAGGGGGAAACAACTCTGAATTTTCGTGTACAATCATTTTTAAATTTTTTGTAATTTTTAAGAAATTTACGTGAATTTTGTGAATTTTTATTGAAATGTTGTGAATTTTGCATGAATTTTGCCCAAATTTTAACGATATTTTTTTGTGAATCTTTGTGAACTTTTCTGAATTACGAGGTGTCCTAAAATTTCAGAGCTGTTTCCCGCTCGGTTAAAGGCCAGGACCGTCATGAGAACGCTAACCCAGCGATGGCCGAAACCAGAGTAAGCAGTGGAAAGGGTTGGAGCAGTAGTTTGTCTGCTCTTCTCCGCGCGCTGCCTCTGCCTGGTCCAGCTGGCTTGGCTATCCCTGTCGAGCACCGTCGTCGAGGGCTCTGCCGCCCCGCCCCGCCCCGCCCCGCCCCGCCCCGCCCCGCCCCGCCCCGCCCCGCCCCGCCCCGCCCCTCCCCGCCCCGCCCCGCCCCGCCTCCTCGCCCCGCCCCGCCGCTAGGTCATCTCGGGGTCGACGCTGCCCTGCTCGCCCTGCTCCCGGCCCGGCGGGGAGCAGTGCAGTGAGCGACTCGACAGGTCAGGCCGGACTGGCTCCGGACTGGACCGGTCAGCTCCGGTGCGTCTGGTCCTGTCCGGTCCGGTCCAGCTCGGCACCCGGCGGTCCGGCGGTCCGGCGGTCCTCCAGTTCTGGACCAGCTGAGTCGAGAGATGCACGGGACGCGGACAGCGGAGGGGATGCTGCCCAGCCCAGCCCGCTACCTCCAATTGGAATAAAATATGTGAAAAATTGAGAATTTTCAGAGAGCTGTCACGTCACCGGCAACAGCAATCAAGGGAAATGTTTTTATTTTTATTATTTTAGCCTACACTGCTCACTTCCGGGAAAAAACAAAACTTTCGAAAATTCAACTTTTTTTTAAAAAAAAATAACGTTAGCATAAATCAGGGTGCGGAAAAACACTTAAATTTGTTTAACAGGAAATTTTCTTGTCGACCTTGGGCTAGCCAAGTATTTGCAGCTTTAGTGCTAATAATGGTTGTTAGCTTTGCGGAAGAATTTCCCATGAAGCGTTTCGTAAAATTACAGCCTAAACTTGTAAATTATACCAGGACAGCCGAACATCGATCTGACGAGCACGACTGGGGTATCGCAAATTTACAAGAAAGCATGTTAATGCACATGTTAGTTATAGCTAAAATGTTTTATTATAAATATATACTTCTCAGTGTGCTTGTGTTTTGTGGTGTTGATCACAACATTCATCTCGAAGGGACATGGAAGGCGGTGGTCCTTGGGGGATGGGAGAGGCTGTAGAGGGCTGTAGCCATTACCCTGAGCGGGACACTTCACGGTCCGGCACTGAGGGATTGTAAAATCATTCTCAACTTGGCCGGCCATTTCCGGCTCCCCCCTTGATCACATAGAGAGCGGAGTTACCTAAATGTGTAGAAGCCTCTTCGTCGCAATACCTAATGCATTGGTCTCACTATATTCTGCGTATGGCATTGACTCGATTCAAGAAACGGATCCTCTGGAATGTAATGCAACACTCTCATCTCATACACATCGCAGACGCTTTACGCGTTTTGGACGAAGTGGCTCATGGCGGCTTATCTACCAGCAGCGAGGACTACCACCACTACCTAAAAATTATTTCCTTTATAGAGGCCTTCTGTTTAATTTGCAGTGTATACATACAACCCTTCCCTTTGAGATTATTTCCTTTACTGTTGGAGTAGCATCCTCCCTGCTCGGACTGTGTCCAGTCGTTGTGGTGGGAAGTGCCCTGCGCGTCGCCCCGCCTTACCCCGCCTCACCCCGCCTCACCTCGCCACACCCCACCCCGCCCCGCCTCACCCCGCCCCGCCTCACCCCGCCCCGCCTCACCCCACCCCGCCCCGCTTAGGACGGCGATAACACTGTGACTATGGGGGTGCAATAACAAGTCCGGAAGGGGCCCGGTGGTGGGGCTCGGTGGAACCAGCAGGAAGGAGGGGGCCGGAGGCAATAAATGCTACGGAGGAAAGAAGATACACTGTTAACGATCTGGCTACTTTGCGGGAAAAAAAAATGACATTATTCACAGAGGCGAAAATCGGCCGTTTACGGCCGTTCGATTAAGTACACTGACGTGTCGTGTCACAACCAAATGAACCGGCTTGTACTCAGCAAGTCTAAGCTCACTTTTTTGACTGAAGTTATCTGGTTACACACTCTAAATCAAATCTTAAATAATTTTTTCGTATAAGACAAAGACCTCTGTCCAACCATAATAAACAGGAATTTTCCTTGTATTACAAAAACTTTTCTTATTGTATTACAAATATTTTATTCCTTTGTATTACAGTGATTTGTCCTTGTTTTAGAAAGAAAATTTGGCTTTGCATATCGATTTTACAGAATTCTTTGTTACTACAAGAATTGTCTTAGTAAGAATTTAAGAGTGCGCAGCTAGGCTTGCCGCAGGTAATTAAAATACAATTAACAGCCTCAAGCGTAATTCTTAGCACTGATGGAGAATTTTTAGTGTAGATATATAAATTGTTGGTTTACGAAGTGTTATTCGGAAGAATGCAATAATGGGCAATCCCAATCCGAAGTGCACTTCGTCTCGCGACGATTTGATTAATTTATTTATAGCAATGGCACCTGCGGCTACTTCACCTCCCTCCCTCCCTCCCTCCCTCCCTCCCTCCCTCCCTCCCTCCCTCCCTCCCTCCCTCCCTCCCTCCCTCCCTCCCTCCCTCCCTCCCTCCCTCCCTCCCTCCTCCCCCTCCTGCTCCTACAACGCGCTGCGGTCGCGGCCGCGCCCTCCAAGATGGAATCTTATTAGCTAATCAGCCTCCAGAGCCCCTTATGCCTGCGCTCCCCGCTGCGAGGGTGGAGTGTTTCGGGCCACTGTAAAACATCTTATTGGTTCAATTTCACACATTAGTAAATTTTCAGACAGATTTTTTCCCCAATATATTCACACCGGGAAAACAGAATGTCCTGCACATAAAAATTAAGGACACGATTGGTCTCAAGATTTTTACTGCAGGACAATATGGGTCGCACACTTTTACTGAGGGACCATTGGTCTCCAACTTTGTACTGTAAAACTATATTTCACTTCAGCTTGCAGAGTTGGCAAAACGAATACTTTTCTTCCGTGCACTCGCATTGGAGAAACAACACAGTTGTGTCTTTCCATTTTTTATTTTAAGGTATTAAGTGTTCAATGCCTTCTGCAAAGGCACCAAAATTCACCACTTTTCGCATGACCTGCACAAACACTGGTAAAACAAATGTTTAGTTCTATGCATCAATTGGTGTTTAGTTCCAAGTGTTCAAAAACTATACACCTTCTGGTGTATAGTTGAACAAACTAAACGTCTAGTTACCGACTATGACACCCTGATATTTATCGTTAGAACCCTAGTCACTGCGTGTTCCGACACGTCTTTGGTTTTTCCATGGCGGTACAAGGCATAAGGCATGCTCTTTAGAAAGACGCAAGAACATACGAGATCGCCCTGGATAACCAGTTGTGTACAAGTATACGTTATTGCCTGTAAACTTCGAAGTATTCAGCATATAATGTGTACCAGGTGTTTCTTTGAATGCGTAACAGTGTTGCGGGATTGCATACTCGCCAGCGCTAAAGGGGCCATTATGGCGCCTTTTGGGTGAATGGGGTAGGCAAACCCGCAACGCTGTTACGCATTCAAAGAAACACCCGGTACATATGCCCATGTATGCAGTAAATAGTGTGTACATGCCTTATGTGCACACTATTTACTAAATACCTTTGGCATGTACACGCACGAAAAAAACTGCACGTAATAATTCATGAACACACTATTCACTGCATACATTATTGCCTGAATCTTTCGGAGTATGCGGTGGGTGAAAACTGACTGAATACTTGAGCTCACTCGGTTTCCCGGAGCGCTGAGCAACGCTCTCGTCTCATCTCTTCTCGCCTCGATTGCGCGCGGAGCAGCACTGATGCAGCCGCGAGCACGTAGTGCAGCTGCTGCACCCACTCCCCCCCCCCCACCCCTCCGAACGAAAACGGGAAAAATGAAAGCAGCCTCTGGTTGGCCGACTGGCAACGGTTCAGCACGGCACGGCACGGCACTACAAGGGCTCTGCCGGAGGGGGAAACAATTCTGAAATTTTTGTACACCTCGTAATTCAGGAAAATTCAGAAAAAAATCACAAATAATCACCAAAAAATTAGGCAAATTAACGAAAATTTGAGTAAAATTTAAGTGAAAATTCAAAAAAATTTCACGGAGATTCTCAAATATTCTTAGGAATTCCAGAAACGTGTACTCCAAAATTCCGAGTTGTTTCTACCTCGGCTCTGCCACGATGATGCAGAGGGAGATAGCGCGGCCCGATGGGGAGGTGGGCGGAGGGGGGGATGAGGAGGATCTTGATGAGGACGCGGACCAGGACAGGCGCCCAGCCGACTGATTCCGAACACCGCTCTCGCGCCTCCGTCCTTGTCGCACCTATGGCGGTGCTCTTGTGTTGGGGGCGGCAGAGCCCCATGAGTGCGACAAGGACGGAGGCGCGAGCAGCTCGCGATGTTCGGAGTGAGACGGCTGCACCCAGCCCCGGGCTGTCTGCGGTCGAGCGGCCCGTCTTGCTCAAGGAGGGACGGCCGAGGAGTTTGGAGGCCGAAGGGGGCGGGCCATGGGTGGTGGGCCTGGGGATGGCTCCTTGCCTTACCTCCTGCGCCGCCCCGCCCCGCCCCGCCCCGCCCCGCCCCGCCCCGCCCCGCCCCGCCCCGCCCTCGCCTCCTCCGCACCCTCCCTCATCCTTTCATCTCCTCTCTTTGTCATACTCTCGTCCCAGAGGAGGCCGATGGCGTGCGAATGACACGTATTGTATCGGCATCACCGCCGGGCGTAACGGCGCGCACGGGCCTCGCGTAGCCTCGCGGCGGGGCTGCGCGGCTCCTGCATGGCGTAACAGGTCGTCTAGCCTTAACTCGCTCTGCGTCCATCCCTCACTTACCCCCTATCTCACTCCCTCCCCCCCCCCTCTCTCTTCTCTCCCTTCTCCCCTCCCTCTCCTTTCCCTTCTCCCCTCTCAGTCCCTCCCTTCTCTCTCACTCCCTACCTCCCCCCTGCCTCCCTTCTCCTCTCCCTCTCCCCTTGCTACTTACTACTCCTAGTCTCTATTTTCTCGGATAAAACTCCGACGCTCAGTCAAGATTTAACCGGGGGGGGGAATTCACATCCGTCGTTCACTCTTCACCAGAACTACCGGGTGTCCCAGAGAACACACGGCAGTGTTGCGGGATTGCATACTCGCCAGAGCTGCAGGGGCTATGGCGCCTTACGGCTGGAGTGGGTAGGCAGACCCGCAACACTGCCGTGTGTTCTCTGGGACACCCGGTATGTATAACGCGTTATGCGTATTGCTGAAAAACCCTGAAAAACACAAAAATATGCTGTTGAGTCATTGAATCTTGTACGTAATACCGGTGGAATACCGATCGAATACCGTGTAATATCGATTAGTCTTTACAAGATTTTCCGATCAGAATTTTCCTCGGCAGTAACACGGCAAAAATCTACGAAGCATTGCTTTTGAATAACAATGGATTTGCTATTGGGAGCCATGGAGAAAACAATGCCAATGTAATCCGACAAGTCAGACTGGCGTTTTATTTCGCAGACTCTGAGCAGAGCAGGACATGCCTATACTGGGGACCAGGATCGGTCGGGTGTACCGCACCGAGCACACGACTCGACACGAGCACGCGTCTTCCATCCCTCTCACACTTGCAGCCGGCAGAGCCGGTCAGTCGGGTCGGCTCAGGTCGCATCGGGTTTCGAAGAGCTCTAAACTCTTCAAGGTGTATTACAAAGAATTCAGTGCAACCGTCATACAAAGCCAAATTTTCTTTATGTAATACACAGAAAAATCTTTGTAATACAAGGAAATTTCTTGTGCATTACGGTTGCACAGAATTCTTTGTATTATACGAAAAATTTCTTTGTTGAAGATTTAGAGTGTGTATACCCAACCCGACCGATGTGGAACCGAGGCGGAAACAACTATGAAATTTTTAGACACCTCCTAATTCAGGAATATTCAGAAAATTCAGAAAAAATAGGACAGTTCACAACATTCACGAAACATCAGGGAAAAAAATACTTCCATGTAGATAAAATTTCGGTGAAAATTCACAAAAAAAACTCTAGAACAAATTTACAGAACTCACAAAAAATCACAAAATGCACAAAAATTCAAAAACAAAAAATCAAAAAATATTCCAAAATGTGTACACTGTAATTCAGCGTTGTTTCCCCTCCTGGATCATTTGTGGCCTGGTTCTCTCCGTCTCTCAAGTTAAGTCATTGGCTGAGCAATCTAATTTAATCTAATTTTAAACTTAATCTAATCTAATCTAATCTAATTAGCGAAGCCATACGTGACGATTCGTGGTACTGATCCGGACGGCAAACTTTCTTGGTTCATGGGCATTTACACGTGGGCATGTTGCCAACCTCAACTAAATAAAACTAAATTTTTTCTTATTGAATTTAGACTGAATTTGAATGTCATCCATTCTATTTCTTATTATTCATTACATAAGAAACCTGCTGTTTGCATTCTAATTTAATTTTAGAAGGAAACAAGAACTTAGTGGATATTGTGTTTTGTCGTTGTGATGTTGGCATTCTGTGTAATTTGAGTTAAATGCCGCGGGAAAACGTGTAGTCGTCTGCTGAGAACTGTTCTGTCGCGTAGAATAAAGTTTTGGAGGAAATATGAGATGTCGGTGTTTTGTGTGTCGTAAACAAGATGGGCAGGTTAATCATTTTTGTGGGTGAGTGTACTGTATCGTACGAATCAATTGTAAATTGGTTTGGTTATTTCTATTGTCGGATTGAAGTAATCATTGCTTTTATTTTACGTCAAGTAATTTTTTTGTAGGTTAGCGAAACAGCCGGATAGGAAGAAGTGGATCGAATGGATCTGTATTAATCTTAATATTCATAAAGCGGCTATAGCGTCCCATGACCTTTTTTGTTCAGACCATTTTAATTCTGGTAACATAATGAAGATAAGATTGAAACTTGGTTCTGTGCCCGAACTGTTTGTCGAACCAAACATTAGTATTGTACGTGATTGTATTGGTGGATTGGTGATTATGTATTTATTCTATATTTGTAATTGTTTAAATTTAAAACCATCAGTTTCTAATGTGGCTAAGGCAGAGTATCGTTCTGTTTTGGATCAACCAAATGGAAATGCTGTTGTGATTGATGTAGGATGTAATGACATGGGTGGACTTTTACTATCGACCTCCTTGTTGTTTTAGAGGCTTGTTTGGGGTTAGTTATTTGGGTTGTTCCTGAAGTATGTGCGGCCCATGGTGCTAGGTGCAAAGAATCGGGCCCAGGATGGATTTGTTTGGCGCTGCAACAAGTGTCAAAGTATGTGAAGTGTACGCGTCTGTTCATGGTTTGCTGAGTCCAAAATGCCCCTGCGTAAAATCATACTAATTATTTATATGTGGGTTTATAAGTTCTTCCAAGATCACATCATGCGGGATGTGGATATATCCAAGAAGACTGTTGTGGACTGGTTTAGTTTTTGCAGAGAGGTGTGTGTTAAAATTATGATCAGGCAACATGAGGCCGCATAGGTGGGCCTGAGAAGACTGTCGAGATTGAGGAATCATTGTTTAATAAGAGAAAGCATAATAAGGGGAAGAAGAATGTATGCCAGCAGTGGGTTTTTAGTGGTGCTGAGCAGGGCTCAAGGGTCATTCTCTGTCAGATCACCACAAGGTATAAAATGATGGTTTTCGGATTGAGTTGGAAGTGGTTAAATATCATTTGGGACCACCCCAAGGACCCATATGTCAAAGGAAATTTTTTAAAAAATTTTGGTTTGGGAGTTATAGGAGGTCAAAGTTTGGTGTTCGACCAATCTGTCTCAAGTTATGAGTGCTACCTAATATCCTTTATGAAACACAATACCAACTCTAGTCATGGTGTTTTACATTCAGTTTTTTATACTGATTCAAATGATCCATGGTTGGATTGGATCGTGAAAAATTTTTCTTGGCTCTATTTAGTAAAATCCCGTTAAAATGTTGTATAATTTCACTGTTTCAACTCTAGCAGAAATACGTCATACGTACAAAAATTCCAAACCATGCTTTTTTTAAAAGCTAATGATGGGTCGAACATCCACACCAAGTGACATGTTGGCCCCGGAGAATTTAGTCCCTTCGCCTTAGACTTTAAGGTTTGGAACTACTATGAAAAGACCGTAAAGAGTGACAATTAACTTCACTTGGTCTATATCTTACTAAAATCAGTAAAGTGACACATCTCCTAAATATTTAACTATTTTTCAACACATTAGTCATAAAATAATATTATGAATGAAATTAAAAGCATTTTATATAGACCTAAATTAACAGTGATGTCCCCAAACCTACCAAAGCAAGTGTCCAAGCAATATATCATAGCAATAAGAAAAGCTTCCCAAGAAAGGAGAGCTTGCTACTAACCTCCAGATTAAAACAACAGGTTGACAGATTTTCCTCTATCTTAATAGTCACCAGTCTTTATTCGATCCCTTCACATTTTAGCCGTTTTCCAAAAAGTTAAAAGAGGTAATCGCGGCTCGGGGACATGGAAAATTAACAATGTCAGAGAAATATGTACACGGGACAGGGACAATAATAAATGCATGTTTATAACAGCCTATAGCAGCAGAAAACAAAAGTCACAGCCCTCGCACCAACATGATGTAGCCCATAAGTGCGAGAGAGACAGGACGAGAAGAAAAGCGCTAGCTTCATCGTATAGGTGCGGGGGCTGTGACTTTTGTTTTCTGCTGCTATAGGCTGTTGTAAACATGCATTTATCACGGATGCATTTATTATTGTCCCTGTCCCGTGTACATATTTCTCTGACATTGTTAATTTTCCATGTCCCCGAGCCGCGATTACCTCTTTTTACTTTTTGGAAAACGGCTAAAATGTGAAGGGATCGAATAAAGACTGGTGACTATTAAGATAGAGGAAAATCTGTCAACCTGTTGTTTTAATCTGGAGGTTAGTAGCAAGCTCTCCTTTCTTGGGAAGCTTTTCTTATTGCTATGATATATTGCTTGGACACTTGCTTTGGTAGGTTTGGGGACATCACTGTTAATTTAGGTCTGTACAAAATGCTTTTAATTTCATTCATAATATTATTTTATGACTAATGTGTTGAAAAATAGTTAAATATTTAGGAGATGTGTCACTTTACTGATTTTAGTAAGATATAGACCAAGTGAAGTTAATTGTCACTCTTTACGGTCTTTTCATAGTAGTTCCAAACCTTAAAGTCTAAGGCGAAGGGACTAAATTCTCCGGGGCCAACATGTCACTTGGTGTGGATGTTCGACCCATCATTAGCTTTTAAAAAAAGCATGGTTTGGAATTTTTGTACGTATGACGTATTTCTGCTAGAGTTGAAACAGTGAAATTATACAACATTTTAACGGGATTTTACTAAATAGAGCCAAGAAAAATTTTTCACGATCCAATCCAACCATGGATCATTTGAATCAGTATAAAAAACTGAATGTAAAACACCATGACTAGAGTTGGTATTGTGTTTCATATAGGATATTAGGTAGCACTCATAACTTGAGACGGATTGGTCGAACACCAAACTTTTACCTCCTATAATCCCAAACCATAATTTTTAAAAAAATTTCCTCTGACATATGGGTCCTTGGGGTGGTCCCAAATGATATTTAACCACTTCCAACTCAATCTGAAAACCATCATTTTGGACTTTGTGGTGATCTGACAGAGAATGACCCTCAAACAAGTGTTTTTTGGCAAAAGTTGTTAAACGGGATGCCTGTACTTTGATTCCACTCATTTAAAAGAATGTGCTGCCCGGAACTAGCATCTACTTAGACTCATCGAAAGCCTATGCCACCCTTGGCCTGCACGGGTTTAGGCATATCCAAGTTAATCATTATGTCACTTTCAAGGAAGGCAAAGTTTGCATAAATACTATAGAAGGAATGTGGGCTCTTGTGAAGTGAAGTTTTTCAAGATATAATAGGCAGAAAGCCATGTTCGACTCATACTTAGCTGAATTTATGATTAGGAGGAGGTGGTTAGGTTACGGTGATCAAAGAGTTACATTTCTGGAGAAAATAAAGGAGGTGTATAAGCTGGAGTGTTCTGATGGAGTTGATTCAGAAACTAAAACTGCTGAAGCAGATTAGTAATTTTTGTACTCTTGTTTTGTTTACTTTGTTGTGATTTTTCTGTGAATAGTACTTGTATTAATTTTTGCTTTTTGGGGGAAATTATAAAATATATAGTTGTTGCAGAAGTATGCCTTTAGACCCCACATTCCTTCAATAGTATTAGTGCAAACTTCGCCTTCCTTGTGGGAGATATAATTATTAACTTGAAGGGACACTCAAGTCATAAAAACAACATGATTTTCTCAAATATCTCTCTGCGAAAAGTGAACCAGTCGACAACAGTCTTGTTGGAAATATCTACCTCACGCATAATGTGTTTATGCGAAAACTCATGAAGACGAAAGGAGTGATTAAGCCAGATTTTAGCGGGGGTCCAACAAGCGGCAGCCCCCTGGTAATGTTTCGAATTTTTTTTGGTTTGCTGAAAATTAGAAAATTTGAGGTTGATAGTACACTTTGCCCCATCCGCGGAAGTGCAGTATCGACCTCCTTATCGACCTCCCCTCAGCGGGATCCAGGGGGCGGCAGCCCCCTGGTATAGTTCAAAAAAAAATAAAAAATGTGATTTTTAGTAAAAATTAGAAAATGAGGTATTTTCCGAATTAGAAGAACAGGAGGAATATTGCCGTTCCCGGACCATCATAAAGCCTCGACCAATCAGAGAAGTGCTCTAAGGACCGGGCCAGGAGAGAAGCCCCTCTGATTTTGGTCGAGGCTTTGTGATGGTCCGGGAGCAGACGATACTTTTCCTGTTCTTCTAATTCGGAAAATACCTCAGTGGCAGTCGATAGTACACTTCCCTGGGAAATATTTTAGGTGGCAAAGTGGTCGGTATTAAAATGGATTTCGACATTTTAAGTGGCAAGTTGCCATTTAAAATGTCAAAATCCCTTCTAGTGCTACTTTGCCACTTAAAATTTTTTCCAGGGTTTGAGTGGCAAGTTGCCACTTAAAATGTCAACATCCACTTTACTGCCACCTTGTTACTTAAATTTTTTCCCATGGTTTACCCCATCCGCGGAAGTGTAGTATCTAACTCCCTTCAGCGGGGGTCGAGCCGGGGCTGCCGGCCCCTGGTAGCTTAAAAAGAAATTGTGACTTTTGGTAAAAGTTCGAAATAAGAGGTTGATAGTACATTAATGGCTAAAGTTATGTTGGGTTTGGTTTGCTTAATTGTGCGTAGGCTGGTTTCCCTGGTCAACTTTAAACAAGGAGGCCTATAGTAGAATTTAGCCGGACGCTCGAAGCAGAGGTGTGACTGAATTGCAACTCGTTTTCGTTTGAAATAAAGAATTTGTTATGAGTTAATTATGTTAAATTAAAATTGTGCCATTATAGCGCGTTCCGCCGGCAAGGCCACCCTCCCCCCCCCCTAATTTATTGTTGGTTTCTTTTTATTCCAGTTAACTGTTCTCCTAATAATACACCAGCATAGGTCACCTTAGGTCCAAAAAAAGAATTTTTTTTTTCTCCTATTAATACGCCCGGTAGGGCCCTTGCTCAGCCCCAAATCTCCGATTTCTACTAGTGTATGGAACACTGGCTGGGACTTGGTTTGGACGGGGCGCGCCTGTGACGTAGGCCAGGCACGCTGCTCGGGCGCAGCCGTGCCCGCCGGGCTGCCTATGCCGGTGACGCCGGGCGCTGTCCGCTGACCGGCCTTGCCTCGGTGTCGCATAACAGTGCGCGGCGCTACTCCGCGCGCCGACACTTGTCCCCGACGGGGTTGCTACTCCACCCGCCAGAGCGCGCGCGCGTCCGTGCGTAGCAAAGGAGAGCGAGAAAGAAAAGCGAAGCTGGTGAGAGGGAGAGAGAGAGAGAGAAGAAGCGGAGAACGGGACGCCGGCGGCGGAAGAAAGGGTACAACAGACAGAAGGAAGAGCGAGGAAGTTGGTGGGGCTGGGCCGGCGCGGTGGTGGGGGGCGGCGTGGCGGTGGAGGGGATGGCGGGCGTCGTGGAGGGGAGGCTGCCGTGTGCGGCCGGGGGTGGGGGTGGGGGCTGACCCACGGGGCTGCGGCCGCGGAGGGGAGCGGGGAGGGGAGGGCGGTCAAGGGGTGGAGGGGGAGGGGGGAGGGGGGGAGGGCGCCGGGCCGGGCCGGGCCGGGCAGGGCTACACCGCACCGGGGCGGGGAATGACACGACCATATCGCATCGCGCGGACCAAGACGCTCGCCTCTCGCCTCCGCGCCCTTCTTTTCTTTCCCGCTACAGCCCCCTGTTGGCAGCGGGGCGGCAGCCCGGCCGCCCCGCCCCACCCCGCCCCGCCCCGACCCGCCCCGTCCCGCCCCGCCCCGCCCCGTCCCGCCCCGCCCCGCCCCGCCCCGCCCCGCCCCGCCCCGCCCCGCCCCGCCCCGCCCCGCCCCGCCCCCGCCCCGCCCCGCCCCACCCCGCTCCCACCTGCCTCCTCCTCATGCCCCGCTGTGCTTACACTCGCTTGCGCATTTTTTCTTCATTACTCTTTCACTCGTGTGCACAACACCTTGCGCCCCAGCCCGCCCCGCCCCGCCCCGCCCCGCCCCGCCCGCTCCGCCCCGGAGAGCCGGGGAACATTTAAGGCGCGTGGCGGGGCGGGGCGGGGCGGGGCGGGGCGGGGCGGGGCGGGGCGGGCTGGCCTAGTCGAGCGCAGAGTTGAGCGTTAAGGCGGGTGACACGCCTGCCTGAAGTGAGGCGACAGCGGGATCGGCTGCTCGCTTCTGCATAGATTTCAGCAAAACTCAGCAACAGCCACTCAGTTTGCGGAAATGTCGAAAAAGAAATCATTGATAGTTAAATAATACTTTGTTTTTATGTTACCATAGCATCAGACGTGTTTGCCAATCCAGCTGGCTTATCATCTTTTATGTGGGTGCTACGTGTTAATTTATATCTGTTTCCTTCTCTCTCTTTGTCTTTCTCTGTCTCTTTCTCTGTCTCTTTCTCTTTCCCTCTCTCTCCCTCTCTCTCCCTCTCCCTCTCTCTCTCTCCCTCTCCCTCCGCCAAGTCACTCCACACACGTATGGTCCACAGCCCCGCGCCGAGGCGCGGAGTATCGCCGGCCTGCCATGCGAGGCGGGGGTTGGCGCGCGAGGGGTAGCGCAGAGCGCTGCGGTCGGGGCTGACGGTCGTTTTATTTATTTTTTACTGTAAAAATAAGAATGATCTATGCCAGATTGTAGGAATGGTGCCTGTCTATCCGTCTGTTTGTCTGTCCATTTGTATGTCTGTCTGGTAGGCTGGAAAGGCAAGCAACTCGCTCCGCGGTCTACATTTAGCCGGCGCCGCGCCGACTGGCAATCCACTCTGTTCCACCTGCTTGGCGGGGCGTGGCGGGGCGTGGCGGGGCGTGGCGTGGCGGGGCAGTGTGCCCCGTCCCGGTGGCCCCCGCTGCCGCCGTCGGGGCTCAACGCCGGGCCGGAGCCCCTTCCAGTCCAACTGGTCCGTTTCCAGGGGAGTGGACGCCAAGGCGGCAGGGCAGGCGCGCCTCTGCGTGCTCGCTTCTGTACCCCGCCCCGCCCCGCCCCATTGCGCCTCACTGGCTGGACCAGCACAGGGCATGCCGAGTCGCTCTCACACTCAGGAATAATACAATAATAATAATAAAAATAATAATCACCGTAAAAAAAAATATTCGTATAACTTTACGTCCTTTTTTCGTAATTTGTGTTGACGAGACAGAGTTGCAAATTTACGAGCGCATTCGTAAATTTACGACAGCAAATTCTTACTCGTCCATAAGAAAACTAAGCCAACACATGGTGTAAAAACAAAAAAAAAATTCGTGACAATGCAATTGGGTATTGTAACTTTACGACATTTATCGTGAAAAATTTTCCCGTCACCCTTACGAATATTTTTCACAGTGATGATAATAAAAATTATTATTATATAAATATGAAAAATTGTAAATGAGTTTCATTGATTCCCCGGGGAGGGGGGGGGGTACCGCAGCATCTTGCCACGGCCTGGAGAGGAGGCGAGAATCCCCAGAGTGTTCCCGCAATCGCCCCCGCCCATCCGGCACCTGCTTCATTTATTTCTGACCGCTAAAAATATCTTGGAGCCGCCGCTCCTTCACCCTGGGTGGTCGCGGAGGGGATGTTTCCCTGCGGCGGCTCCTCTGCCCGCCTGAGTGGACGAAAGTCCTTCCACCCGTTCGTTCGTCTTCGTCAGACCTCCACTCGTCTGCTCGTCCGCACCCATTAAATAATAATAATAATAATAATAATAATAATAATAATAATAATAATAATAATAATAATAATAATAATAATAATAATAATAAACGAAAGACTGGCGTTTGACCGCAAGTCTCTGTTCTCACGACCATCTGTCTACGGGCCCCCACTCGGAGAGAAAAATAATAGTTGCTATCCACTGTGAAAAATATCCTCATAAATTTACGACATTTTTTGCAATTTTGATTTACAAAATATTCGTAAATTTACGACTGACCATTCTTGCTCGTCGGTCAATTTCAAGTCGATAGGGAGTGCTAGTAAATTTACAATTTCAAATTGTAATTTTACGACTTTTATCATGGAAAATTTTACCGTAACCCTTACGAGTATTTTTCACAGTGTCTCTTCAATCACACATAAGCTTATTTTCCAAAATCGTTTTTTTCAAAATCAGAAAAACTAACGAAGGAAAAAAAGCAACTCATGTAGGCCCAATATGCGCCTCATATGCAAAACAAAAGAGTGCGAAGTTTCTTTTAGAAATGAAAATTACGAAAATTTTACATTTGCACACAGCTCTTCGGAGATGTTTTCAGTGTCGAGGCTTGGTTGGAGGCTGGTGATGTTCTGCGGGTACAGCACAGCCTGCCTTGAGGTCGCGGTCAGGGCGGCCGGGCCGGCGGGCCGGGGGAGAGGGGGGATGAGGAGAGGCTACTGCCAACCACTCGGAAGAATAAGTTTCGAGTATTAATAGCGAGAGTACAGAACTGTCTGGAGGCTGACGCGCCTCCCCGCACCGGTAGTGTAGGATGCTCGCCCCTTTCTCCCCCGCCACAGCCCCTCCGCGCGGCCGGCGCTAACTTTAACCCAGGGGTGTGCAACTCGGCTCCGGCGGGCCACGGGCCACTCGCGGGCGCCCGGGCACCGGCTGCGGGCACTGGGCTGCCGGCTCTGGGCTGGCTGCCTGCGGCCAGCCAGAGCAGCCAGAGCCGGCCGGCGCTCCCCCCTCTCCGCTCGCCGCCACCTCTGCTCTCGCACAGCACTTACCCCACCCTTCCCCTAGCGCTTCCCTTTCCCTACCCATGCGTTCGGCGAGTCTCGTGCTTCGTCGCATGCGAAGCATGCTATCTCTCTCGCTCAGCTGTGCGGTGCCCGCACGGCTCGAGAGGCTGCCCGCGGGCCACAGCGCTGGCCCAGGGCACTGCCCAGGGCCACTGAGTTGCACACCACTGCTTTAACCGGCGGCCAGCTCCACGTGCTCGCCTTCAGCAACAAGAGCTCCACCTCTCTGCCTTTCAACAACACTCACTCACTCGTTCACTCACTCACTCGTTCACTCTCTCGCTCGCTTGCTCGCTCACTTCACTCACTCGCTCACTCACTCACTCACTCACTCACTCACTCACTCACTCACTCACTCACTCACTCACTCACTCACTCCGACACTGCTCACTCTCTCCCTCACACACTCCCACGGAAGGCGGGATGCACGCACGCACGGCACAGTCTGGAGGGAGGGGGGGTCGAGGTCCCGTCCGACATGATAAATGATCTTGGACCGGCTGCTGCAGCGGCGCCACGGCCTCGGCCACGGCGCCTCGGACCGTAACAGAACAGAGCTCCCCGTCCGATGGGCCACTGCCCTGCCACTCCTATACCCACTCCGCTGCGACCCGCCCGTTTCTTCGGCTGCCGAGCCCGAGCACTGTACTCCTGCTGAACCTGGGTATTTTGCTGGCATAATTTCTCTGAAGACCGAAGAGAGACAGAAAGTATTTTTTATCAGATCAATGTGGGAAAAAGTAGTTGGTATTTACGGAAAAAAATTCCGCATGGCGTGAGGCGTAAAATTTTTATTTCACAAGCACTTTTTCTCGACTTAGAATTGACCGACAAGCAGGACTGGGCAGTCGTCGATTCACATATTTTTTTTTCTTTTTCGAAAATCAAAATTTCAACGAATGTTGTAAATTTACGACCATATTTTTTACATAATATTTAAATCTGCTTCACTGAGCTTCTTTCTCTGTTTTCCCTCTTTTCTTTTCCTTTCTTACTTTACTATTCCTTCCCTATACTCCTCCGTCCCCCCCTCCTCCTCAGACGCCATGCTGCTGACATGCTTGTCTCCGAGGGAGGATGTAACGCGCGCTGACGGGAACAAATAGCTCGTCCTCGCCCCGCCCCACCCCGCCCCGCCCCGGCCTACGCAACCCTACCCGGCCACACCCCACCCCGCCCCACCCCGCCCCGTCCCGCCAGAGCACCGCACCACCAAACTCTGATCGCCTGTGGCGTTTGGGCCGACCGGAGTAAGTTAGTTTCTGGACGCGTTTCGAGCGGCCGTCATCTTGTCCCTCGAACAGCACAGAACAGCACAGCCACTGCGGTCCTGCCCGGGACCATCTTGTCGAGGCCCTCCGGCACACGCACTGGAAATCCAAGAGTAAATGTATTCAAGGAAAGCAGTGTATCAGGGCCCACCTTTCCGATTTAACCAAAAATTGGTGGAGGTTCGTCGTAATAATAGCTACAGAAAAGGCCGCAACGGATTTCCCCTGGGGAAAAAAAATCCTCAAAACTGCGGCTGAAGTGTTTATTTTTCAGAGTACTTTTGCTAAGCCAATTCGGCCGAAGCTCTTTGTCGTAGTGAATACCCTTGACTGGAGGCCACTAAGCCCGCCTACGCCATGGAGACGGAGACACGCGCTGGTTGACCAGCCTGTAGCACTGTAGCAGACACTAAGAAAAATTACGTGGGACGAGTAGTCTCGAGTCCTTTTTGTTTAAGAGGCTTTCTCTTTTAGAGATGTTCGACCGAAAAAAAAAAGAAGTAACTTAGCATCCGAATTGCATCTTGACCAAGACATCAAGCTGGGCTTTCGACACCAATATATGCATAACCATGATAACAATCCCTTCGGCAAACAAAATAGCAATAGCTTTATTACGTCCGCTCGCCCCGCCGTTCGTTCGTCGTTCCAACAACTTCTAAAGAGATAACCTTTAAGTCTCAGCCGCTCGACTCGTTCTCAAAACACTTGTCGCTTGCTTTCGGTAAGCATGTGTTTCCGCAATTTCTGCCCTTTCCCAGCCAAAGGGTCATCAACTCCGGTTGACCGTGTACGGAGGAATATGGAATATTACAGGTATTATTGGTAATTTTACACCAATTTAACAGTACTGACGTCATAATCCTGCGAAAATGGGTAATATCGACGTGATATTACCTGTAATATCGGTAATATCGAAGTAATATTTGAGGTAATATCATCTCGTGTACGGAGGAATATCGGAGTTGACGACCCTTTGTTCCCAGCTCCTAGAGTTCTCTCCACTGAAGAAAACGTGACCTTCAGGATGCTTCTGAAACTGCTTGCATTCGAGAATAAGGACGGCTCATCCCTTACTGGAGGCTGCCAGCTCCGTCCGCGTGGCGACGGCTTCCGCCTGCCAGCTCGGTCTGCCCGCGGCCGCCCGCCGGCTCGGGCGAACTAAATTCTTAGAGTACACGGCTCAGTTGGCGTTGGGGGAGTTGCTTTGTTTTACATGTATATGAAGCTAACTAAAGGCAAAGGCGGCGGGTCCAGCCCAAGGGCAGCCTGGGCTGGCGCGGACCTCGCGGCCTGGAGCGTGGCGTGGCGGGGCGGGGCGGGGCGGGGCGGAGCCGCCTCGACCCCTGCCAAATCAAATCAAGCGCACCCTGGCGACTTTGCAGCACCCCCTCCCCCTCCCCCTCTTCCCTTCCACACCCCCTCCCTTTCTATACAGCGCGCCTGCCAGCCCCTTTCGCAATAACCTCCGCGAGGAGGGTGGAGGTGCTGGGGGCGGAAGGCGTGAATCGTCCTCGAAATGAACCCCTGCTGGTGCGGCTGCGGCGTCCGCATAGCCCCTCCTAAAGACCCCCCCATCCCCCCTCCTCTTCCTCCTCCTGCTCCCTGACTCCAGCCGAGAAGACAATCGTCCGTGAGGAGGAAAGGTCTCAACACATTAGATTGATTGGAGCCAGTCCGGTGGCCGGGCGGAGCTTGGAGCTGCCAGTAGCTGCCGCGTGCTCTCTCAAAGCGCTGCTGCTCTCAACCGGACCCATTTGACTCTTTATCAGCCTTCTCTGATGCCATAGCACACCGGGTGCTGTACCAGCCATCGAGTAAAACACGTGTTGATTTAGTTTTTGCGCACACTGTTAAACCAACAGAGTCAAGTAGTGCACTTCCAAGAAGTGTTACTGCGCCATATGAAACGCTCACCTCGTTGAACATTTGCAGCTGTAGAACAGTGGAGTTGAACACGTGCAAGTGCAAAACTGTTGTGCTGAACACTTACGGTTCAATAAAAGTTGCACTTAATTTGGTTTAATAGTGCATGCGAGCTGCGTCTGCTTGTGCGTCCAGCTCTCGATCACTTACGCGAGATCGTGGCAATTATTCAGTGATTCAGCGTTGGAGGTGGTAAGGCGCAAAATAATGTTAACACTAAATAAACCGAAATATCACACATATTTCACCATCTGCTGGACGAGACAATTTTATATCGCCGTCTTAGAGCGATGTGAACAGCACAAAAATAATGTGAAAAGTCCGCAAATTGGCAGGATAACACCACATTTGGATCCAAGAGAAACTGAGAAATTTTGTCCTTAGCAAAGGCAATAGACTGGAACATAATCATGTAAAGAAGCCCCAGACTTTACTGAGGGTCCTCTCTCCTCCACCACAGCCTCTCCCTTCGTTGTCATCAAGAAGAGCCCCATTCCTCTCCTTTTGCAGAGCGCTCTCTCGCTCTCTCTCTCTCTCTCTCCCTCGCTCACCCCCGTCTCCGCTGCCTGTTCGGATCGATGCCAAGACCCTCCCCCAAACCTTCGGCCAGCACAGCGCGACGTCGAGAGGTCTACGCGTGGACTCGCCAGTCGTCTTTCTCTTCTTTGGGGGGAACGCTGTCCATCTATCAAACTGGAAACCGCTGGAAACCCAAGTGAATGAGTGTGGATCTGTGAATTCCTATCCAGACACACCTTTTCCGTTCTCTGGTTGATATCGTAAGGGAAGGTGGGGTACATTGGGACATGGGGTACATTGGGACAGTGGCTATTTCACCCATTTCAAACTGGATTCAGATGCTACCAAAAATTGACACAATGAGCATAGGCGCATTCTTCGTGATGGCACCAGTAATTGGAAGATTACAGAACATGTGTGCTGTACAGAAAATATTAAATGAAAATTAGCACAAAAAGACGTTAAAAGTAAGGTGACTTCTCATTTGAATTTTCCCTTTTTAAAGGGAACTTAGTTGCGATAGCAAATCGGTCGGGTGGCTGGTCTATAGGTTGTTTCTTACGACACATTTAGCAGGTAGAGGTTTTGAATTGAATCCCAAAATAATGAAGAAAGATAAATAAATCAAGATCGAGGTGATCAGGTACACATTGGGACAGTACGCCACAATTGGCTAATGCGACATTTCAAAAAATTCCAAAACCGTCTCATTTGGAACATAATGACTTCTATCGACTTCCAGACCGCAAGGCGGTGTGCATTCTGCACATTTCACAGGAAAACGGGTCAAATTATGTCAAATGTCCCAATGTGCCCCATCCCATGTTGTCTTATGGCGTCCCAAACTGCCCCGTACCGGGGCACTTTGGGACAAGGTGCAAATTTTAGGAAAACCTTTCTGCTAACAAAGACTTAGTGACAAGATATTAGAGGGCTTTGGAGTACCAAAGACAACACTCCAATGTACGATTTGGGCCAGCTCCGGTCATTTTAAGTCTGACGGTTTCGGATCTAGAGCAAAAACAAAAAATCCGTCCCAACGTACCCCACCTTCCCCTACTCCTTTGATTCTGACTTACCCCCCTCCGCAAAGCTCTCCACTTCAAGACGCAGTACGTGGGGATCAAAGATTACGTCTCCTAAAAGTCTTAAAATGGGGGGGGGGGGGCTGTTTGCAGTGGGAGTGTGCTTGCTATGTTCTGGGAGAGGGAGAGAGAGAGAGAGAGAGAGAGAGAGAGAGAGAGAGAGAGAGAGAGAGAGAGAGAGCAGAATAATGGATAGGGGGGTGGTTGGGTAAGAGCTTCGACGAGCTTCTCAAAGGGGGCCAAGAGAAGCGCCGGATGGCGTGCTTAAAGGGAACGTGGGAGGAAGACACTGAGGATGAAGAGAGACAGGAAGGGTCAGAGGGAGAGAGAGAGAGAGAGAGAGAGAGAGAGAGAGAGAGAGAGAGAGAGAGAGAAAGAATGAGAGAAAGCTTGAGGGAGAGCGAGAGGGTCGTGAACAAGGAGGAAGGCCTGAGGGGACCGCATTGGCCCGGGGCGTGGCCCGGTGCGGGGTGGGAGCCGACCAATGCTGAGGGTCTGGTCCCTCCCCGTCAGTACTCCGAGCCCTCCCCCCTCCCCTCCCCTCCCCCAAAGCCAACCGACTAGAGTGGACAAGTGGAAAGGCGTCTTCTCCCGTTCTCCTCTTGGGGCTCCGTCGGCGCCGGCGCCAGGCAAGTAGGAACACTCGAGCTGCAAAACAATGGGGGCAGTCATGGTTCTCGAATAATAATAATAATAATAATAATAATAATAATAATAATAATAATAATAATAATAATGATTATGAACACGTTTTGCTTTTATAAACCGTGACCTGCAGAGAAAGGACGGGTTAAATTTGATCCTCAACATGTAAAGCAACAACCATCTGGATCAGCAGGAGACCAGTCTGACAGTGGGATGCATAACAAACGGCGAGCGATGTGCTTAGTGCACTCTTTCCTAAAGTGAAATTGAAGGTTATGCACTACGAAGTCTGCGGCCTGTACGTGACACATGGCCAGCACTAGGAAATGTGTTCATGCTAAAGTATATTAGAAAGAGTCAGAAAAGCACTCTGTTTTGTTTGCATTGAGTAAAATCGTGAAGTCGATACACTCAGAACATGCTCCCTCCTTCAAAGAACATTAGTTGCACTAAGAAGAAGAAGAAGAAGAAGAAGAAGATTGATTGATTGATTGATTGATTGATTGATTGTTTGATTGATTGATGTAATTGATAATTTGCCAACAGTGAGTTTACATGTGGCAGAAAATTGGATCCTGCTCAGGTAGAGTACCCTGTTAGCAGGTTTCCAGGATATACAATGTTATGACATGATGACTAATCAACTTTAGACTGTTTCTATTTTTGAAACAAAAATTTATGGAAATTTATATGAAAGAAAAAAAATAAGAAGGAAAAGAAGAACGAGAATGAGAAAAGAAATCAGTTCAGCGCGCCATTCAATATGCTCCATCTATTGTTTATTGCGATGAACTGACGGAAACGATAACGGTTTGCCCAAACACCTTACCGTGTGTGTGTGTGTGTGTGTGTGTGTGTGTGTGTGTGTGTGTGTGCGCGCGGGTGTGCGTCTCTGTGAGTGTGTGTAAGAAAGATAGAGCGCCACTCTCTTATCTTTTCTTTTATATATAAAAAAAGGGAGTGTTTGAGGTGCTGACCTTCAAATGAAAGTAGTCTGGCGCCGAGCAGAGCGGGGTGGCGGGGTGTGAGAGGGACGCGTGGCGGCGCGTAGCGTGGCTTCACACGCCCTCTCCCTTTCCCCTCTGTTCAGCGGCGGGCACTTCAAACACGGCGGGGGCCTGGAAGTAAGAGGGAGAGAGAGGAATAGAGAGGGGGGGAGAGAGAGAGAGAGAGAGAGAGAGAGAGAGAGAGAGAGAGAGAGAGAGAGAAGAAAGGAAACGAAAAGAGAAATGGCGGGGGAAGGGGGGGGGGGGGGAGGGCCGGCATCTTTGTCACTCAGCCCAGGCCACTTACTTGACGTGTGGAAGAGAAGGGCGCTGAAAAATTTACTCGAGACTTGGCGCGCGTAGCCGTCCAACGAGGGCGACCGGAAGGAGGGAGGGGGCGGGCGGGGCGGGGGCATTAAAACACATGCGGTCCTATAAAGTTTCACTGCAACGGCGCACCTGTGAGCGGAGAGGGGAACAGGAAGAAAGGCTTCTGCAGGGGCGAAATTTAATTTTATACCAGCCACCACCCCCGGGAAATAGTTGCTTCTGTTGGCGAGGGGCTGGGGGCGGGGCTCTCCTGACCGGAGCCGGCCGGCGGAGATGCTGGCGGTCTGCGGACGGAGAAATATGGTGCGAAAAGAAGGAACGATCTCGCACAACTCGCGTCGACGTGAAAGTTTCTCTTCGTCGCAGGACAACTTTCGAAAGTTCTATGAAGAGTTTGGTTTTGTCTCTTTTCTTGCTGTGAGGAGGAAACTTTCGTAACACTTTTTTTTCTCCTTTTGGTTCTCAGCAGATTGTCTGAATGTCGTACACTTCAAGGTGTGCGAATGCCCATTCGTACATTTGAGGCCCAAGTGTGTGAATTTACACGGAAAATTCACACCTTATACTCCTTCAAGAAGTAAGTATACGAATGGGCATCCACACATCTACAGGTGTACGACATTCACACACCTGGGTTTTTAGTGCATTTTTTTTTTTACAATTATTCTAACTCGAAACATCGCTTATACGTGTTGGGAGGCCACGAAAAAAAAAAATTAGTTTTGATAAATGATTGATGCTGCGTCAACTGATAGGAAGGGAACTTACTGTATAAGTTTGACAGCATCAACAGCCCTTCAGTTGGCGTTATAAAAATATTACTCCAAAGCTTGCACTTCACAAAATCTGCCTCTGATGCGGAAGATCACAAACAATAACTGGCTACTTCAAAATTTTATAAAATTTTTCCTTTGGTGGAAGTTGACGAAGGAAGGACGGGAATAGGAGAGCAGGGGAAGCAAAGAGAAAGGGATTTGGGGGGGGGGGGCCTTCTAAACGTAGCAAGGTCCCTGATGCCGGTCCCGGCGGCTTGGCTCGGCTCGGTCCTGCTCGGCTCGGCAGTGCTGCTGTTGCTGAGTCGCCTCGCCCAGCTTTTACGACCGCTGTTCCTTGGGCCATGGCGCGCTACTGCATGAAGCTGGTTGGAGGGATGGGCATGGGATGGGCCCGGGCCGGGCCGCTGCTCGGACAGGGGGGCGGGCACTCTGCAAAACATGAGCGCAGGTCACAAGTCAACGACGATATTAAGGCGAGCACTGTACGTTTTCCACAGTACACTGTTAACTCACGGACTTATCCTTTCACGAGCGGCGTACCCGAGGGGGAAATAACCTCGGACTTTGGTGTACACCACTAATTCAACAAATTCAGTCCAATTCAAACAAATTCAAGCCAATTCAACCTAATTCAAATCTAATTTCAACTCAATTCAAGCCAATTCAGGCCAATCCAAACCCAATTCAAGACAATTCACACAATAATTCAGTCCAATTCATAGGCAATTCAAGGCAATTCACAGCCAATTCGCAGCCAATTCAAGGCAATTCACATCCAATTCACGAAATTTGTACACCTAATTCAGCGGTTATTTCCCCCTCGGGCGTACCTCTAACATGATGTAGACAACCATACAGCAGTCTCACATTCAATCAATGTATATGATCTGAAAACAAATCAATGTCAACATCGGGACAACTATAATCACGAATGGCTTCATGAAGTTAAATGAACACAACTTCTTACGGTTTGTGCTTAAAGCCGGTCACTGAGCGATATCTGCAGCGTTTTGCTTGGAGGCCGCTACACGCCAAAAAATCGCCTCTGAGCAAAAGAAAGCAATTACAAAAAAAAATATATAATAATAATAATCATGTGTACTACCTTTTTAGCTGTATAGGCCCAGATAATTTTGAAGCTACGTTGCTTATTTCCTAGCAACCCTGCCATTTATTTGTCCCCTGTTTTAAAATATTAGTCGTAGTGCTAATTTTTCACATCTATAATTTCAGCTAAGCTAATTTTCTTTTTTTTTGCGAGTAGGGGATGAGACTGCAGCAGCGGCTCCCTGGGGGATATCTGTTTCTTCCGCCGGCCGAGATGAGAAAAGGAACGTCCCCCTTTCACCCGCACCGTTGGTCGCCTCTCCCTTTCCCAGTGACTCTCTCTCTCTCTCTCTCTCTCTCTCTCTCTCTCTCTCTCTCTCTCTCTCTCTCTCTCATGCCCCCCGCTGTGCACGACCCCACGCTTCTCTTTATACATCTCCGCCAGGGTTTAATCATGCTAGGAGCGGAACAATGTTCTATTCGCCGTAAGAAGAAGAGCCCCGCCCCACACCGCCCCACCAGGCCCGACCCCACCCCACCATCACGCCTTGAGTGAATAACCGAAACTAATGAAATACCCGATACGCTTCCTCGTGAATGAATTTTGGGTCAAAGTCAGAACGTCGGAAGGGTTCGAAAATTATACCAATTTTGTTGGAATATTTTAATTGGTTTGAAACTAACGCTTCACTGTGAATTCCTGAAATGCTTTTTGAGTAGGGCCAACAATCTCCGGTTACGAACAGAAAAACATCTAACGACTTTAACAAATACTCCAGTGTTCAAAATAATTCCGAAGCACCTTATGGTGATGGCTGCGGAAGCGTTGAATAATTCTATCGCGGCAGTTTCGGCCTGATCCGTGCCTCCAAAAGGCTTACCAGAGATTTTTTCTCCATTTTAGTGATAGTTCAGGAACCTCGCTCCAAATGAGAAATAATTTCAGGCCTCACTCAAATTAAGAAGTGAGATTGAGGATATAAAACCTCGCTCGAAATTAATAGTCCATCACTCAAATAGAGTAAAGCGCCAAAACCAAACCTCGAGTGAAAAAGCGAAAATTTACAGCACAATCCGTCAAAAACTATTTCGTTGTAATTCTCAACCATGCACGGAAAAAAAAAGAAGAAAAAAAAAGCTCGTGAATTTCAAGATTCGGTCTTGGATCATCTGAACGCCAATGACATATCCAAATCCAAGACCGCTCATCTTGAAATTCAGGAAACGTTTGTTTATTGACCAGTTATCGTCCAGTGCTGCGTGGCGTGAGTTGAGACTATTTCGTCAAAGTCTTGATGCAGCCGCGTGCTCCTCCTCCGCTGGTGACGCAGACGATCGACGCGCGGGGCGCGGCTGGCGCGGCGGATAGGAAGGGCGGGCGCCATGTTGGCCGGACCGGTCCGGTCCACCCATTCTGGGAGGCTGCGGGAATGATCTTCGTTGCCATGGCGACCCCGCCTAGCCATCTTTGTTCGCCCGCTTCTTTGTCTGGGCGGCGCGGCGCGTGGCGTGGAGTGGCGGTGCGGAGGGTGGGGGTGGTGGGGGGTGAGGCCCGGCGGGCCGGCTGCTCGCCCGGCAGGGGTGCGACGCTCGCTTGGAAGGAAACTGCCTTCGGATGTGGAGTAAAGCGTTGGACCCGATTTTGGAAAATAAAATAAAAGGTTAGACTTAATGGTCTAGATTGATTCAGAATATAGCAATTTGCACACTAAACTGTCTGACGAAGCTATGGAAATGATCCTTCAGTATGAAAGGATTAAACGGAATAATAAATTTAGAGTATAAGTACTCTGCACAGCAAAAAAAAAAAAAAAAAAAAAAAAAAAAAAAAAATTCCTATAAATTAACAGCAAATTTTCGGCTAAGTTTTGAAATTACTAACATTGTTATGCAGGGAACAATGATTGTTGTCAAGTTACAACACAAGTTGTCCGGTAACAGTAAATTTTGAAGAGGAACAGCGAGAGAGCTGTGCAGAACAGCAAAAGTCTTACTATAGTGTTACCAGAAAAGTTAAGCAAAAACCCGCGCAATACACTTGTGTGCAGGTGGTGATATCTCTGCCTGCCTACTAGGCAACTCACCTGCACTCGTGTAAAGACGTTGCCTAGTAGGCAGGCGGAGATACAGTTCCGTTACGCACAGGTGTATTGCGCAGTTTTGCATAACTTTTTGGCACCTTTGAGTCGTACGCGAACAGCACTGATACACAAAACAAAGCTGATAATTTTCCTCGGAGAATCACACGCGTGGCAAGCATTCTTCTGTTAATTCACACACACATACACATGCACACAAGAAAGTGGCGACATCAGAAGAAGTGCTCCCAAACTTGAGTTTCCAGCGAGGTAAGCCTCCTTGAGACGTGCTTCTGTAGAAGCCAATAAGTTTTACGGAACACCGCGTTGCCCTGGTTCGGTATCCGCTGACGAGCTCGGTCTGGGACTTGCTCTTCTTGTAGCTGGTCGCGACGCCGCGGGCGCACGCAGAGGGCCGTGCTCGTGCTGCTGCAACGGAGTGTGAGGTCGGACTGCAACCTGACGAGCTCGGTCTGGGACTTGCTCTTCTTGTAGCTGGTCGCGACGCCGCGGGCGCACGCAGAGGGCCGTGCTCGTGCTGCTGCAACGGAGTGTGAGGTCGGACTGCAACCTGAAGACGCGTCGACACGTCTCTGCCACCGCCTCGACTCACTTCTTCCCCTCTGCAGCATTTCGCTGCATCAGGTGAGAAGTGTCGTCTGCTACTCCCCTCGCCTACCCCTCACCCCTCCGGCCTTCACCGCATCGCGGCGGCGGGAGCTCCTATCAAACAGGTTCGCGCGCAGCCTGTTCGGCCGGCAGCTCCGCCACGCCACGCCACGCCCTGATGGTCCGCATTGCGATGCTCGTATCCCACGGTGTCTGGTCCAGCGCGCGGGGCGCGGGGCGCGGGGCGCGGGGGGTGGCTTATCCGGCCGGGAGGAGCACAAGCCCCGGTCTCGCTAACTGCGCCCTTCACTTTGCTCCAACTAAAAAGGTTGCTACGTCGACGAAACTTAAATATGTATCCGCGCACGCATTATCGACTATTGATAAGACCATTAATCTGTAACCTCCCTGCTCCGCGTATCTTCCTGCCCTTCTTTATACTTTCCTCGAATACAACAACAACATCAACAAAAATAAATTCTGTATCTACTTTTTGATCCCTGCCCCGGAGGCTAGAAGCTCATGAAAAAGAGGAAAGGTGAAGAGAAATCTGAAAACGCAAGACGAAATGTGTATCGGTGACACATTTTTGCATCCTAGTGATACATTTAAACCTGTACAAATTTCAGTGTTATGCGTTTTACAAATTATTGCGTAACAAATATTGCAAAATTTTGGACTAATTTCATCTTGCACTCCCTTCCCTCCCCCCTTTCTCCCTCTACCAGCTAGAACTCATTCATCCCTTTCTCCACCTCTACCCGTCCTTCTCCGTTCCTTCGCACGACCCGGCCGTCTTGACCCCGCCGACCTTGACCTTGACGCGTCCCCGCTGGACCAGAGCCTGTCTCCGTCCGCTGCTCCCGCGGCTGGACCGCGACCCCTCGCGGCTGACCTCGCACTGACCAGAACCTGTCTGCCGCTCGCAGCATCTCGCTCGCCGTCCAAGATTTTTCATTCTCTTTTCTTCCCACACTTCATCCCGGCTATACACGTCGCTGCGTGTTCTTTATAGGTATAGGTATACCTCCGAGAGCATGCGTGAGCGGGAAATTCATCTCTCTCTCTCTCTCTCTCTCTCTCTCTCTCTCTCTCTCTCTCTCTCTCTCTCTCTCTCTCTCTCTCTCTCTCTCTCTCTCTCTCTCTCTCTCTCTCTCGCCTAGCCCTTAACGCCAGCACCGCACTGTTAAAACCTTGCGAAGAAATGCTTCGCATTACGAAGAAAATCGTTCGTAAGCTGCGAAGCATTTGGCTGCTTTGTATTGCGAAGCATTTTCATTGTAGTGTGAGAAGAAATTTCTTCGTAAGGCGGGGCTTGCGAAGAAAATTACTTCGTATTGCGAAACCTTACGAAGCAGCCAAATTCCTCGCAACTTTGCGAATAATTTTCTTCTTAAGAATTTTACAGTATGCGCGCGTCTTTCCAATCCACTTTCTCCAAGAGTGTTGTTCGGTCCATGGCTGACCAATTCCTCTCCCAAACCCCCCTCTCTGTCTCTCTCTCTCTCTCTCTCTCTCTCTCTCTCTCTCTCTCTCTCTCTCTCTCTCTCTCTCTCTCTCTCTCTCTCTCTCTCTCTCTCTCTCTCTCTCCCCCCCTTCCTTTCGCCTCCCTTTCCTCCTCCCCTTTCTCCTCCTCCTCCTCCTCCCAATGTGAGAGGGGCCCGGTGCTGAGTGGATTCCGTGGTGAGCGGCCCCTGTGCCACAGAGGGCAGACAGGCTAAGGGCAGCCTTCCTTACTTCGAACCGAACGGGTCGCATCCAGTCCCTCTCTGTGATTGCCGTACAAAGTGACCCTTCCCTTTCTCGACCGTCCTAACCCCTGCCCCGCCCCGCCCCACCCCTGCCCCGCCCCGCCCCACCCCGCCCCGCCCCGCCTCGCCCCGCCCCGCCCCGCCCCGCCCCGCCCCGCCCCGCCCCGCCCCGCCCCGCCCCGCCCCGCCCCGCCCCGCCCCGCCCCGCCCCGCCCCGCCCCGCCCCGCCCCGCCCCGCCCCGCCCCGCCCCGCCTCACCCCGCCCCGTCGGGCCAGCACCGCGCAGTAGTACTGACCGGACAACGAATAGTTTGGGCGGAAGGGAGCAGCTGGAAGTTCCAGCCACGGCATCTCCAAAGCGAGTGTGTGAGCCGAGGCGTGCTGTGCCTGAGAGAGAGAGAGAGAGAGAGAGAGAGAGAGAGAGAGAGAGAGAGAGAGAGAGAGAGAGAGAGAGAGAGATAGCGTGTTCGTAGCACGGGCGGCAAGATATTCCGTATACCTATGACCTGCACGGCAAATCTGAAGTCTGGGATGCCCAGGTACTTTTTGCCGTTTCCAGGCTCGAGTCTGGAAACGGCAAATTCTTTCCAGACTTCTTCTGGGCGCGCGGCCCTTGTCCCAGGCAACGCCTGGAGGCGCGGCTCTTTTCCAGACTTTACCTGGGAAAGAATCACCGTTTCCAGCCCCTCGCCTGGGAAGCCGTGGGCAAGCGGCGCAGTCTGGGAAAGAGGCGCTTCCCAGGCGTTGCCTGGGACAAGGGCCGCGCGCCCAGAAGAAGTCTGGAAATAATTTGCCGTTTCCAGACTCGAGCCTGGAAACGGCAAAAAGTACCTGGGAATCCCAGACTTCAGATTTGCCGTGTGCACCGTCAAGTCAAATCTTAGAATACCGCTTACCCTCGCTTTTATTAACTGAGCTAAAATTTAATTGGCTGAGCCCTAAAGTAAAGTAAAGTAAATAAAGTACAGATGCGAAGACAAGCATTCGTTCGGCAGTGGGCTGGAGCGGCCTTTCTTGCCATTCCGGGCTGACCAACCCTTCGGCAACAAGATTTGTATTTTTAATTTAAAAAAAAAAAATGCCGTGTATTAATCTGTAAGAAATGAAGCTATGTATTTTTGTGCCTTGAAAATAGATAAATGTATAAAAATGATGTAGTTTTTGAAGAATGAGAGGAATTTTGTAAAAGTATTTTATCGTTATGTTGGCGGCCATATTTCTTTTTCCCTTATGGTGTCGTCTGCTGTATTTTTCGTGGTGAAGCGCGGGGAGGCCCAACAGCGCTCGATTACTTGGCGAAGCCTATGATCTTTAAGATCTACCTAGTTTGATATTTCATTTGAACTTTAAGCGCTCAGCCCTCTGTACAGGGGAGACCGATGGAAAGACGGCGTAGAGTTAGACGCCAGGCGTTTGACGTGGGATGAGAGAGGTGGAGGGTGCCTGCCAACCACCTATGCAAAAACGTGTAACAACCAATCGCAAATGATGAAGCTAGGTTTCGTACAATGTGACAGCGGTGAAATCATCATTTCTACCCCCCCTCCCCCCTCTCTTTCTCTCCCCCCGCCCCTTTTCCTTCTCTCTCTCCGCCGAAAACAGTTTGAGCTGGAGCTAAACAAACTTGCGTCTGCTCCAAGTGTTCCATATAACTAGTATCGCTGCGGCGGCCGCACCCCCCTCACCCCCCCACCGCCCGGGCCTCACCAACACGTCAGCGTTTCGTGTGCTCGCTGTTACCCGCAATCTTCGCACACCGGTGTGCTCGGCGTGTCTTGCGTGTTTTCGATACCTGAGGTGTCTATTCATCGCTTTAAACGCCAGGAAACACTGCGATAGAAACACAAAAAGAAAGAAAAGGAAATCGACGGGAGTCATAACCCCAAACAGTGTAGAAACCGTCATTGTACTCGCGGTAAGAGAAAAAACAAAAGAAAAAAAAAATACTTGCAATCAGTTTCACTTTTCGTAATTTACTATAAGATTTTACGGTTTATTTGTTTTACCAGACCGGTAAGGTTTATTATTTTGTTTTGTGGTAACAGTTCTGACAAGTCCTCTTTTTTTCGCTCTTTTTTTTTAACTTTTTAACTTTTTTACTCGGGTGGGTATTGGGTCCGCTCCAGTTGTGTGTCGTGTGACCACATTGATTCACAAAATTTTGGCATTTTTAATGACGGAGTTTGGCATTGTTTAAGTACAAATTTTGGCATTATTGAATACTTAACTGACTCTCTCCATTAAGGAATGGAAATAATAGAAGAGGAATAAAAAGATGACAGAGACAGAGCGGAGGCAGTGAGGTACAGGGACACAGAGTGACCGACAGCCATTCACACTGCTCCATGCCGGCCTGCGGTTGCCTCTCCCTTGCCCTGCTCCATGCTCCATGCCCCCTACACCTCTGCCCCCCTCCCTCCAGGCGCCGTGACGCCGCACTAAAGTTGGTTTTAACAGCCTCACGGTATGAGGAGGTGAGGAGGTGAGGTGGGGAGGGCAGGGCAGGTGGAGGGGTTACCTACCGCGGGCCGCGGGGGACCCCGCCACTAATGGCCGCAGCAAGAAGCACTCGCGAAGTGCAGGCCGACCACTTCGATTTTATCTCGCGAGAATTTTTTTCGGAAAAGGCTCTCCCCGAGTCTCGAGAACTCACTTTTACACTGCTAAAAAATTATTGTGAGTTCCCAGCACTAGCTCGATACGAGGGATTGTGAAACTCCAACACTTCTTCGTATAGTTCGAAATCAGGAGTGTCTCTAACGTAATTTATTATATAGTTAAAAACCGGTCACAATATTTTCGAAGTTAATCATTGTTTGATAACGAAGAAGAGTTGTGATTTCCCAAATAAGGAAAGTTATGTGATCTCCCCCCCCCCCCAAAAAAAAAAAAAAAAAAATCACGAAGAGTTCTTAACTTTTTTCACGACGACTACTTAGTGAATTTTTGAGTTTTTTTAACAGTGTTCTAGAGAAAACCTGGACAGGCTTAACGCTGTTGTTAAAACAATTAAATTCATTTCTCGTAACATTTTCGATCCCTCTTTAGCCGCCCCCTGTCCATATTCTCGACGGGTAAGACCCCTTGGTCGGGGCGGTGCCGGCGCTGATACCATCGCGAGGTCCAACACCGCAGGTCCTTACGAGGCCCGCGCCGGCAATATCACCCCTATTCTGCAGATAACAGCGCAATAGTGGATTTGACCATAAATTCCAACACGTTTTCCTTCGAAAGGACCGAGGGGCAGGAGGGCGCTCTCCTCCCGCGCAATGGCAGCGTTGGCCCGGTTGGCCCGCCCCGCCCCGCCCCGCCCCGCCCCGCCCCGCCCCGCCCCGCCCCGCCCCGCCCCGCCCCGCCCCGCCCCGCCCCGCCCCCGCCCCACCCCGCCCCGCCCAGTCCGGGTAGGCCCCGCTGGGCCCCTCGAGGGCTCGCTACGCGTCCACTGCGGACTCCCGAGCTCCGTGCGAAACCCATCCCAGGGACCCCCGCGGCCCGGCCCGGTCCGAACCCTCGCCCCACCCCGATATGCCCCGCCCCGCCCCGCCGCGCCCCGCTCCCCGGGCCCACCTTGCACAAAACACCCTACACCCTTGAGATTGCGTAACTCAATATGCAACACCATACATGACCTCCGCCCCCTCCCTTCTCCGCTGCTTGTCTCCCCCTCTCCTCCCCCCTCTCTCTCTCTCCCTCCCTCTCTCCCTTCTCCTTCTTGCCTCTGTCCCCACTTCTCATTCGCCGCCCTGGTTATACCTGAGCGCGCCCCTCGCGCGTCTAAAGAGTTTCATGTTCAGTCGTAAACTATAGACCCTAGGCCCGGGTCCAGCCGAGTTTGCCCCCCCCCCCCTCACCCCGCCCCGCGCCCCCTCCAACCTCGCATCTTGCTGCTCGTAGCACCCCGCCGCGCCCCGCCGCGCCCCGCCGCGCCCCGCCGCGCCCCGCCCCGCCACGCCCCACGCACACCCGCCCCGCTCCCGCCAGGTCGGTGTAATGAGATGGCAAACCCGGGCCCTTCTAATGATTCCTCTGTCCCAGCCCAGGGCGCCCCGCCCCGCCCCGCCCTGGATCTGGTAGATGGGCCCCGTTCAGGATGGAGCCCTTGCAAGGATCCTATTTCGTCCTCCAGTGATTTCCCCGGTGCGACCCGCGCCCGCCGACCTCGTCGTGTTGCCCTGGCCAGGAAAATACCTCATCCGTAGAGGACTTGACCGTAATGAAGTAGAGCAGGAAGACAAGGCCAGGAACAACAACGAGGCATTTGTTCTGATCTGTGGCTGGTCGGGGGCAGACGAACTGCTCAGAACAACAATTGCCGTTTTGTTATGTTCGGCTTCAGCCTCTGTCTTCCGCCTCTTTTTCGTTACGGCCAAGTCCTCCATTCACAAAAGATGAGCATACAAGTACAAGCGGACACTCATCTGTTTAGTCATAGTTTCTAGAGGTTTTTTTTCTGTTCTATTTAAAACCGTCTTTTGTTATGAGCTATAGAGACTTATATGCGCTAGCATATATAGAAAACGTTTCTTCTTTATACGTGGGGCATTTTTGGGAAAGTTTATAAAATTATGGAGAAAATTTTCTTTAGGTATAGACAAGTTTTCCCTATTATGCTGGCTTCTATACGTCCAAAATTTATTTCAAAAATGTCCATAGCGTTCTGAGAGTGTGTCAGTTTCAAAGATTGATGTAGACCGCCTATATATCGGCCCTCTGAATTCTCATGAAGCAGAGGTAGACACCTTTGCTTGGCTTCCACTGCTGAGACTGAGGGCAACGCGGCTGTGCGAACTGATTGATGCCGTGTCTGTGGAGCCTCGCCCCGCCCCAGCACGCCCCAGTACGCCCCGCCCCGCCCCGCCCCGCCCTGGCGCTGTGCGCCGGGTCTGGCCGCAAGACTTGCAGCCCGACACCCAGCCACCGCCGCCGCCTCTGCTAATCAACTTACCGGGTGGAAGGGGATCTCCGCCCTGCACAGCGGATGCCCCTGGAGGCCCCTGGAGGCCCCGCGGGCGCCCCGGGCGGGGCCCCTTTCCCACGCTCTGCCACAGCCTCTCTACAACCCTCTTCCAGCCCCCGCCCCGCCCCCTCACCCCCTGACATCCCCCCCTATCCCCTCCCCCCCAGGCCAGGGCCAAACTTCTCGTCCTGGAGGAGCAGCGGCCGCCACTACAACTATAGCAAACTCGATCGCGCCTACGTGTGGGGGTGGATCAAGGCTGCTGTTGGTGCTGGCTGCTGGTAGGGGATAGGTATGCTCCGCAGCAACAACATTAACAACAATGCTGAAAACATCGCCAACAATAACGTTGACGACAACGTTAGGAACAACAACAACAACAAAAAAAAAGTTTAGAGAAATGAAGAAATGTAAATAAAAAACAATTTCGAACCCTAAATTGTGAAAGCCAAACATCAATACAAACATACGACATTTTTACGCTAAAGCGGCCAAATCGGAGAGTGGTTGTTCGCTCTGTAAAAAATATGTCCGTACAAGTAGTACGATAAATTTTTTAATTTACCATTTACAAAATGCGTTGTATACATGTACAACCGCCAATTCTTGCTCGTCATTCGATTCTATGTCGATGCGCAGTGCTTCTTGTATATCTACTATCTGAAATTATGATTTAGGTCATCTTCCATGGAAAATTTTTCTGTGCCCTGCACAATTTTTTTCCCCAGAGTCACTGTAAAAACACATTCGTAACCCCTGTAAAAAAAAATCCGGGCAGATCCGGGCGAAAACGGGCGAGCGCGTGCCCCGTGCGGGCACAGCCCGGGCACTCGCCGGGCTCAGGCCGGGCGCTCGGCGGGCGAATCCGGGCTTCACCCGTGCAGGGCCCGGGCGCTGCGCGGGCAGATCCGGGCGGGGGCGGGCGGCTGTCGCCCCTGTTAGCCCGGGGACGGGCGGAGCTGGGCGTGTTGCCCGCGGGCGCCCGCGCCGGGCGTCCAGGGGATCGCTCCTAGCCGTTCCTGAGGCCTCCAGGGAGTTATCCACTTAGCGTATCGCGTATCGCATCTGGCGTTTTTTGCGCCTCGCGTCTGGCGTTTTTTACGCCTCGCGTATCGCGTCTGGCGTATTTTGCGCCTCGCGTCTGGCGTTTTGTACGCCTCGCGTATCGCGTCTCGCGTCTGGCGTTTTTTGCGCTTCGCGTCTCGCGTCAAGCGTCTCAAGCCGCGACTCGACGCAACTCGCCGCGTTTGATGCGCTCCGAGGGGCCCACAACTCCGAAAAATTTTGTACACCTGATTTCCGGATTTCAAAGATTTCACATGATTTCAGGTGATTTCAACGGATTTCAAAGATTTCAAGTGAATTCACTGATTTCGCGAGATTTCACATGATTTCAAGTGAATTCCATTGATTTCACATGATTTCCATTGATTTCAGTCAAATGTCTACCGAATTCATATGATTTCCATTGATTTCGTGAGATTTCCAACGAATTCAAGTATTTTTGGGACGACCTCAGAAAATACACGCACAGCTGATCCAAATTATTCTCTCAATTACATGATTAAATAGGATTTTTAGTAAATTATTGTGAATTATTTCTATTTATTCCAAATTATTGGAAATTAACTTGCAATAATGCAAAATAATCACAATTATTTCAATTATTTTTTAAAACTTTTCAGAAACAAATTTTGCTCTGCAATTGAAAGGGTGGGGTGAAAACATAGAAAATTTTTGCGGCAGTAAACCTCCCGAAGGAGGTTGCGGTTCCCGCCAGTCACAGGGCTTTAACCCCCTGTGGCAGCCAACTGCTTCGGTGTTCCATGGGAACCGGCGCTTTGCTGACTGCGATCCTATCGCGCAATTCGACAGATTTGATCCCCGTACCACCATTGGCCTACCCCTAGAGGTACGAGCGGTGTCAAGAGCGTTAGACTTCCTGATCCCAGTTTCAGAGGCCTTACCTCAGAGGGGTACGCGGGATTCGAACCCACAACCCCGAGTGCCGACACGTAGCCAGAACGGGAAGCGACCCAACGCCCAGAGCCACCGAGCCAACGGAGGTGAGACGTGTTTAATTTCTACTTGACCTGCCCCGGAGCCGCTGCCAAAGGAAATGCCAAGCGCGAAAAACACTTTCCCGAGTGGGAGTCGAACTTCGGACCACTCACTTCGGTGTTGCGTGCTTACCAACTGAGCCACGACGCCACGACGACTGTACAGTGCGACGGGTTCGGCATGTATTTGCCGCGTATCCTGCAGCCTCCAGCCAGGACGACAGGGCAAATACAACTCGAACGCCAGACGCGAGGCGCAAAATACGCCAGACGCGATACGCGAGGCGTAAAAAACGCCAGACGCGAGGCGCAAAAAACGCCAGATGCGATACGCGATACGCTAAGTGGATAACTCCCTGGAGGCCTCAGGAACGGCTAGGAGCGGTCCCCTGGACGCCCGGCGCGGGCGCCCGCGGGCAACACGCGGGCGGGGGCGCCGGGCCGGGAGGCCGCCCAGCTCCGCCCGTCCCCGGGCTAACAGGGGCGACAGCCGCCCGCCCCCGCCCGGATCTGCCCGCGCAGCGCCCGGGCCCTGCACGGGTGAAGCCCGGATTCGCCCGCCGAGCGCCCGGCCTGAGCCCGGCGAGTGCCCGGGCTGTGCCCGCACGGGGCACGCGCTCGCCCGTTTTCGCCCGGATCTGCCCGGATTTTTTTTTACAGGGGAAATTGACGACTTTTTTTTCGTAATTTGTGATTACGACACAGGGTTATTGTAAATTTACGGGCGCAGTCGTCAATTTACGACAGCAAATTCCCCCTCATCGAAGAAAACTAAATCGACATATGGTGTTTAAAAAATTATCGTAACAATACGTTGTGACTTACGAAATTCATCATGGAAATTTTCCCCGTTAACCTTACGAATATTATTTTTCACAGTGGTTTCCCTCGGTCTCAATATCCTTTCCAGCTGTCGAACCCTGGCTCGGCGGTTGACGATTCTCTCGGTCGCTGTAGACTAGCACTGCTCCTTAACCCCCACCCGAGCCACGAGTGTGAGATTGGCACCAGCGCGTTTGATATTCGGGGCGGGTACGCGCCCTGCTGGCCCAGCCCGACCGCCCCTGTAGGAGAGAGAGAGAGAGAGAGAGAGAGAGAGAGAGAGAGAGAGAGAGAGAGAGAGAGAGAGAGAGAAGGAGAGAGAGGAAGGGAGCTCGCGGCAGGCTAGGAGACTCTTCGTTAATCCCGTGAGTGGTGTGGGCCTTAATAAATCATCAGTAGGGGATACCTCAGGCCGGCAAGCCACGCTCAGCCCAGAGGCGAGGTGTGGCGGGGGCGGGGCGGGGTGGGGCGGGGCGGGGCGGGGCGGGGCGGCGCGTGGGCCGGGACTGGACGGGGGGGCGGGCCTTGGCCCGAACCCTCATCTGCATACCAACTCGGTCAGGGCGTACCGTCTTCTGAGCACGACCCTCCTCGTCCCCGCCCCGCCCCGCCCCGCCCCGCCCCCCACCCCGCTTCACTGGCCTAACTCTATCAGCCAGGCGCGCACCTAACCCTGTCGGGATGAGTGAAGCCCTGGCCGTGGCACAGCAGGGGCGTAAACTGTTAAAGTTTCAGTATCGGTCACTTTCACGGGGGTAGACAGCAGTTCGGACGCTTTGGAAGAGTTTGCGAAGGGTAGGGTGCGGGCAAGCTGTGGCCGCTCGCAGCGCCTGAGACGCCCACCCCTCTCTTTTCATCTAAACCCGCTAACGATCGATACTTTCACTGCAAACCCTGGAATCCAATTTCTCACTCAAAATGGGAGAGGACACTTTTCCATACTAAATTTGAGTGAGAATTTTTAACCTCACTCTTTTCGAGCGAGATATTTTTGAGCCTCGCTCTATTTGAGTAAGGATTTTTTAGCCTCACTTAATTTGAGCACGAATTCTCACTTTATTTGGGCGAGGTCTCAAAATTCTTTCTCATAAAGGGCGAGGAAAAAAATTCTTACTCTCCAGAGAGTAATAAAATTGCCCTCAAATTCTCACTCGTATGGGGCGAGAAATTATGACTCGTAGATTTTCAGTGTTTCTACCATCTCCTCCTGAGGACCACCAAAACCCCTTCTTCTCCTTGTTCCTTAGAAGTGAACACCCTTTCCGGATTTGCGTAAGCTCCAACTTGGTTTAAGCCAATGCCACACGATAGAAGCGTCAGAGGACCGAAAGTCTGATTCAAGAAAAGAAAGTTTTCCATTCATTTTCGCCTCCGACCATTCTGTGGTGCTTCCGAACAGCCAGCCGCAAAGTCCAAGAGCAGGCAGTGCTTCCCTATCGACGGCAGATCGCGGTCCTCCAGTCTCCAGCAAGTTCGGCACGCTGCCCTCCAGTCCAGCGAGTTACCGAACGAGACAATTGTTATAGGGACTTCCCAAGGACAGCTGAGTTATTGCCCACGGGGAGCGACCACCACACTCAAATAGACACAAACTCGCTCTTCTCTATCCCCCCCTCTCTCTCCCTCTTTCCCTCTCTCTCCCTCCCTCCCGCACAACTTGAGAGTATACGCCTGCCAGCGCCATCTCCTCTCTACGGTCTGGGTCCTAACGGCCTAGAGGGACGCCCCGCCCCGCCCCGCCCCGGCTGGGGACGGACTTTAGGCGCCACCAGAGTAGTTTGGCTGCGGCGTGGCGTGGCGCGGAGCGCCGGCCGTAAGGCGAGATGGCAGTAAGAGGGGATGTCGACACTAAAGTTTACTATCGGCCGCCGCCAGGCAGCGCTAGCGGCGTCGCTCGCTGTGTCGGCCTGCGCCTGCGACATAGGCAGGCAGCAGGACCCGGACACACTGCGAGAAACATGCAGGGGCCAAGGGGGGCGCAAAAACCTTGCGATGGGCTGGCTGCTGGCTGCTACTGCCATGCCGAGCCCCGGACAATGCAGCCCTTATCGCAGAGGAGGTGAGAGAGAGAGAGAGAGAGAGAGAGAGAGAGAGAGAGAGAGAGAGAGAGAGAGAGAGAGAGAGAGAGAGAGGGAGGGGGGGGAGAGGGGGGGGGAGGGGGGAACGATGGTCGAAGCGGAAGATAGAAGGAAAGAGCGTGTACTCTAGAAACTCAAGTGTGTCCCAGTGGGGAATGAAACGTTTCGGATTAAACCAGGATTAATTCAAGATAAGTTTCAGTTTGACTATCTGAGTTATTCGTACCAGAAACCTTTCTTAAACGTCTCGCTGAAATTAATCTCGATCGGATGGATCGCAAATTATTCCTTAGTCGGTGCTCGCGAAACGTTCTGCTGCGATGGGCGCATGGGTAGGCAAACCCGCAACACTGTTCCGCATTCAAAGAAACACACGGTACAATTATTTATTTTAGACTTATAAGATTATTTTGATTTGCTTGATTTTTTGATTTGATTTTTCTTTTGATTTTGCAAGAATACTTTCTGTCACCTTTTGATAAGTTTTGATCTTTCCCCTATTTCTGAATTTTAGCAATTTTATTTCCCTATTTTTTTCTTAATTTTTCTTGATTTTATTTTAATTTTTTTTTAAATTTTTGTGTTTGCGGCGGCGTACAATATGATTTTTCGAAGTAGCAGGTCGTGGGAGGCAGTGTGGTTTTCGGCAGAAGTGGAGAAACGTATGTTGATCTTTGCAACGTCCTATACACTTCGGTGAAAAACAATCTGCTGTCAGATATGTCAGCCCAACGCTCGAAAGTATGTACTTATATGAACAGTCCAGCTGTAAGTGGTTTATACCCCTCGACACGACTAGTATAATATACATTACAGAAAGTTCATGTAATTACCCACGTCGCCACATATTTTAAGGATAAAATTTTGGCGACCAGTGTGGATGAGAGTAGAGGGTTGGCGCTAAGAAGGGGAGGAGGTGGCACGAGGCCCGGCGCGCTCACGACGATTCAGTTCCCTCCGCCCTCTACTAATCGGAACCAAAACTTCTTGCCCGCCCGTCCACCTCCGCCCCGCCCCGCCCCCCCCGGCCACGGCAGAACCCGGTGAGGTGAGGGGTGGGGGGAGGGGGGAGGGGCGTAGGGCGTGGCGGACTTCGAGGGGGTCCGACCTTATCCGCCCTTAGCGCCAACCCACCGCACCACCTCAACCCACCCCACCCCACCCCGCCCCACCCCGCCCCACCCCACCCCACCCCAACCCGCCGCACCACGGCGTCGCACCGCACCGCGCGCAGCAATTTGGTTGCCTAACTTTCCGCATACAGTATCGAACGTGCCGAGCAAACCGGTAAGTTGGGCCTTTAATAACTACAGGAAACTGCCTTGGGGGTTTGGCGTGGCGGGGCGGGGCGCGGCGGGGCGGGGAAGGGCAGACACGATAGAGGCCGTGGCAGCGGGTGGGCGGGACCCTTGCTGGGGCCCCCGTCGTGGGCCCCATGGGGGTACCATGCCTGCCCCCCCCAACTCCTTACGGCTGAGCGATCCGTTTTTCTGCGCCCCTCGCAGAACCTGTTTTGCATAACGCGATGGCGCCGCGCGACTGCAGGCACAACCCCCTCTGCCTGCGAGCTAAGCTGCTCAACGGTGAGAACAACAACATACACTCTCAGCCCACTTACGTACATTTTGTAAGTAACCACTAAAAATTTTGTGCAGCAGTAATATACTTAGGAAATTACTAAGTAATAAGCACAATTTCTTATTTATTTATTTAGAATATTACCTATTTAATTACTTAGAAAAAAAGTTCGTAAAATACTTACGAATTTGTAATTAATACTTAGAAATTACTAAATATTTTCCGAAAGTTTAAAATTTTTAGTCGTCTACGAAAGAAAAAGTCATTAGTGGGCTGAGAGTGTAACTTTGGGAAATATCGTCACTGGTGTCGATGCGACGGGAAGTGTAGGCAACTGAGCTTGATAAGGCCTAGAGTACGCGGCCCCGTCCCTTGAATCTTCTCTAATCGTGGCAAGTAGACCTCGTATCTTTCGGAATGAATGTATTTGTGGGACTTCTTTCTCGCATTTTGATGTGCATGTATAACATCACCGGTGCTACTATAGGGCATACTTGTACAAGAAAAAAGAGCAAAATATTTTAAAAATGGGGAAAAAAATGCAAAAAAAAAATATTTGCCAAATGCCAGTTCACGCCGATACTCGCGAAGGTCGTTGCCTACCCTCCTGGAGAGAGGGTGGCCTTTCGTATGGTTGTTTGCGCGTTGAGTGTGTGTGTCACCAGCATTTCCTAGCAAAAGGCTATTAGAAAACTAGAAGCCTGCTCGGGACAGTATCTACTCTTCCACCCACGTCCACCGTTTCTGGCGAGTTCTTGCGCCGGCCCGGGGGACGTGTATAGTCGCCGCAGTCACCCAGTGCATGCGCGGCGCCTACAAATTGTTGGCCATCTACATCCCCTTCTAGGTTATGGCGGGTGATGCAGCCGGGCCTAGCGGGTGAGAATGATTAATAGACGACGGATCTAGGTGGACCGGCGGGGAGGAGAAGCAGGGTATATATATAGGGAGGGTTGGGTGGGATCGGGTCCGGGTGAGGACGAGGAAATTGTAAGGACCAACCATCGCCCGCACTGGCTCCGCCACCCCGGTCGTGGCCCGACCGCCCCACCTCACCCCGCCACACCCCGCAGCCCGCCCCGCCCCACCCCGCCCCGCCACCCCTTGCCACGCCCTAACTTAGAGCCACATCCCGCCCGCCGCACCCCAGCAAGCCGTGTGAGCCTTTCTCGGACAGCCCTGTAAGGCCAAGGCGGCGGCATGTCCCCGTCCTTCCAGAGCCTGCTCTCCGCTTATTCCTCGCATAAAGTGGAGCGGGGCGGGGCGGCTCGGGGCGGGGCGGGGCGGGGCGGGGCGGGGCCGGGCGGGGCCGGGCGGGGCAGGGCGGGGCAGGGCGGGGCGGGGCGCTGCGACTTGCTCGATAATATGCTAATGAAGCAGCACCCCCAAATTCTTGCGCCCAGAGCAGAGTCCCTGCTTTATGGATATCTGACGGAATGGTGCCGTAAATCTCTCCGCCACGGCGCCGGCCCGACCCAGGAGGGTCTCTCTGAGATACAGCCCGGCCAGGAGGTGTCGGCGCCGGCCATCTCTTTTCTCCCTGTCTCTCTTGTCTACAATTCTCTCTCCTTCTCCATCTCTTTCTCTCTTTTGGACACTGTCCCCAGCGGGCTCCTCCTCTCCTCCCCCGCCTCCTCTCTCTCCGTCTTCTTGCGCTGCTCTGATCTTCTACTTTTCTCGCATCCACTCTCCCTCTACCCCCCCCCCCCCTGCCGGTTTAATTATAATAAAGTTTCTTTTGTAAGCGAAACGTTCTAAGGATAGGTTTCAGTCACGAAGAAACTGTTTCCATTAATTTCACTGTTAACTAAACCCTCTGATGAGGTCCCCTATGGGGAAATAACGTTTCCTTTCTTTATCCACGTGGATAGAACGTCTCATCTGCGCGAATCTACGAAATTAACGTGGACTCCATATGTGATATCCAAGTATCCACGTAGATTCAGCGTAGAATCTGCGTAGCCTCTCCCAGCATGGAGTCGAAGTTGCGTAGGTTAGTGCACTCACGGAATATAGCTTACGGTGGCATTAACCTCAGCGCACGATGACAATTCAGTCAGCTACAGCACAGCACGATTTGTTTTCGATTACAGGAAAAAAAAAAATCACTGAAAGTTCTGTAGATCAAAACAGTCGTGGCGCTGGTAGGTGCCCTTCGCCTTTTTTCTGACAAGCAGAGTCTGCGACCAGAAACCATCTCCAATTTCCATCAGCCGCCAATCACTGGCGCCAAACTTTGCTGCACTGCAGTCCGCTCCGGCGCTCTTTCTTCGCCTCCAGGGGGTGATGTTGGACCCCCTTCCTCCTTCTCCCCTACAACCCTTGGGGCCCCGCCACGCCCCGCCACGCCCCGCCACGCCGGGTCCGGGTCCCGCCCCTTGCTGGTCCGTCAGGGCGGAGGGGGGAGGCTGTTTCAGCAAGGCTGCTTGGTGAATGCCGGGTGGGTAGGGCCACCCCCTAGCTCCCATTACCGCCTTAACTCGCCTTGTTCCTCCTCCGCCTTCTCTCTCTCTCTCTCTCTCTCTCTCTCTCTCTCTCTCTCTCTCTCTCTCTCTCTCTCTCTCTCTCTCTCTCTCTCTCTCTCTCTCTCTCTCTCGCCGCCTCCACCCACCCCCTCTTCCGCTGGCGTTCACGTTTATTACATGCACTATTCACAAGTCTCGAATTAAAGCCCTCTCTGTATATAATTTCCATAAAACTTGAGGATGTCTGCCGCCAGTGCACAGTGGGGCGTCTCGAGTCTTTAGCTGCACCGCTGCACCTGGAGGTGCAGCCAGACATCTGGTGCACACCAAGAAAGCCATTTAGTTAGTTCAGGGTACCAAAATCATTCGCACCTCAGCTTTATGAACTAAATTTAAACATTTCTTGTAAGTTTGATTCACGAAAAATTGTTGTAAATCTACGACTACCCATTCCTGGTTTGTCGATCAAGTTTTTGCAACGGTCAATACTTTGCTCTTGTGAATTTACGATGACTGCGCGGTCGCAGATTTACGACTCCGTGTCGTGGTAGTCAAGTATGCAATAAAATATCGTAAATTTACCAATATTTTTCGTAGAGTGCAGCTGGTGTCAGACCTATGGCCTGACGCGTGTGTGCGTAGGTTATTTGTTCGTTCTAGTTCATGACGGGGGCGATGGGAGAGCTCCAGCCAGCAGCTGTGCTCGGGGCGTGTCCCGCCTCGGTGTCCCTGGCGGCCTCCTGTGTGCCCTGGTGGTGCTGGAGGTGGGGGGGGGGGGGGGTCTCTGGTCGGTGCTGGTGTCGCTCGGGTGCGGGGCGCGGGCCGAGCCCAAGAGTGCCACCGCCTAGATAAGAGAATCAGGGAGGAGCAGCAGAGTCCCGGACGGAGGAAGGGGGGCAGAGGATTGAAGGGAAAGGGGTGAAGGGACCAGAGCAAACAGCCTGAGGGGGAACAGAGGGGAAGGGGGGGGGGAGCCCCCTTCTTGGTAATCAAGTCGTCTTTTCTAATTCATGCGACTATATAGGAGTGGGGCACAGCAGTAGCTTCTCCGGTTGTTTCCGCACGCGAGGCAGGTCATGCGGGAGGTCGTGGCGAAGGTCGTGACGGAGGCCGGGACGGAGGCCGTGAAGGAGGTAGTGACCCATCCACCCACGCAGGAATGCGGCCACGTAACAACACTGGTATATTCAAGGAATGTGACGTCACATTCGTTTAAATGTGAAACATGGCACTTTCGTTTAAATATTGTGTCACATTCATATGAACGTGACTTCACGTGAAATGATTCTCAAATGGCGCCAGGCTCGACCTATTGTCGTTTAAACGAATATGACACAACGTTCAAACGAACGTGGCACGATTCACATTGAAACGAATATGACGTCAAATTCGTGGAATAACATACAAACAAACTGTCGTAGCGAAATTTTTGCCATTGGAGCCACTGGAAGCTTCCTTGAAGCCTGCGGCAAGGGTTAAGCACTGTGAACTTTCACCGTAAGCTACGATGAATATTAATTAAGTCACCGTGGCGTGTGCTGAATGTGTACAACATTGTTTAAAGAGTTGCAGGCCTCACTATAAGTGCGTAACTGACGGTGAAATTCGCTGTATTCAAAAGCTTCTCGCTGTGCAAGTCCTTGAAACAAGCTAAGCTTCCACGTCCGGCGACGACGCTTGCCGTCCCTGTGACGTTCCTTCTACCCCCCCCCCCCACCCCCGCACTCCCCCCCCCCTCTCTCTCTCTCTCTCTCTCTCTCTCTCTCTCTCTCTCTCTCTCTCTCTCTCTCTCTCTCTCTTCATCCCTCTTCCCCTCTCACACCCAAAGCCCCGTCAGACGGCCCCGGGGCCAGAGGAGCCGGACAGACAGGGCTGGCAGGCGGGCGGCCAACCAGCCAGCCAGCCGGACGGACAAGGCAGGCAGCCTCCCCGGACCCTCAATAACCAAGCCAAGTTAGCCTTGTGCTATCTGGGGTGCCCGTGCCCTGCCGCCCAAATTTGGGTGCGGTGCCACGGGGACCCAAGGAGAGGGGCACAGAGGGAGACAGAGATAAGAGAGGGAGAGAGAGAGAGAGAGAGAGAGAGAGAGAGAGAGAGAGAGAGAGAGAGAGAGAGAGAGGAGCGGGTTGGTGAGGGCTGGTGGTTGTTGTGTCGCATCTCAATGCGTGAGGCGCACCAAGTCCGCCCCCGGGCAACGGTGGTCCGACCCCAGGCACGCCCAGCCCTACTCCCCTTCCTCTCGCTGAAGCCACCCTCGCTCTCTCTGCGCGTTTAAAATAATTGTAATAATAATTGCTTTGTGCGACATCACCACCATCCTTTCCACGGCTGGAACGATTTTTCACGAAAGGGTGTGAGATATTTAAAACTATAAAATTAAAGAGATTTGCGATCTCTCTTGATACGCTATCCCCTAGATAAACAACTATGCGCCATCCGAAATAATACGTAATTTTCAGATTTTTATGAACAGAGCCCACCATCGAATCCAATTTCTCACTCAAGAAAGGAAAGGATACTTTTCCACGCCTAGCTGGAGTGGTAATTTTTATCCTCATTCTATGGGGAGATGTCGGGAGATGTTTTTTTAGCTTCTCTCTGTTTGAGTAAGATTTTTATGAGCTCGAATCCTAACTTTATTCCGGCGGGGTTACAAAAATTTTTCTCTAATAGAGCAAGCGAAAAAATTTATTACTTTCCAGAGAGTAATAAAATTGAATTCAAATTCTCGCCCACGTGTAGGAGCTAGAATTATGACTCCTAGATTTTTTTTGTGAAATGTAAAAGAAGAGCGTCTTTTCCGAACATAAAACACTATGCAGGAAACATGAAGATGAGCCTCCCGAATTTCTTTCTTCACGCCTCAAAATATCTGCTATAAGTATTGCTGCATGTTGTGTGTGTGCGTGAGTGTGTGTGTCCTGTCACACACACATTAGCATCCAACAGGTCATAGCGCAACACGTGATCAGGCCGAGGAAAGAAATGTGGCCATATGCGGGTAGCGGGGCGAGGCTCCCGCAGGATGGAGCGGGTCAGTGCAGTAGCCTGAGGGTCACCACTACCACGCTCTCAGCTCTTATTTGCGAGCTAACTTTTATTTCTTTTCTTTATTGAAATTAAAAATTAAAAAATCCTTGAACTTTAATCGGCAATATTGATCGAAATGAAAACGGCAAGCGGAAATCTTTAATAGCGGGAAACTTTTACCTTAACCTTTACCTCCCATTCAAGGAACTGACTCAGAATGCTTTTTGCCAATCGGAGAGAGAGAGAGAGAGAGAGAGAGAGAGAGAGAGAGAGAGAGAGAGAGAGAGAGAGAGAGAGAGAGAGAGAGAGAGAGAGAATGAGAAGGAAAAGGTCGAGGAAAAGAGGAGGGGTATAAAATGAAAAGCGGAGAGAAAAAGCAACACGAGCTAGCCGGCGGGTCGGGTCGGGTCGGGGAGCAGGGCAAGCGCGTACGGGACGGTGCGGGACTCCAAAAAAGAGCGAATGAATGGAGGGGGTCAATGCCACGAGGTGGAGGGGGTGGGGGTGGTTGTGGTGGTGCTGGACTTTTTGATGTAGGTCAGTGTCGCGCACCCACACACACTCACTCACTCACTCACACTCACACACACGCACACACATGCGCGCGCACTCCACTCTTTTCCTGCCATGACCTCGCACGGGAGGGCCGCTGCACCACGCCACGCCACCGCCTTTTATATAAAACAGGTGCCAGGGTAGGATGTGGCGACTGGCGACAGGGCCGGCTGACAATCACACGATCCGCGCGGGCACCTGCGGTAACCTTTTGCTGATCATAATTCAGGACTGAATGACGTTCAGATTTCAGGTTGTCGAGGTGAGCACCTGTATTTTCCGTTCTTGCCCATTTTTCCCAAAAAGTTCTTCCCAAAAATATGTTCCCAATTTCAAGTTTCCCTATGTAGATTTTTCCCCCAAAATTTTATTTTCCCAAAATAAAGTTCCCAATCGAAACTTCCCAATGTGTAATTTAAGTCACTTCCAGAACGCACCCAGAAAGAAGTGGAAGGACCTGCAGCAGCGCATCCGGAAGATCGACTAAAACCTAGACACATATACAACGACGTCACTGACTACCTCCGGAAAATTGGACACCACTTCCAGCTTTAGCTGATCTTCGAAATGAATGAGTATTGGATCCAGATGTTGATTGGGGAAAATATTTTGCGAAATCCTGATTTGGGAAAGGAATCTTAGGAAACTTATAATTGGGAAGCAAAAAAATGGGCAAACATGTAATTGGGAAAAACCTATTGGGAAAAATGACCGCAAACCGTATTTTCTGATAGTGCAGAGCGGAGTTCATCAAGAAGACCAGTATTTTCAGAGGGTATGGTCTCGATGAATTGCGTGCATTTTCGTATCTGTCTACCCACCTGAAAGAAGTCGCGGAATGGCGTAACTAGCACCGCACCTAAAACGGAGAGTTTCACGTTAAAATTAGCGCACTCAGGGGGGGGGGGACCTCCCCTTGTATTGCAGGTAAAACAGTAGCTATGCACAGCTAACATTTGAAGCTTTGCGACTAACGCGGGTTTTTGCAGTAGTTCTAAGTTTTAGCTACACAGCTCCAAACGATAGCTTTGTATATACAGCTATTTTTAGACACGAAGTAGCCTTAGTTTCATCAGCGGATGAGATTTTATTCCTTGTTAGTGCGGTAAAATATCCGTATATGTACCGTACCCGAAGTTTCATTAACACGAATATGGGCTCTTATGAGGAAATGGTAACGGAAGACGGGTACGGAGTGATCGCTTAGTCCAACACTTACGGTGTTTCTCCGCAAGCGAGAGGCTGATTTTATTTTTATATTTTTGCCAGAGTGATTGTTTTCATCGTCGCACTGGTCTGGAATTCCTACAAAGTTACCCTCCAGAACGATATTGTAATTTCCGTCAGAGGGAAGGATAGATTCTCGGAGTTGTCTCTGCGCCATTGCCGCGATTGGTCGGAAAGGAATATGCGACAATAATAATTGGATGGTGAATATTGCGTTTCTTGGTTCTGCAATTCTTCATCGCGGCTGAAACTGAAAACTCTGGAATCACACGCGCGGGCGGCATTACGAGGAGAGGTCTTCGCCATCTCCACAATGAGGAAGTCGTGCAAGTATCAAAAAGGAACATAATAAGATTTCCAAGCAAGCGATCGACCATACAGCAGCCGTGTTATTTGCAGTGCTATCGCAGGCAGTGCCCCGCCCCTCCCCGCCCCGCCCCGCCCCGCCCCGCCCTGCTCCTGCCGAGCCCGCCCCTGCCTGGCGATAGCAGAGAAGTTTGCAACTGGGGCGCGGGGGTTGGCCCCGGTCCGGCCGGCCCTGGCCGCCGACGCACTTCTTGCCGTGGCGGTCCGTCCCGTCCTAGCCGCCCCTCCCCTTTTCTCCCCCTCCTCCTCCTCCTCCTCCTCCTCCTCCTCCTCCTCCTCCTCCTCCCCCTCCGGCGCGCTCTCTGCGCTCGCCAAACCTCTCGCCGTGGCGCCGTCGTCATCTTGTTCGTGCTCAAGCGACCGGGAGGCGGGCAGGCGCGGGGCCTTGGAGAGGGGGAGAGAGAGAGAGAGAGAGAGAGAGAGAGAGAGAGAGAGAGAGAGAGAGAGAGAGAGAGGGGGGGGGAGAAGGAAGAGGTAGGGAGAGAAAGAGCAAGCGAGAGAGGGAGATTCCTTGCGTGCTGTATTGATCTCCTGGGCGGTGAGACTGCGATGCCATTCAGCGCGCGCAAGGCCCTCGTCCGGCCAGGGCCGGGCCGGCCCCGCTCGCCCCGCTCCTCCTGATTCTCTTTCCTCTTTCCTCTCTCTTCCTCTCTCCTGTTCGTTCTCGCTCCCGCTCCGACCTCCGTCCGGGCTCTTCTTGCCGCTGGGAGCGGCATCCATCTCCTTCCCCTCTCTGTCCTTCCTAACAACCTCTTCTCTCTCTCTCTCTCTCTCTCTCTCTCTCTCTCTCTCTCTCTCTCTCTCTCTCTCTCTCTCTCTCTCCCTCTCTCCCTCCTGCCTCCTCCGACGCCGTGCTCCCGCTCGGCCATTGTGGTCACCGACGCCTTCACCCTCATTTCGAGCCCCTCGGTCCTCCGGTCCTCCGGTCCTTCGCTCGATGCGAGCCCTCCTCCTTCATAGCTCTCCTTTCGCATATTTGCAAAAAGTAAAGGAAAGAAAATTTCGACCAAGAATTTACTTGTGGAGTCTGACGTCAATAAAAAGAAAGTGGCGTTGACGGTTCACTGTAAAATGCTTGCAAAGAGTTGGTTCGTATTGTAAACATTATTCTTTGCAAGTTGCAAAGAATTTTGAAGCATTGTATTACGAACTAATTCTTCGTAAGCCTTCGAACTAATTCTTTGCAATTCAAACAGTTTGTAAGGATTCTAGTGGCTTGCAAAGAATTTCTTTGCAATACAAACCAATTCTTCGTAATACGAATATCTAAAATTCTTCGCAACGTTGCAAATAATTTAGTTTGCAAGCATTTTACAGTGTTGAGACGGTAGATGACACAGCTTTCATTCGCCGGGCGGGTGGTGGGAGCCCGGACGCCTCCGAAAATCAGTGGTGTGTGAGCAGGATAGACCCAATGGCCCGGCTCGTGCATCTCACTCCCACTTGTCGTTTTCCCTTGGTCTGAGTGTCACAAAGCTGATATCACGTTACATATGTAATCGTAACATTTCCCGCCCGTAATGAGCGAAGCAATTTTTCTTCGCTCAGTAAAAGTGACATTCGCACGACTCAAATTGAGTCTTTCCTGGTATTTTGAAATCGCTCCAGAGGAGTGACGTTTGATGATTTGCGTCAAAGAGAGTCACCAAAGTGACTCTAATAGAGTGACGTTAATCCATCTCGCTCTCCCAGGAGCATGAACATTTGGTACAGAAAAGTCGCTCTCTCAAGAGCGAAAAAGGCGACTCCTCAAAATCAGCTTTCTATGTGGAAATTTACTTTCATCATTAACGTGATTGTTATATCGGTCTAATGATTTCGGACGCGTCTGGGTCTTTTTACCCACCCGAATTTAAACTGAGGTAGATGACGCGTACGTCCCCTGCTGCTGGCGCCTGCAGTCCGGTGGATAGGCAACCCGCTGAGCAAGTGAGTCGCCCATGCGGCCTGCACGGACGCACGCAGGCGTTGTTTGGGACCGGGGCTTTCGCGTGTGTGAATGTCATGGAAATAGAATTAAACAGCTCCCATAATTGCAATTTTTGGATGTTTTTTTCTTTTTTTTCCCCTTTTATTTTCTTTTTGGGTTTGTCTGCCATTTGCCAGCCGTCTGGGCATGCGTGACGGTCCGGCGGCGAGGAGAATTAGCACCGGCCGTGTCTAAGCCCCGCAGTATGACGCTCTCCGGGTGCCCCGCCCCGCCCCGCCCCGCCCCACCCCGCCCCGCCCCACCCCGCCCCGCGCCGCCCCGCGCCGCCCCACCTCACCGCACCCCACCCCCCACCCATCACTACGCGACGTGACACACGTCGTTATAGGTTTTTTTTTCTGACTTTATATCGTGCACCAATCAAAATTTATCTGACGGTGATATTTTTATTTTGAGTAGCTCCGTACTCTTAAATCCTTACAAACACTGTAAATTGGTTGGCGTCTTTAGACGCCAAAATTTTGGCGTCCTCTGAGAACGCCAAATTTTGGCGTTGAAAGACGCCAATATTTGGCGTTCTTCTTCTCAGAACGCCAAATATTGGCGTCTTTGAACGCCAAGATTTGGCGTTCTCAGAGGACGCCAATATTTTGGCGTCTAAAGACGCCAACCAGTTTACAGTGAAGAAAGGAAGGGAGATTTTCTGGATGTGACGGCCGTTGCGCAGAATTCTTTGTAGAATGCGAAAAACTAATTTGTAGAAGATTTAGAGTGCGCAAAATGGCAATGCAAATACGTAAGTGAAGTCGCTCATCTATATCCCAAATGACTTTTACCTTCAATACAATAACATCTATGGGAAATAAGTGAGAGGAAAAAAAAACTCACATCGCACCCGTCGTCAAACACGCGTTGCCAGGGAGCTCGTCCCACCGCGGCGCCTCCTTGCACGCGGTGCTCTCGTATAAGTAGTTGCCCTCACCCCATCTCATTTGCATATTTTTATTTTTTTTTCTCCAGAGCGTCGTGTGTCGGCATCCACGCGCGTCTTAGACGGCACGCTGCCGCCACAAGGGGAGAGAGAGAGAGAGAGAGAGAGAGAGAGAGAGAGAGAGAGAGAGAGAGAGAGAGAGAGAGAGAGAGAGAGAGGGGGGGGGGAGTGAAAGGGGAGGGGAATGTGAAATGAGGTGGACCCTTCTTATAATCATTTTATTGTATATCGGCCTGGCGAGACGCGGTCGCTGATGGTGTTTGTATCTGAACCTGAGGCATCTCTTCTTTTGCTGGGTTACTTGGTGAAGTTGTAATAGCTGTGTAAATTAGGATCTGATTAAGACTTGATAAGAGTTAATTTAATTGCAATCTTGCAATCTGGTATAATTATTTTTGAAATCCGGCAATGCTGTCCTGTATTCAGTGCAAACGGTTTCTTGCTATCCAAGGACCATCGAACCGATAGCACAAAAGGCCACGTTTTGTCCTTCTATCTCCGTCTTTGAATCGGCTCGATAGTCCTTGGACACCAAGGCGAATCGTTTTTACCGTGTAATCATACACTAAGAAGAAAACGATTCGCAAGCAAAGTAGAACGCTTTTTAAAACTTGACGCCCGTGTGTTCCCGCTTTTGGCGGAAAGTGTCATACCTGACAAATGTTGCGCACTTTGTGACTCGGAAGACACAACTGGCACAGACCATGGACACGAGGAATACAAGTAAACTGTGTCCAACACTGCATTCTGCGCTTGAGCACTGTGAAAAAATAAAAAAAAATAAAAATTGTAAATTTACGACTTTTTGGTAATTTGCTATTATGACACTGAATTGTAAACTGACGGGAGCAGTCGGAAAATTGCGACAGCAAATTCTTACCCGTCAAAAAAAATAAAGTCGACACATTGCGTAAAACAAAATGATCGTAACAACACAACTGGAACTTGAAGTTGTAACTTTACGACAATTATCATTGAGAATTTTCACGTAACCCTTCCTAATGTTTTTCACAGTAACAGTGTGAGCCAGTTAAGCCTATCTCCACACTAAACTCTTATGCATTTCGCTGTGCATAAATATGCAGGATTTTATGCAACCATGAGAATATGCACAATTTAATGCATAACTATGTACAATTTGTGCATAGTTATGCACAATTTGTACATAATTATGCATAAAAAATGTGCATACTTATGGTTGCATAAAATCCTGCATATTTATGCACAACAAAATGCGTAAGGGTTTAGTGTGTCTGTTCACGTTAAAACTAAGGTCCATATCCCAGCGTAATAAATTAATTCACCATTTTCGTCCACAAATGATATAGGATAACGGCCAGAGGAGTTTGGACCTTTGGTCTTGAATTTAATGTATTCTTCATCTCGTAAAGGCCTCTCTGGATGCCGGCGCGGTCCAGCTCACGGGACACACTACTGAGCCCATCACACAGACCACCGCTGCACCATGCGTGCGACAAGGACAGGACATACGGGTCCAGCGGAGCAGCCCGGTCCAGCGCGGTCCAACCTGTTTGCCAGCCTCCTCGCGAGACGCCTTGGGAACGCTGACCAGTCAGCTGACCAGTGCGTGGCGAAGGCATGCATGTCCAGCGTGACCTCTGCCCGGGCCGCGTGGGACCACGAACCTGTCCGTCTCCTGGTCCGTGATCTCGTCCGCAAGGCTCGGCTCCAGGATGCAGCTTCCACGAGAGCGCCGCCAGGATGACCCGGGGCAGCGCGGGGCGAGCTGTCTGCGGCGAGAGCGGACGGTGAGAAACTCACACGCTCTCACAGTTAGGTGCGCGAGGCTCGGAAATCTGTAACGAAAACGTGTCAGGCTCGCTCTCCAGCTACAGGCTACAGGGGTCGCCAACTACTCACCTTAACGGTGTGCAGAGTGGAGTATATTATAGGGGTACCTCACTCATTAAATGGGTGTACACTTATTGAAGGGTTGTATTTTGTTGTGATTGCAAGGAAAATTTGACCAAACTTCAAAGATGGCTAGAAATTTTTGGCACCATTTCGATATTTTGCAATTTTAAAATGCTTAATTTTTTTTTTCTAAAACTTCTGAAAATTTATGCACCAAAATTCAGAGTTGTTTCCCCCGTGCTGAAAACATTCTCACGTTGTGCCCTCCATCGGACGGGCCTAAACGTGAGTGCGACGCGCGCGCTTGCATGTGTGTGTGTGAGTAAGGAGTGAGAGAGAGAAAGAGAAAGAGAAAGAGAGAGAGAGAGAGAGAGAGAGAGAGAGAGAGAGAGAGAGCGAGAGAGAGAGCGAGAGAGCGAGAGAGAGCGAGAGAGAGCGAGAGAGCGAGTGTGTGTGCGTTGGTGCGCCGGCGGGACGAGGCGGAGGGGGTGAAGAAGCACCCTCAACGGGTTTAGGGTCTTAGGCCGGGCCGGAGGCGCGGGGGCGGGGCGGGGCGAGGCGGGGCGGGGCGGGGCGGGGCGGGGCGGGGCGGGGCGGGGCGAGGCGCTGCCTACACTGCGGGCGGGGGCGCTGCCTGCTGCCTGCTGCCGCCCCGTCAGCGCAAAGCTACGGAGATTAGACGGAGATTAGAAGGCAAGCAAATGAGACGGCCAGCGTCATGAATGGCCCGGGCCGGGCCGGGCGGGGCCGCGGCGCCACGACAGACCAGGACGCCATCATAACGTCACCGCCGTGATCATCAACTAGTATCACCATCGCTATCATCGCCGACAACTTTCCTCTCTCTCTTTTACTCAACCTTTCTCTCTGACTCTCTCTCTCTCTCTCTCTCTCTCTCTCTCTCTCTCTCTCTCTCTCTCTCTCTCTCTCTCTCTCTCTCTCTCTCTCTCCCTCTCCCATCCCTCTTTTGCATTGTCTCGGTGACAGCTAAATTAAACTCTCACTGCTCTCGGAATCACTCGTGGTTGAACAGTGCAGGTTGCCCCCCCCCCCCCCCTTTTCCCTCAAGGTGCTTTGCGAGGGCGAGGCGGAGAAAGGGGCTCGGAGCTCGCCATGAGGAGAGATCCATGCCTTTTTGCTTACAAATAAAATAATAAAAATATCATGATTTGCTTTAATTAAATGAAATAAATAAGATAGTGCGAGTGTGGTGTACTTCGCTGACACTGACGCGTGCCCCGCCCCGCCCCGCCCCGCCCCGCCCCGCCCCGCCCCGCCCCGCCCCGCCCCGCCCCGCCCCGCCCCGTCCCGTCCCGTCCCGCCCCGCCCCGCCCCAAACCGCTCCATCCCCCAGTATGATGAGTCGCCATCCATCATGCTGGGCCCCGCGCGGGTCTCGAAAGCGTAGCGCCGCCCGCTGGATCGGGAGTACTGAGGCACAAAGACGTCGGATAAGAAAACGGGGCTGGGCGCGGCTCCGCCCCTGTATATGCTGCCCTGTAAGCCCCGAAAACCTCCGCACCTCCCTATGCCAGCCACCATCCCCACCCCCGTCCCCGCACGACCTCCCTGTACCCCCTCCCTAACCCCGCCCCACAGGTGCCCCCTTCCGCCACCCCCACTTCCCGATACCCACCCCCTCCCTATATTCCTCCTGCCCCCCCCCCCTCCCCAGCCCCCCCCCCCCCCCCCTACCCGCGGCGTCGTCCGCTCTGTTGACAGTCCACCACCTTGATTGATTACGGATGCTGCTGGCCGGGGTGGGGCGCCAGGCCACGGCAAAGAGAAAGGGGGAAAGGAGGGGGGGGGGGGGGCTGGGAGTGATGGAGGAGCTACGAAACCCCTAAAGTCCCCTCGGCCCTGCCCTGCCAACTCTGCGGCCTCTCGCTAACGCGCCTGGAAACCTCTGACCGTGCAGGGATCACTTGAATCCACTGATGTAATTCATGAGATGAAGGAGACGTATATTCTGGGAAAAAAAAACGCGCTGAACATCGCCTTTCCCCGCAGGAACTTAATCTTAGTGGTTTTGAAAAGGCGCGAAATTTGTATGGAGCTTCTTTGTAGGCAACCCCCCGTACCTGCTGAACCGTGGGGTACAAATAGCCGGGTCGATCTTGTACCCCCCGTCCCTGCTGTACCGTACAAATAGCCTGGTCGATCTTGTACGGGGGGGTACAAATAGCCGGGCCGATCTTGAACTCAAGGCCTGATCTCTGTCCACCACATTTGACAGTCTCCGCCGTGGCGCAGAGGTCTCCGTGCCTGCACGGAAAAAAAAAGTTAAGCTGTGTTAACTAAATGTTAGCTGTCATAGCTAATATGTTTGCTGATATCGTGACAAGCAAGTTTTTTAGCTACCACAGCGATATGTTTGCTGCCATAGCGACACGGCAGCTATGAGAGCTAATGCGTCATCTGCAGGAGGAAACGCAATGTTTGATTCAGTGAATGGGATGTTCTCTACCCTAACTAAGCCTTTGCTAAATCCAGCTAAGCGTTAGTTGTAGCAGCTAATTTTTGCCTACCAGAGACAATTTTTAGCTATGGTAGCTTACAAGTTGCTTGTCACGATATCAGCTAACATATTAGCTACGGCAACTTATGTATTTTTTTCCGTGTGGCGGCTGGATAGTAAGTGCAGGTTCGATCCCGTTCGGCGGCCAACCAGTTTCTCCTTGCGCGGTGTTTCCTGGTACTGCACGAATTCAACCTAAAGCAAGGAGGTGGACTGTAGATGAATAAAAGGCTACAGGAAAGGGATGACCACTTTAAAGCTTTTGAACACATTTCAACGAGGGGGAAACATCTCTGAAATGTTTGTACACGGTGTAACTTCTAATTTAGAAAATTCAGAAAAATTCATAACAATTCAGGAAAAATTTAGAAAATATAAAAAAAAAAAATCAGAAAAAAATCCAGAATTTCGAAAAACTTCAGCAAAAATTTACAAATGTTCACTAAAATTTCACAAAAATTCACAAAATTTGTACACCAAAATTCAGAGTTGTTTTCCGGGGTGAGAGCTTTAGGGTATGTTACACGTTCTTTCCCCCCCCCCCCTCTCTCTTCCCCCTCCTCTTTTCGCCAGGACGGCAGCCCACTGGGTCCCTGCGCTTGCGCTTCTCCTCACTCACACAAACACACACACACACGCGCGCGAGCACAGAATGCTTGTCCCTTCCTCGCAGCTCCAATTCATTTGATGCGAACGAGCTGATTGAAGGGACCCGTCTGCTCCGCGGTCTTGTACGTGCCGCGCCCGGCCGCAACAGTGGTGCCCCTCCCCCGCTCCTCTCTCTCTCTCTCTCTCTCTCTCTCACTCACTCTCGCTTCCTCTCCCCCTGTCTCTCATCTCTCCGTCGCACCTCCCTCGTCTCCCGGGGTAAAATTCCCATGATGCCCATAGGGATCGAAGCTCTCCTCCCATGGGCAGGAGCCCTCTTCCCATTGGCAGAGCTCAAACCTATGGACAGTACCCATAGCCACATCATGGGGACATCATGCCCATAGGCAGTTCCTATAGCCTCCTCATGGGGATATCATGCCCATGGGTATAATCAGCCTGTAGGCGGGCTTTTTCCTATGGGCAATGTGCCCATGGGTAGTAACTCCCATGGGAAGCCCACCATTCCCATAGGAACATGTCCATAGGAAGAGGTCTCCAATGGGCTTTACTTAGATAGGAACCCGGGTCATATATAACATAGATGTCTAGGTAGAGGAGTTGGCTAAGTGACAAACTCATAACACAAAGGTCGTGGGTTCAAATACCAAAAAACGCCCATGGGAAAGTACCCATAGGAAAGTGCCCATAGGAAGAAAATGCCTATGGGCACACTTTTCCTATGGGTATGCATTGTTCCCATGGAAGACCATTCCCATAGGAAAAGTCTCATGGGTTCCGATGGGCCATAATTACATGGTAACAGACCCTATGGGCATCCCTATGGGTGCCTATGGGAGAGCAGTGCCTATAGGAGAAGCCATGGGAATTTTACCCCGGGCTGTAGCCGGCTTTCTTCCATCTCTATCTGACACTTCTTGTTATTCTTTATTTGCAAACTACGCGCCTTCGTAAAGTTTTCTCCGTGAGTTGTCCGAAAACTTTTGCCTCAAAGAGACGGACTATGGAACAGGATTTCAGTCGTTCTGTAATCTTCTGAAGTCCCTACTTTTCTTGATTCGTCTCCCTGCACCTGGACGTCAAATGACACTAGAGGGTCCGTGCGCACATTTCGAATCCCCTAGCGTGCCTTTGTAGCCCCTCTGAAACGTCTGGAATAACTTCTGGGAGAGCTGCGAAGCAAAACGATATTTAAGGTGCAGGGCTGGCAAATCGTTGAGACCCGCGCGTCAGAGTGGTGTTACTCGACGTAAATGAGTGGGATTTGGGAGCGGCGAGGCGAGGCTCTGATCTGGCCTGACGAGCACACTTCATCGCCCCTTCAGCCCCTGCCGTATGATTCAGAAGATCGCGCTCTCGCCTCCCTCCTTGTCGCACTCATGGGGCCCTGCCATTCCCAGCAGAGGGGACCGCCATAGGTGCGACAAGGACGGAGATGCGAAAGCTATCTTCGGAATCAGACGGCAGCAGCAGCGCCAGAGCGGCCAGAGGCAGAGCCGGAGGGGGAAGGGGGGGGGGCAGGGGGGCAGCAGATCGTAAGAGGATTTGCTCCTTGGTTCTGGGCTGCCTAGCGAGAGGCGGTGCGGCTGCGGTGGAAGGACGGTCCTCTTGGACCTCTACTGGACAGGACGGACCTCTACTGGAAAGGCCTCTGCTGTTAGGACCTCTATTGGAGGGATCTCTACTAGAGGGGCCTCTACAGGATGGGACAGACCTCTACTGAGAGGCCTCTGCTGGAAGGACACTGGAGGGACACCTCCTGGAGGAGCCTTTACTGGACCGGACGGACCTCTACTGGAGATGGGCCTCTGCTGGAAGGACCTCCACTGGAGGGACTTCTACTGGAGGGGCCTCTAATGGAGGCCTCTAGGGTGATTATCAGAAAAACCGTGCATATTCGTTCCAAAACTCCGTCAAGTCGTTTGGATTGATATCTATCAGTTCCCACTATTTGGTTCCTTTCTACGCTTTTAGGGTTTCTTTTCTACGGCCCACCAAGAGTGGTGGCCAAATTTGCATGCCTTTTAGCTAAAATAAAATTAAAATATCATGATTTGCTGCAATTAAATGAAATAAACAATGACGTTGCCTTTTTCATTTAAGCACTTTCATGACTGAAAGAGTATGACCGACTAAGCTCATAAGATCTTGCTTTTCGTTTGTATATTAATATGAAGCATACCTGCTTTATCAGCGCACTTGCAGGCATCTAATAATTATTCGTCGAAGATTTTCCGTGTTAAAATTCTTTTGAATATTACTTAATCATGTGAAGTCATCGTTTGTGACGCCGACCGAGGAGAAGAGATACGTATCACTTACTTCAATTTCACTTGCACTAACGTTTTCGTTCTTTTTACCGACCCGAATAATCTAGACCCTTTAATAGTAAATCATGACGAAAGCAATAACGGTTTGCTGACAACCGAAGCCTCATCAACCCAAATTTGGGTCTCTTGCAACTCGATCGATTTGCCGATGTCTCTATACTTTAGCAGGGTACGCACAAGGCGGCTCGGGCGAATCTTAGGGGGTGGCGTGGCGTGGAGGGGCGAGGCTAGGCGGGACGTGACCAGTATAGTCCGTATAGTTTGAGGAGAGTTGGGCGGGGCGGGGCGGGGCGGGGCGGGGCGGGGCGGGGCGAGGTGGCGGCCGTGCTTGCCGAGGGGAGGACTGGACCGGCTGGGCCGGGCCGGGCCGCTGGATTGGGGGAGTCGCCCCGTCCGGTCGCCATGGCAACGAAGTTGGTCCAGCGGTCCAGCATCCCGCCGGACCCCCGTGTGTTTCTGAGCTGAGCACCGTGCTCAAGGAGGGCCGCGATCGATCCGGTCTGGTCCTCCTCTGCCAAAGAGAACCGCGTGGCCCGGACCCCGGACCGGACCGGACCTACACTGGCAAAAAAGTAAACTGGGCTGGAAATTTTGCTCGCGCGCCTCCTCCACTGAGAACCCTGCAATCCAGTTGTGATCATTCAGAAGTACGTACCTGCCCAACCTGCCTTTATTTTGTGCACAGAAAAAAAATACTTTGAAAAATCTTAAAATTAGACGATCTATTCCCTGAAATCTGGCCCAACGTCAAGACGTAAACGACGTCGATCGGAATGTGTGTTTCTGATTAAAATCACACTGTTAAACCAAGTGTGCAACTGTTCAACACTTGTACGTGTGAAACTTCCAGTCTAATACGCACAATTGTAAAACTCGGCAGTTGTGCGATTGCAAGTGTCAAACTCGCCAGTTGCACACTTGTAAGTGATCAACTCGACAGTTGTGCACTTGCAAGTGTTCAACTGCCGCGTGCAACACTTCTCTTGTTGATTTCTTGCAAGTGCACAATTGTCGAGTTTGAACACTTAAAAGTGTAGAACTGCAGACGAGTTTGACACTTGAAATTGCATAGCTGCCGAGTTAAACACTTGCACTTGCAGACTGGATGTTGCACACTTACAAGTGTTGAGCCATTGGACACTTGGTTTATCAGTGTAAAAGCCCACTGGAATAATTAGATATGGCGAGAAAGTGATAGCATCCGCGCAATTTGCGGGAAAGTTATAAAAGACGACAGCTCATGCGTTTCATGTCAATTTCAAGGTAAATCCCTTTTGAGGAACGCAGTGCTGCACGGAAAAAAATGACTTTGCTGTGGGAATCAGTTCTCTTCGATAGGCCACATTCGATAGCTGAAATCGAGAATCCGATGCCCATAGCCAGAAGCTGGTTGACACGACCGGACATTTGCAGGATGACAAACTAAGCTGGAGTTTGTTCTTATTCGTACAAGTGGCCGGTCGTGTCAACCAGCTTCTGGCTGTGGGCATCGGATTCGCGATTTCAGCTATCGAATTTTGCCTATCGACGAGAATCGATCCCCACAATAAAGACATTTTTTTCTGTGTGCGTTGTGTGCTCTTCACTAATTGTCCGTCACAATTTTGTCTCGTGTAGAGAAGAACAAAACGTTCAAGTGAAACTGAAGCTGTAAGTTTTTGGCTGGTTTGCTGAAGGCCGCGCTGAAGGCGGCTTGCGGCTCCCCATCCCACCGGGCGGTCGCCTCCGGTCGCCTCGCCCTTTCAGACCAAAGTCTTTAGCTGCAGCTGAGGGGTGGGCGGCTCGCGGGCGGGGAGGGGCGGGGCGGGGCGGGGCGGGGCGGGGCGGGGCGGCGGGGGTGGAACGGGCCCGGCCTGGCCCGGCCCGCCTCGGAGCGCCACCCACCCCACCCCACGCCGGCCATCTCAGATGGGACGCTTTGAAACTAAGATAAATTTGCAGAGGAAGGCTTAGTATGAAAGGAGGAGGAGGAACCGTGGGTGAGCCCTGGCTTAGGCGACAGGGGAGGGAGAAACGGCCCGGAGCGAGGCTAGCGAGCGAGGCCCAGGAGGAGGACAAGGACTCTGAAACTAATGGAAAGCAAAGGGCATGGAATATATGGCAAGGGTTCTTATTTTAGTATAATCATTCTTAAGAGCCTTAAGAGGCAAAGCTCGCTTATCAAATATGTTCGTTTTTTTTTTCTTTTTCAGAAAGAACAACAAACAAATATGTCATTCAATTACCCGACGACGCAGTTTTAACAGAGTGAAAGAATCAAAGACGTTCAGGCTACTTTTCTTTCCGCTTTGTATTTGCGGGCTGAGTCGCTGCGCTGCACGCTCTTACGCCTCTTAGCGCGAGATAAATTTGGAGGAAGGGTTGTGTGGCGTGGCGGGGCGTAGCGGGGCGTGGCCGAGCGTGGCAGGGCGTGGCAGGGCGCGGTTCTCAAGGGAGATTAAAGATCGAGGCTGCGGGGGTGCCTGCCTGGTCCAAATGGGATGCTGGAACCGGGCGGAGGGACGTGCTCTCCGCCAAGATGGCGTCACTGTGAAAAATAGTCGTCGGTTTACGGGAAAATTTTCCTTAAATAAGTGAAGTCGTAAAATTATACAAATTAAATTAATCGTCAAATTAAAAGCTCTACCTATCGATTTGAAATTCGATTACGAGACGGAATTGTCTGTCGTAAATTTACAACAGTTTTCGTAAGTCGTAATTTACAAAACATTTCGTAAATCTACAACTAAGATTTTTTTTTCACAGTAGTGGTTAGAGGGGAGTTTTTTCCTCTCATTTATACTGCTCGCACCGTGCGCTGTCAGATGGTTGGTACACGAGACTGTCGGAAGAAGAACTGTTGAAACCTTGCGAAAAGAATAATTGTTCGTAAGCGTTCGTAAGCTGTGAAGCATTTCGGCTGCTTCATATTACGAGGCATTTTCTTCATAGTGCAGAAACACATTTCTCCTTAAGGCAGGGCTTGCGAAAAAAAAAGGGGGCTTCGTATCAGGAAGCATTACGTAGCAGCCAAATAATGTTTCGCAACATTTCGAAGATTTCGTAAGGATTTTACAGCGAGCCATGAATCTTATAATGTCAGCCGAACCGTTCAATTAAAAAGCCTTGTTTAAATCCATCAAACTTAGCGAGAAAGAAAAGGGGGGAAAATGACACACTAAACGGGAAAGGACAATTTTGTCCCCAAAAATATTGAGATGTTGTGCACATTACTTGCTTTGGACAAATTGTTCACATTGAAGGGTTCTAAAGGTATCTAAACTTGAACAAATTGTCTCAGTAAATTTGACAAATTTGTCCCAAGCTGGTGATAATGTGCTCAAAATCTCAACGTATTTTGGGACAAAACTGTCCTTTCCAGTTTGGTGTGGAGGAAACATTATTGGGCGGGCCCATAGAACTAACATAGAACTTGAGCTTAAACCAGGCTCGACCAGGGTAAGAGACAGGCGTAGTAGGACCGAAACAGCATTCCTCGTCCGCCCGGCCAACATTGCGGCACAAATTTAGCACGGTATAAATACGCGTTGTCAAGTGCATTGTCGGAACATTAATGGGTCTTTGTTGTTGATACGCGAGATTCGGGTTGCATGATCACTATCGAAAACACTCATGGATGGAATCAGCCAAGTTTTTGAATACTTTTGAGAGTTCTACATTGGCGTTCGTGTTGATAAGTACATTCGAATCGAGGCTGTTATCGATGTATCGAGCGGGAGGGGGCGGTCGAACAAAACCAAGTTTTGAACACAATACTCGTTCTCTTCACATACCAAGAATGTGGGTATTATTGTAAAGAACGAGTGAAAATCCGTCCCAATGTACCCCACCTTCCTCTACTGCTTTGGATTTGGCACGCCCGGTTATAGGCTCTGCCTAGTGCTAGTTTATGTATTGTTGCTTTTGTGTGCTTTCGGTGAGGTAGTGACGTAGTGCGTCAGCCTGGGCCGAAGGTTGAATCTCGTGCTCACCTCCCGAAGGGCACGAAGAGGACAAACGGACTGCCGGCCGGGCGCGCCGGGCGATGCCTCGCTGCTGTAGCTGTACCAGCAGGTCCGCCCAGGTCCAGGCTGCCCAGCCTCGCCTCGCCCTGAGGGCCCGGCCAGCCCGGCCCGGGACCCGGCGGGGGCTCAACCCAACCTTGCAGAGTTGAGCTGCCTGCCGCACCTCGGCCCCGCCCCGCCCCGCCCCCGCCCCGCCCCGCCCCACGCCACACCATCCCACCCCGCCCCACCCCACCCCCGGGTCCAAGCCAGATGAGGAGAAAGCGAGGGGAGACGGAACACGGATGAGAAATGACGAGGCCGAAGGCACAACAACTTAGATCCCCTGCCCGCCCTGCCCCGCCCCGGCCCGCCCCGCCTAGGCTGACCCAACCCAGAGGCCAGGCCGGCCCTGGGGAGGCCGCCGGCGAAACACCGCGCCTACCCCTCCCCTCCCCATCCCTGCTGCCTCCTTCCCCGGCTGACCACACTGGAAACTCGCGAGTGCGTGAATGTCGCACACAAATAGGCGTGTCAAAGTTACACAATACGCGAGTCAATATCCAACATCTGCACGTGTGTCAATTTTCACCAGCACACGACTTCTCAACACTTGACATAGGTTTCCTTGGAATTTTCTCATAGTGTTGCAAAGACCTGCGGGTCCAACGAGGGGTTAACCACTCCTCTACTCATGCACACGTTAGGCTGTACTCATCTGTACTCTCGGCGACAATTTTTGTGAAAATTGCGTGGAGTCATGCTTTCATACTAGTCATACTTTTTCATTTATTTATTATTATTTTTATCATTATTATTGACAATGGCCCCTTATGGCCGCAGACAGAGACAGAGACAGAGACAGAGAGAGACATACAGAGAGAGAGAGACAGAGACAGAGAGAAAGATAAAGGATAGAGATGTAGCAGGATGGTCCAGACTTGCATATTGCAGGCCCCTGGAGTGGTCCTGCGGCCAAGCAGGCCCTCTCTCTCTCTCTCGCTCTCTCTCGCTCTCTCTCTTGCGCTCGAGCTCGTATGTATGTGTGCGTGTGTGTGTCTGTGCGCAGGGTAAGGGCCAGCCCTGCAGGGCCACCAGGCCCTGAGCCGGTGTCCCTTTTGCATCATCAAGCACATGCGGCGAACTCGTACCGCCCAAGTAAGTTCCTTCCCAACAATTCGCTGAGGGGCCCTGGCCCGGCCTGTACGTAGTACGCCGAGGACCGGGCCGGTGTAGTGTACCAGTGCCGCAACGGTATGCAGCCGTGCAGCCGTCCCATGACACATCTAGGAACAAGAGCAGGGCGGATGATTAAAATTTTTAAAAAAAGTCAGATCCGAGACAAAAGTATGAGACTATTTCGTGCCTACAAATACCGTTACGCACTCGACTATTCAAATTATTGTCTTGAGACTTCAGACACCAAGATTACAGGCATTCATAACGACGCAAAACGATTCCAAATTTGAACGTCCTTTTTGGTGTCCGTGAGATTGCCAAATTTTTGTCCTCCTTGAGCTCTGAATGTTTGGCGTTTATAAAAACAGCACGCCAAAAAGATGTCACTCAATGTTCGATACGAATTTCTAAAAAACTAACGAAGCTCAAATTGAACTCGCAAACTTTGCATGTTCGCTAAACTAAACGATTCTCTCTTCTTCTACTTCTTCTTCTTCTTCTTCTTCTTCTTCTTCTTCTTCTTCTTCTTCTTCTTCTATTGTTTCTTTTTTCTATTCGAAGGTGAGGTGGTCTTGAAATTTTTGGCCGCGACTACATGTTTCGGTGAAGGCTCGACACTAACGTGAGGAAAAACAAGTCGGACGATCCTCTACATGTAAGAAACATTTCTCACCGAGGGGCCCACAACTCCAAAAAATTTTGTTCACCTGATTTCCGGATTTCAAAGATTTCACATGATTTCAAGTGATTTCCATTGATTTCACATAATTTCCATTGATTTCAGTAAAATGTCAACCGAACTCATATGATTTCCATTGATTTCGTGAGATTTCCAACGAATTCAAGTATTTTTGGGACGACCTCAGAAAATACACGCACAGCTGATCCAAATTATTCTCTCAATTACATGATTAAGTAGGATTTTTACTAAATTATTGTGAATTATTTCGATTTATTCCAAATTATTGGAAATTAACTTGCAACTGCGCAAAATAATCACAATTATTTTAATTAAGTTTTTAAAAAATTCAGAAGCAAATTTTGCCCTGCAATTGAAAGGGTGGCGTGAAAACATTGAAAATTTTTGCGGCAGTAAACCTCCCGAAGGAGGTTGCGGTTCCCGCCAGGCACAGGGCTTTTACCCTCCTGTGGCAGCCAACTGCTTCGGTGTTCCATGGGAACCGGCGCTTTGCTGACTGCGATCCTATCGCGCAATTCGACAGATTTGATCCCCGTACCACCATTGGCCTACCCCTAGAGGTACGAGCGGTGTCAAGAGCGTTAGACTTCCTGATCCCAGTTTCAGAGGCCTTACCTCAGAGGGGTACGCGGGATTCGAACCCACAACCCCGAGTGCCGACACGTAGCCAGAACAGGAAGCGACCCAACGCCCAGAGCCACCGAGCCAACGGCGGTGAGACGTGTTTAACTTCCATTTGACCTGCCATCCAGCTGCGGCCAAAGGGAATGTCAGGCGCGAAAAACACTTTCCCGAGTGGGAGTCGAACTTCGGACCACTGGGTTCGGTGTTGCGCGCTTTACCAACTGAGCAACGACGCCACGGTGACTGTGCAGTGCGACGGGTTCGAGTTGTATTTGCCCTGTCCTCCTGGCTGGAGGCTGCAGGATACGCGGCAAATACGGCTCGAACCCGTCGCACTGTACAGTCATCGTGGCGTCGTGGCTCAGTTGGTAGAGTGCGCAACACCGAACCGAGGGGTCCGAAGTTCGACTCCCATTCGGGAAAGTGTTTTTCGCGCTTGACGTTCCCTTTGGCCGCAGCTGGATGGCAGGTCAAATAGAAGTTAAACACGTCTCACCGCCGTTGGCTCGGTGGCTCTGGGCGTTGGGTCGCTTCCTGTTCTGGCTACGTGTCGGCACTCGGGGTTGTGGGTTCGAATCCCGCGTACCCCTCTGAGGTAAGGCCTCTGAAACTGGGATCAGGAAGTCTAACGCTCTTGACACCGCTCGTACCTCTAGGGGTAGGCCAATGGTGGTACGGGGATCAAATCTGTCGAATTGCGCGATAGGATCGCAGTCAGCAAAGCGCCGGTTCCCATGGAACACCGAAGCAGTTGGCTGCCACAGGGGGTAAAAGCCCTGTGCCTGGCGGGAACCGCAACCTCCTTCGGGAGGTTTACTGCCGCAAAAATTTTCCGTGTTTTCACGCCACCCTTTCAATTGCAGGGCAAAATTTGCTTCTGAATTTTTTAAAAACTTAATTAAAATAATTGTGATTATTTTGCGCAGTTGCAAGTTAATTTCCAATAATTTGCAATAAATCGAAATAATTCACAATAATTTAGTAAAAATCCCATTTAATCATGTAATTGAGAGAATAATTTGGATGAGCTGTGCGTGTATTTTCTGGGGAAACCCCGTATTTTTTGCACGATTTTGAGAATTTCACATTAACTGTGCCGTAACAAGGAGGTATTTTAAAGAATCTTAGTCGTCTAGCAGTTTCACTATTTTTTATTGCTCCAGTTAATAAATTAATATTCCCTCACAAACAAGATTTGTGGAAGTGGATTTGCGTAGGACTATTATTTATACCTCCAATGACAAAAATTTAAACAAAAAGAAATTGTTTATACATTGAGTACTTGTATTGAAATGGCTCTAAGTTTTAAGAATAAATAGGAATTTCAATCTGTTATGAAAGTATCTACAAATCTTAAAATATCTCGAATTCACCGAACAGCTGTTAGTGCACATCGCCCCCCTCCTCTCCCCACACCGATTCGAGTGAGTTTCTCGAGACGCTTTCTAAATGTGATTTCATGTGAATTCAATGTGATTTCACGTGAATTCAAAGTGATTTCAACAGATTTCAAGTGATTTCAACGGAATCCGTGTGAATTCAAGAGAATTCAACTGATTTCAAAGATTTCACTGATTTCAATGAGATTTCAATATGATTTCGAAAGATTTCGGTGGCCTTGTACACCTGAATTCCAGAGTTGTGGGCCCCTCGTTTCTCACCCTAAGTGGCGTGAGGCACGGGGGACGTTGGTCCTATCCAAAAGATGTAGAGCCATTCCCTCACCAAAACGTGTAGGAGTGTCTGAGGGTAAAAGGTTCCGAGGGAATGACGAGTGCATATGTGGGTTTCCATCGGCCTCCATCGGCGATGTACCAAGAACGCATATGGGGAAGTAAAGCTGCGAGACCCCGTCGGCTCCCTTAGATGAGAAGCTGCTATGTCGTGCGCGTGACGGGGCTGAGAGAGAGAGAGAGAGAGAGAGAGAGAGAGAGAGAGAGAGAGAGAGAGAGAGAGAGAGAGAGAGAGAGAGAGGGAGAGAGGGAGAGAGAGAGAGAGAGAGAGAGAGAGAGAGAGAGAGAGGGACAGACAGACAGACAGACAGACAGACAGACAGACAGAGAAAGAGTGAGAGCGCGAGACACAGACAGAGAGAGAAATAGAGGAAGAGCAAGGGAAGAGGGTTCTGGCCCGGGTCTCCGCTCCCGGTCTGTAAGCCCCAATCAGGGTCCTATCTGCTCGTCTTGTTTGAAGCAGAACTGGTGTGCCCGACTAGTGGAACTGGCCCCGTGGCGGGGCGGGGCGGGGCGGGGCGGGGCTGGTCCTCCGCGCTGTGGTCCAGGACCACTACTGCCACCCGACTGAACCCGAAGCGGACGAAGCGTCGGCGCTCTGGAGCCGGTCCGGACCAAGAGCAGAGCAGAGCAGAGCAGAGAGAGAGAGAGAGAGAGAGAGAGAGAGAGAGAGAGAGAGAGAGAGAGAGAGAGAGAGAGAGAGAGAGAGAGACCAGCCGGTGCGGTGGGGACGGACCCGACTAGCTCTCAAAGGACACTGTCTGGAGAGATTGCCGCACCGTTCTCACTCACACATGCGCACACTATCTCTTTCTCTCTCTCTCCCCACTCATTCACACACGGCAGTAGTATGACCCCCTGTTGAAATATTACGTAGCACCCCGCCACAGGGATGCTGGAGAGCCTACGCCGTGGACCGCAGGCCCGGGTACGCCACCGAGAGATTCTGCGACCCCATGCGGTCTGAGGGCGAGGGGCAGCCCCCTCAAATTTACGAGGATTTCTGTTCCAAAATTGATACATTGATAATTGTTTTGAAACACATAACTCTATGGAAAACCAAGAAAGTCATGCCGCTCCCTTGAACGTAACGTGTGCCAATTTCTATTCGTACTTGTCCCTTGAAGTGTATGAAGTGTCTAGAAAAAAAAGGCCCCTTCTTCATTCGGTTAAACTACGCGAATGCAAATTCTCCCACTTGCCAGGTCTCGACATTTCTCTCACAATTGAGTTTCCAGAGAATTTTAAAAGCGTAAAATATATTTTAACATTTTGCGTTCACCAAATAACGTTATGCCCGCCCTCCTTTGGCAGAAGTAAGACATTGATTGTTATCGAGTGTCTGAAAACCAGCATTATTATTTTCATTTTTTTCTGTTCGGACGCCTGGCTCTACGTTATGTTTCCTCAACGAGGGTAAATGTTAATAAATTAAAACAACGATAACATTTTGAAGTCGGAAGGGTTCCTTCTAGCTAGCTACGTCTAAATAAAGACATATTTTACGCGGCATGGTGGCTCCCTTGACAGGGGCTCAGTATTGTAGAACGGGCTGTGTGCTGGGTTTTGCTCTGGCACCCCGCAAGCCAGGCGCGCCACGCCACGCTTTGCTGAAATGGAAATTGCTTCCTTGAATTGGGAAACTGTTTCTGGGTCTCGGTCCACCATGGGCTGCTGTGAAGTTTGGACGTCCCCGTAGCCCTTATGCGGCCGCCTCCCTCCCTCCTCTCCGTCACTCCCTCTCTCTCTCTCTCTCTCTCTCACTACCCCCTCTCTCTGCCTCCCTCACTCCGCTCTCCACCCTCGCCTCGTTTGTATGGTGACCACGTGGCCAATGGTGCAGGTGGGGCCTTGTTCGCTCGATTTCGCGGTGACGTCAATGGCCCCGAAAACTCAAAAGTGAAACCCATTACACTTTCTATATCAGAAGGAAATTAATTTCTGCCCCAAGAGCGCGCTGCTCCCGCTAAAAGGCGTAGCAAGACGCATTGCCTCAAATTATCTCGAATTCTACTTTCTTCAGCTGCTTTTATACTTATCCCAACCAGCCACTCTTTTACACACCCTGGAAAGCCAAGTGTGTGAACGTTACTCACTTGTAGGTGTGCGAGCATTCAGTCGTACAATTGGCCACTCGAACGTGTGAATATCCTAGGAAAAGTGACACGTTTGAGTAGCCAAGTGTGCGAGTTAATCCTTTGCACACCAACAGGTGTGCGATATTCACACACTTGGGCTTCCAGTGTACACTTTCTGCAAAAAGAAACCGCGCTTTCTTACTGCGGTTTGTTTCCTCCGCGCAAAGTACTCCCCTTATTTTTGCGGCGCTCAAGCCATTAAAGAAGGCTGCTCAGCCGTGTGATGAAGCTGTCGTCAGCCCTTCTCTTTTCACACCCCCACTCCCCCTCGGCGGCTGGAGCCTGGCTGAGGCATATTCGCGACGGGAATATAAGCCTCTGCAGCCCCGCAGCCAGCCCTCTTCCCCCAACCTTCTCTGACCCCCCAACCCCCACCCCCCATCCTCATCCTGCAAACACTTCTACCCCCTTTTCTCCCCCCCTACTCCTCCCCTCCGTCCCCCTGCCACGCGGCTACTCTCTCTTTTTCTCCCCCACCTCCCCCCGTTTTCATGAATGAAAGTACTACAGCTGTTACTACACGTAGTCAGCGAAAAATGAATTTATGAAGCGGCGGTCCATTCGGTTCCTCTCCCACTGCCTCCCGCTCCAGCCAACCACCCTACCGGCGATACGTTGCCCTTTGCACACAGACCCACCCACTGTCACACACGACCTACACGACTTTTTCGAGGGTTCGCCAGGCATATGAAGCTCGCTCGTCACCGTTTTGATGAGATTACGAAGCAGAGTCGTGCCTTCTTATTTTGAAGAACAGTTAAGTTAAACTCTTTTCGTTGCGGTTTGACAACATGCAAAAGCAGTGCTTTGTCAAGCAGGCTGCTTCATCCGAAAGGTGACCAACTGTGGTAATGAGGAGTAAAGAAGCGTTGGTAAACACCTAGTAAGAATTACCTGGTAGTCACCAGGTGATCATCAGGTTATCCCTGGTAATCATCACTTTTCGCACTTTTTGGTAATCCGATGAACACACTTCTTTTTCCAGTTCGGCATCGTTCGGCTTCCCCTGTGTTAATAGAAAACAAAGTGCCAAGACCAGAGTGTACGATGCAGTACGAATCCTGTTCAACGAAACGAAGTGCACGTTGAGGCGGTGTCGGGAGTAAGAGAGACACCTTTAGTGCCGCGGCTGCACAGTCTAAAGTAGAGCCGATAAAAGGCTGGTAGCTCAGAGATAAACCAGTTTTTCACACGCCTTCCCTCTTTTTCTTTTGCCTAACAGTCTGCGCTTGAACACATTGGAGTAAAGCTTATTCAGATATTGATTTTAAAATTGAAATTACGTCACATTTTAAAACTTGCTACCTCATGTCACAATCAGCTGGTGGTCTTAGCAACAGAATGATGTCGTCGACTATAATATTTACTTGAAAAAGCCGACAGACCAATTGATAGTTTCTGGTCTTTTTTGTTGTCTGTGGAGATGCGGAGGTCCGAACAAACGGGTGTGTCATTTTTAGCTTATTTAGCGAGACGTTAGGCCACGTAAGACAGCGGGAGAGCGAGTCAGAGCGCGAACCGCGGCAAGCTGGAGCAACAGAGAGGTGGAAAAGGAGAAAAGGAGAGAGGGGGAGGAGGGGAGGGGGTCGCCGAGTATTTCGGTGGAAAGGAAAGAACAAGTTTGCGGGAGCGGAGGGGAGGGCGACCCTGTCCCTGCCGGTGTAGTGTGTGGGGAAGTGGGGGAAATGGGAGAATGAGGTGGGAGAGAGAGAGAGATGGTGTGGGGAGCGAGGGCGCGCTCTAGCGGGGGGTGCACGCACTCCGAGGCCAGCGGGGCGATACCCCGCGCCATCGAGCTGCCGTCTCTACTCCACGTGGGGCTGCGAGGGCTGCGATGCAGCAGTGAGAGACGAAAGCCCTAATAAGTCCAGACCGCGGTAGAGAGAGATGCACAACGGTCACGTGACTAGTGGGTGATTGCCAAGAAATTCTCTGGAGACCGCGGGTGGCCGAAGAAGTACCCTGTGCGAGGCTAGGACGCCGGAGTAGGCGCAGGACGATGCTGGTGCTATTCATACTGTTCATAGTAACAACGATAAAATAATAATACACTGGAAAAACAAATGTTACTTGTGTCACATGTTATCCTGCATTCTCTGGAGAAAACGTTTTCTGATGCATTTCTCTCCATGCAAAAGGATAGGGGCATCACAAAGAGAATGCAACACGAAACGTTTTCTCCGGAGAGTGCAGCAAGAAACGCGACACATGTAACGTTAGTTTTTCCAGTGTAATAATAATAATAATAATAATAATAATAATAATTATTATTATTATTATTATTATTATTATTATTATTATTATTATTATTATTATTATTATTATTATTTTGAATGCCTTCGTGCTTCGTCTGAAAAATACGTCTCCACAATTTTCCTCGTGTGTGCTGATAGTTACGTGCGAGGCGAGCTGTGTCCTCTGCTCTGCACAGTAGGGCCGAATGTATAGTCTCCCGCAGGGTGACGAAACGTCCACAGAAATCCGGCCCGGAGAATCACATTACCGTGGCGGGAAAACAACACTGAATTTTGATGTAACGTCTTGTAAATTTTTGTGAATTTCCGAGAATTTTTATGAATTTTCCTGAACCTTTAAGAATTTTCGTCGAATTATAGTGAAGTTTTGCGAAAATTTTACCTAAATTTTAGTGAATATTTTCCTGACTTTTCATGATTTTTCTAAATTTCTCTTTAAACAAATACAATTTTTCTAAATTTTTCTGAATGACGAGGTTTACAAAACGAAAGGTGGGAACAGTAGCCTCGCATGCCACGGTACAATATCGGAGGCTACTTTCAAGCAGTAGTTCCCTGCAACGAATGCCGCCAGACACATATGGGGAATGGCATATTTTTCCCCATTCACTAGAAAGCATTTTCAACTAATTTTCGGCTGTGTTGAACAGGCCAAATCTCAATTGATTTCGCTTAAGGGATGAGAGAAACTCGACAGTTCGGGAAATGAAGTCTATGGACTCTCCCCTGCTCCCCCCTCTCTCCACTCCATCTCGTAGGCCCGCGTATGCCCGCGCACGCCGCGTTACTTCAAGTTTGCCTAGTAGAGCAAAGGCTTTTTTCCTCACTCCGGAGATCCCGCTGGGGCGTTGCGCAAATACGTTCTCTCTCTCTCTCTCTCTCTCTCTCTCTCTCTCTCTCTCTCTCTCTCTCTCTCTCTCTCTCTCTCTCTCCCTCACTCTTCTTTTCTCGGACACGTTCGTCTCCACTCCCCTCCACTACACGTACCTTACACACGCGCATGTGCGCACCTGCACACCCGTAACCCTCAGCCCGCCAATATTTCGATGGGCGTTTAATCGCTCGATTTGACCTGAGCATGACTTTGCGACAGTGAGCCTTAAACGCTGATAATTCATACGAAGGAAGCAGAGATCCTCCGAGACGTCGAATATAGAATATGAGAACGGGTTACTCATTTTAAGCACAAGCACACAGCACGCACACGCACTATAATCAGGTTTCTCTCCCCCTCTCACTTCCCCGTTCCCCATGCCCAGTCGCATCCCTCCTCTTTTCTCATTAAGTCCCGGCTGCCACCCCGGGACCCTTTACGCCGCCTACGCCACCCACGCATGCTCCTTTTTTTCTTTTTTCCTTTTCAACTCGTGAGTTTTGCTAAAGTTCCCCTTAACGACAGAAATGAATCTTATGTCCGCACGCCGCGGCACACATACTCTCATAAACTTTAACACACACACACACACACACACACACACACACACACACACACACACACACACACACACACACACCGTCCAGGGTGGAGACTGCCTATATCCTGAGCCAACGGGCCCAACGCTGGCGCACAACACTGCGGCATACCCGCCGACCCGACCCGACCGCACGACCTGCAAATTAAAGGACACAAAAAATAAGGGAGGAGGAGAGGAGAACCTGAAAAGGAGAGGAAGGGGGAGGGGGGAGAGCACATGACCTCTATTTTGTGTTATTTTCCTGCTTCTTTTTATACCCGCTCTGCCCCCCCCCCCCCCTCCCAGTACAGCCCAGCGGACACGTTAATTCTCTCCCAAGATGAGCGCTGCTCGTACTTGCCCAAGCCTTTAGTCGCGTGAGCCCTCGCGTGTGTGTGAGTGCGTAGGTGTGCGTGTGTGTGTGCGCGCGCACACACACGAGCGGAGGCTGAGAGTCGTACGGTTAGGGGGTGCAAAGTATGACAAATGCGACAGTACTCGGGTGAGAGGTGAGAGACGGACTAAGAGAGAAAGGGAGATAAATAAATGGGGGACAGGGGTATGAAAAGGAGCGAAAGAGAGAGAGAGAGGGGGGGGTGTAGGGTTTCCTAGGTTCTAGATACGGGAGAACTGTGACCCCTCCAAAATCAACGGGAACGTTTTCCTGTTCAGTGGTTGCTCTGTGGAAGCAGACACCGGCACATTTCTGGAACTCCGAGTAGGTCTTCCTTTCCTCGAATATACGGTTCGGGCTCACGTGACTAGCGATGTCGCGGACAGAGTATAGCAGCAGCAGCGAGGCGGAGAGAGGCTGAGTAGTGACAGAGAATGTGAAGCAGCGTCGTGATGAGAAACTCTTTGGACTGGGGGGGACGAGAGAGAGAGAGAGAGAGAGAGAGAGAGAGAGAGAGAGAGAGAGAGAGAGAGAGAGAGAGAGAGAGAGAGAGAGCTCCTGTTCCTCCCTCTTGTCCTTTCATTTGAAAGGCGAGTTCCGTTAGAATGGCCCCGGACGAAAAGGACGACGACGAAAAAACGAAAGAGAGAAAAGAGCGGCGCGTGCCTCGCCAAATGAGAAGAGAAGGCAGCGGTGGCGCCAGCAGCGCCAGCAGCGCCAGCAGCGCCTCCCTCAAATTATTAGCTTCACACACTCCGCCCCCTCCCATGTCTTCTTCTTCTTCTTCTTCTTCTTCTTCTTCTTCTTCTTCTTCTTCTTCTTCTTCTTCATCCCGTTTCCTTTTCCAACCGCCAAAGTCGTCAAGATCGTAGTTTTTTCTGGTCGTCGTCATCGTAGCGTCCTCCACGGCATCATGCACGGAGCAGTCCTCCACGGCGACCTCCACGGTGACCTCCACGGTGACCTCCACGGCGACCTCCACGGCGACCTCCACGGCGACCTCCACGGCGTCGTCCTTGGCCTCATCCTCGGCATCATCCACGTCATCCTCCTCGCGCGGCGTCGTCCTCGTCGACGTCCTGCACACTAAACCCTTATGCACTTTTTTGTGCATAAGCCTTGCAGGATTTTACACAACCATAGTTATGCACAGTTTTTCCTGCATAACTATGCTTAACTCTGTTCCTTATGCACAAATTTGTGCAGAATTATGCACAATGTGTAACATAGTTATGCACAAAATTTTGTGCATATCTATGATTGTATAAAATTGTGCATAAGGGTTTAGTGTGTGGTCATCGTCGTCATCCTCGTTGTTGTCACTTTCCCGTCATCGTCCTCGGAAGTCATCGTTCGCCCTGCCCTGGTGTATAGTCGTTCTTGTCCGTGGTCCTTGTGCACGTGGTCACAAGTAGCATTCTTTCCAAAAATAAATTTTGAAACCGTTGAGGCCCCTCCCCCCACCCCACCCCCCGCGCGGCAATGCTGGCGCCAGTATATGAGACGGCCGCCGTGATGCTGGTCTATAGACAGTCGGTCATCTGACGGTCGATCTGTTTTGCCGGGGGTGAGACTAGACTGTATGATCAGCGCCCCTCCCCGCCCGGACCCGCCCCTCCTCGCCTGCCGGTGTGTGGGGTGTGCCGGGGCGGGGCGGGGCGGGGCAGGGCGGGGCAGGGCGGGGCAGGGCGGGGCAGGGCGGGGCCACCGGTAGCCTGTTGCTGATCATCCCCTGCTGGTATTGAGAGGCCTTGCTCATGTCGGCTCACGCCCCGACTGTTTCCTGCTTCACCTCGTGCTGCAGCTGCGCTGTTGCCTGCACTGTGGTGAAACAGGAAGAGAGGTCGAGTCCGATCAGACAGCATAACCTAAAAGTGTTTCGCGGTTACCCTTGTAGTAAATTTAACATGTTTTCCTACCCCCGCAGGTGCAACAGCCAGTTCCGGTTTTCTGCTGTTTGCAACACTGTGTTCGGTGCAGAACTCACGTTATTGTGAGTGTGTTTAGTGAGGGCTGGACCACTTCGAAATTTAGGTGTACATGGAATATATTCCAGTATTTTCTATGAAAAACGTTTGGAATTTATCCTGGAATATATTTAAAAACAAATATTATAGCATAATATTATAGCAAATATTATGGCATAAGTGTGGTTTTCTTAGTTGTCCGTCAATTCTAAATATTTCAGAAGCAGTCCAAAATATCTCACTCAGCGCACAGAACGTTGCAAAAGTGTCAGCTTGAAAAATTTTGTCAGCAGGAAAAACTTTTTGGGGCCCTTTGAGGCCTGTGAAACAATACATCGAGAGCTAGCGAAAAGTTTATTTTTGAGTACAAATTAGCAAAGAGGACTTCATAGATGTAATATTTTGAATATTTTCAATGGAAAATCTGATGTGGACAAACACACCCCTCGGCCCTCGGTGTGTTTGCTTTCAAGGCCGCGGGAGTTGTGAGACCAACGCGTCGCTGGAAGCTGGCCGCTGCTGCACCATAAATCTTGAGTAAGGAAGCTGCAAAGAGGGACTAACGGGAGTCATGAATCAGGATTCAGGATGCGAGAGGGGCGGATCCAGGAGCGGGGACGTATACAGAGAGAGAGAGAGAGAGAGAGAGAGAGAGAGAGAGAGAGAGAGAGAGAGAGAGAGAGAGAGAGAGAGAACGATAGGGCTGGGGGGGAGGGGGGGGAGGGCAGAAACAGAAAGAGGGCTTGAAGCCGGCCGTCTATGGTTTTGTCCACGATTATTTCCTGGGTCTCCTTTCGGCTCGTTTGTTGACTCTCCTAATTGCAAAGACTGTTCCGGTGTCCCTCTCTTCCCTCCCCTTCCCCTAACTACCCCGGCCGAGCCCCGCTGGCCGTGGCCACGGCGCCATGGTGCCTGTAGACGCCAGCAGCTAGCCAACCCCGGGCCCGAGCCCGCCTGCCGAGCTGGGGCGGGCAGGGTGGGGCGGACCACCCTTACGACCCGGCTCGGCTCGACTCGGCTCGGCTCGGATGGCTCGGCTCGACTCGGCTCGGCTCGATTCTCGAGGGCTTAACGTTTTACCTGCGCCCTCCTTTCAGACGCGATAATTTACTTCGGATAATGGCTCTTCTTCTTTGTCCGACCGACCCTCCCTTTCTATCTCCCTCTCTTTCTCACCCCCTTCGCTATCCCTTCCTACCACTCCGTCTCTCTCACTTTCTCTTGCTCTCTCTTCCGGCCCTCTCCCTCAGTTTTTATTGGTCGCTCTCTCAGACCCTTTTACGTTCGGAGCGTAGCACAGTTGCAGGACCAGACCAGGGGGTCTAAAGTGTTTGCTCCCACCAGGCATAAGAACGTCGCGCTCTGATGCAGTGCTTTACGTACTCCCCTTTTTTTTCACTGATAGAAAAGTTGGATCTGCCATCGGTCCTTGGGGACAACACCATAGTTGAGACAGCCTTGTCATGCTTGTGTGTGATATCTTGACAATGCTTTGATTGCAAGTTTAAGTGTTGTGTCACAATCGCAATCATACTTCCTTTTCGATGCTTACCCAAGGTTTACACTACTTTACACTTTATAGTTCCTACTCTGGTACACTAATGGCAGATACACTAACTTTTTAGCTGTACAGGCGCTGCATTTTTTTTAGCTATGTGGTGCTTATTTTCTAGCTACCCTGCTGCTATTAATTTATCCTTTTTTTTAAGCCGTAGTGCTAATTTTTCACATTTCAGTTGTGGTTGTTTTTTTTTTTTTAATTTTTTCCTTCGTGTAGTGGAGGTATTCTCTCACGTGAGTTTGTTTCGTTCGTTCGTTCATTCGTTCTCTTTCTGTTTTCTCCCTCTTTCTGTCTCTCCCTCTTCCTCTTTTTCTCTCCCTCGCTCCCACTTTCATACCGCGCGTGGGTGGTGGGCCCGGACACGGCCGCCGGACTCAAACGGCCGGCCCGCCAGGCCCGGCGGACTGGTCCCCAAGACGATTTGCATCCAACGTTTGGGGCGGGGCGGGGCGGGGCGGGCGGGACCAGTTTGTGCGTATTCTGCCTGTGTGTGTGCGTCATAAGGGAGTCCTGTACACTGTCATGTTTAATCAGCTTCTGTGCAATCCGACTCACAAGTGCAATTTTATCATTTTGAACTTTTGTGCAAACACAAATATAATTAAGGGCGTATTTACACTTTATTATTATTCGATTAGCAAGAAAGTGAACTCTTTTGCAATCAAGTCCGTAGCTCAAAAGAGCAGCGTATTTCCGAAAATACGCGAGGATTTGGTAGACGCAGGATCCCACTAACAACGACTGTACCACACACCACCGAGGGGAGGGTCACACACACAAAATGTGCACTATGACTTTTTGACTTTGGATTTTTGTTGTTGTTGTTGTTGTTGTTGTTGTTGTTGTTGTTGATGATGTTGTTGACGTTTTTGTTGTTGTTTTGATTTTTCTTTTGATCTTTCCAAAAAAAAAAGTTTCACTTTTTTTTTAATCTCCTATTTCTGACGTTTTCAATTTTAATTTCAATTTTTTGTTCCTTTGCTCTCAATTTTTAGTTTTTTCTTCTGTCATTACTTTTAGTTTGATTTTTACTCGTTCTTTACCTGCTTTATATATACATATGCAGGTGAAGAACGAGTATTGTTTTTGGTAAGACGTCACGCTTTCGGTGAGGCCTATCATCAGCGCCGAAGCTAAAGCATTTCAAGGAATTCTAATTACATATTTGTGATCAGAGTAGTTGCCTCACATCGTCATAATAGAACTTTTTTTCAGTTCTGGGGGTGAAATTTTGAGAACACTTAACAGAATGCATCATCTCTTTTCTTCTAAGTCCTCGTGAGGCCTATAATCAGCGCCGAAGCTAAAGCATTTCAAGGGATTCTCATTACCTATTTGAGATCAGAGTAGTTGCCTCACATCGTCTTACTAGAACTTTTTTTTCAGTTCTGGGGGTGAAATTTTGAGAACACTTAATAGAATGCATCATCTTTTTTCTTCTAAGTCCTCCATTTCATCCTCGATGCGTTCGTTGTTCGTTGTGAGGATAAAAACAAATGAAAGCGGGACTACCATTCTTGCCAGGCTTGCCACTCCGCGGCGCTCGTATTGCCCAAAACTCGAAGGCCTATCTAATGATGCATCACTTCAGCGAGTTTTGAGATAAAATAGCACAATTTACCACCATACGAGGTTCTATAGTGGGCAGAAAAGACGTAAAAAGACTCGATTGAAAAAGCGAAGTCAGCGCCTCGGGTGAGAGCTCGAGGTTGGTGCTGCGGTGCAACGGCGCGAAACTCGAAAAGTGCATTCAAAACCTCTCATTTTCGGCAACTTATAGCTCAAATCGCACGAAATCACCAAAATTCTCTAGAATTCGCACAAAATAGCACAATTCTCAAGAAATCGTGGCATCTGACAACCCTGAAAATAACTCATCTTTATGTGCAGTGCGCGGTTCCCAAAACTTCACCCACACAACTGAAAAAAAGTTTTCTTTTTTTTAAATTCAGATGTGAGGAAACTTGTCAAATCATAAATATGTAATGGGAATCCCTTGAAATGCTATCATCATGACGTCCTTACCAAACGCAATACTTGTTCAACACATTTCACCTACAAAATTTAATACTGTTTCAAAAACTAATTTTCTTGACAAACATCAGCAAACACTTAATTCATATCACTGCAAATGCTATAACTTCAGGGATAGAAAAGATAATAAACAATGAAAAAACAAAGAGGTAAAGAACGAGTACATTTTAGCAGTACTTCAGTGATGCTTCTCTAACTTGTTTTTATTATTATTTTTCAGAATGATTTGATCGACGACGTACACTGATCTTTCGAAGCGAGCCCCCCCCCCCCATCGCGGACACCACGGCACCCACGAGCAGCATCGGAATACTGGTAAGTCCCGCGCAGACTTAAGGGCGCGCCCTCCTATCCGCAAAAGAAACGCTTTCCCCTCTGCGCGGCATGCGGCAAACATCCAGTTTAACGGCCGTCCCCGGCGACACCCACACTAACCCCAGCGCGACGCGCCACGCCCCGCCACGCCACGCCACGCCACGCCACGCCACGCCACGCCACGCCACGCCACGCCACGCCACGCCACCACCCACATCTCTGGTCGCGCGCGCTCCTTTCCCTCCTTTCCTCCCTGCCCCGTCCAACCACCACCCACCGGGTCCTCCCAAACTGCACCAACCACCACCCACCACTCCCCCACCACCACAGCCTCGTGGGGCTGCTTCTCAGAAATGCGCTTCCATCCTGTCTCGAATGCGCGCGGTGTGTGTGTGTGTGTGTACGCGCGCACACGTGTGTGTGTGTGTGTGTGTGCGTGTGCGTGTGTGTGTGTGTGTGTGTGTGTGTAGGTCTGTAATAATTGTGCAGGAGTGCGTCTGCTCTGAGCGGTTTGGTTCAGCAGGGAAGGAACTGAACAACCGAAGGGGAGCCTCACTCTAAATCTTCTCCACAAAGAATTTTTTCGTGTAAAACAAAGAAATTTTGTGCAATCGTAATATCCAGGAAATTTCATTCTATTACAAAAAAGTGTTTCCTTGTATTACAAAAGATTTTTCTTTGTATTACAAACAATTTTATTTGTGTTATAAAGATCTTTCTTTTTGTATTGCAAAGAAAATTTGGCTTTGTGTGACGGCTGCACAAAATTCTTTGTAACACAAGAATTTTCTTTGTGAAGATTGAAGAGTGCTGTCGTGCTAGAACAGCTGTTTGCTGACCCCTACACCAAAGACGCCTCAGTCACTACAAATGCCAACATATTGTCTTCTTACTCTCAAATTTTTTAATGGAGGGGAGCATTTTTTTTTATTTTTTCTCTTCTGCCAATAATTATTGAGCTACTGCAAGTGTTTCAATGTGGCACTGTCAACACTTTGAAATCCGTACAAAGAAAATAGTTCTTGTGCTACAAATAATTCTGCGCAACCGTCGAACAAAGCCAAATTTTCTTTGCAGCATTTTTGTATCCTGCGAAAAATATGTTTGTAGAAGATTTAATTTAAGTGTAAGGAATGTGAAAATGTTTGGCCTGACGCGGCACAACTTCCACCACATTCGGCAAAACCTAAAAAACCAAAACCAAAAATAGTCTTAACAGGAACAGCTTGGTTGAATAATCCCTTCTCGCCAGAGGCAGAGCCTGGCCTGGCCCGGACCTCTTCCTCCCCGGTGGCCGCGGCCCCTGGCCCTGGCACCCGCCGGGGCCTTTTATCTGATCGTAGTCATCTCGGACCATTGAGGCTCCCGACCGCCCCCCTCCCCCCGCACCACTCCACGGGGCGCGGCGGAGCGGGGCGGGGCGGGGCGGGGCGAGACGGGGCGGGGCGACCAAGATGAATATTCAGGATAAGACTAGAGGCATGCCAGGTCAGCCGACCAATCTCTCTCTCTCTCTTTCTCACTCCCTTGCTCTCTCTTTTCCCCTCTCTCTTCGCTCTCCTTCCTTCCTTCCTCTCGCCTTCCTCTTCGTTTTCCTCTCCTTCTGCCCCTTCACCTTCTCCATCGCCCCGGTCCCTTTCGGACATCCAATTTATTTTAGGGTGCGGCGAGCGGTGCTTGTCCAGCCCTCGGCCCAGCCCGGCCGGCTCCAGCCGGCTCCAGCCCTGGAATGGCCAAGGCTCCAGCGGCCGGCGCGGCGCGCGGCACTGCACACTGCGGCCGCCCCCATGCCCGACCTGGAGAAAATGGACTGAACGGAAAAGGCCGCTATTACCGGGGGAAACCTTTCTATCCCCCCTCCCCCTCTCCCTCCCCAACACTCCACCGCTCTTTCCCTCTAACCACCCCTGGCGCTGCCATACTATCCCCTCCATTTTCTCGCCGCGCGCGCCGCCGTCGGGGCTTCTATCCTTTCTAACCCCCGGTACCCCTCTCTCTCCCCCACCTCCCCCCCCCAATCGTTCCGCCCCTGGCTTGCGTCCCCGTTCCCGCAGTCGGCGTAAAAAGGGAAGGAAGGGGTTGAGATCCGGCTAGGCGGTACACTGTGAAAATTTTTTGTCGGGGTTATGCTGAAATTTCTCGTGAAGAGCGTCGTAACGTTGCGATATTAAACTGCACAATCACTAAGTTGTAATGTCAATTGGTACAGAGTTGTCATTCTTGAACGAGCGCAAATAAACGATTGAGGCCGGATTCCAATTTACAACAACATGTTTCAATCACAAGTTAATTATATTACAAACAACCTCTGCTAAACTGACATTTTTTAACTTTACACTGATAAACCATGTGTGCAATTGCTCAACAATTGTAAGTGTGCAACATCCAGTCTGCACGTGCAAGTGTTTAATTCGGCAGCTGTGCAATTTCAAGAAACAAACTCGCCAGTTGTACACTTTTAAGTGTTCAAACTCGACAATTGTGCACTTGTAAGTAATCAACAAGGGAAGTGTTGCACGCGGCAGTTGAACACTTGCAAGCACTGGAAAAACAAAGGTGCTATCTAATGCCTTTTAAAGGCGTTAGAGCACCCAAAGGTGCTATTTTTGGCCCTATTCGTGGCTTTACAAAGGCAACACCCCATAAAGGTAACACCCCATAAAATTCAATAGCACCCCAAAAAGGGTGCTATATAGCACCTTTGTTTTTCCAGTGAGTGCACAACTGTTGAGTTGAACACTTACAAGTGTGCAACTGGCGAGTTTGACGCTTGCAATTGCACAACTGCCGAGTTTAACACTTGTGCGTATTAGACTGGAAGTTTCACGCGTACAAGTGTTGAACAGTTGCACACTGGTTTAATAGTGTACATTTTTGCTGTGTGCGGGGCTCCGCTCGCCTCGGGGTCGCCTTTACCACCAGGTGGACCTCGCCACGGCTTAAATTCAAGGGAGGTTGGGGGAAGGTGCTAAACGAGTTTCCTCTTGCTGCAGGAGGAATACAAATTCGGAGCCACGTGACCCCCCCCCCCCCCCCCCCCCCCTCCTCCCCCTCCCCCATCTGCTCCGCCCCTCTCCCCTCCCACTCCACACAGTCTGTGCCCTTCCAACAGCCCTACACTCCAGGCCCGGGCGGCCTCTCGGACCAGCAGTGCGCTGCAGCTCGGGGCTCATTTTCCCTGTGCAGAGAGAGAGAGAGAGTTTTAGTTTTAGTTTATAAAAGGATTTATTGGGGGGATTTTTGTACAAAATGGGCCAAATAGGTTTGAATTTTGGTGTCACAAATAGCTGCCAAGCAGCGGGCATGCAGTGCTGCTTGTTTGTGTCCTAAAGTGTTTGATTTTAAGTATAATATTAAAATATAGAAAAAAAGAAAAATACAAAAATGTTGTTTAGTGAGGGGAGGGGTTTTTGTTTTTAGAATACAAATTAAATAGTGATATAGATAAGCTGGCTAAACATTAAATGAACTAGTAGCATCATTGATTATTTTTCTAAGGAAATAGTTGTTAGTGTTACATAAACGAGAGAGCTCATTTAGTTTTTTTAAAAGTTCTGGAATGTCTACATTTAGTTTGTAATGGTTCGTAAACTTATGCACTACTCTTCTAATTTTGTCCTGCTTGCAATGATCAATTATATCTAAAAATATTTGTTCAGATAGTTTTGTTTCATCAAATGACATTAAATCACACACTGTTTCAATTTCAGAATGGTCTTGGGTGGTCACTGGGTTTTCATGGCAGGGTCTGTATGTGGGATCCATTACCCACTGGTCTTCTGGAGGTTTGGATTGTTTTTTAAATTTAGGGATTTCTGAGAAGGGTGATTGAGGTGAGAGGAGTCTTTTCTTTGAGGTACAAGAAGAGAAATCTAGGTTTGAAGTAGGGGGGGTTGATTGTTCAGGATTTAGTTTTGTGCTTTTGGGGTTTTGATTTGGCTGGGCTTTGAGTACCGAGGAATATTGGGTAGGAGCGGCTGGTAGAGGTTGGGGGGTTATGGTAGTTGAAAGAGGGGAGGGGTGAGAGGGGGGAGGAGGAGGGAGACGAGGTGGGCCAGCTGGGCTGGGAAGGAGGGGCGCGGGGGGAGGGGAGGGTGCGGGGTGGCGGGCAGGATTTGAGGTTAGGGTTGACTTGCCTTGGGATTCTTCTTTGCTTGATGATTTAGGTTCAGAGTTTAAGTTTGTTTTGGGTTGGATGACTGGCGGGATGTTTCTTGCTTTGATGATTCGCTGCGGTGGGGCTGGCGCGTAGGTCGGAGAGTCTTGACTTGACGATTGTATCTTCTTGTTTATTTGAATGTAAATTGTATGTTTCACTCCTTCCGAACTAATGATGTGCATTACCTCCGGAAACGGCGGAGAGTTCTTCTGTACTTGCATGAAAAAGGATCTCTTCCAGGTCTTGATGTGTTTCAAATCTTCGTGGTTGGTGGAGATACATAGTCTGGTTGGTTTTGACACTATTTTGCCGAAGGGTTTAAGGAGGATTACTAGTTCGTCGTCGGGCATTTCAGGTGGACAGTTGGATATAGTTATTTTGGTTGCTTCTGATACATACTTTCGACAGGGAACGAATGTTGAATTGATGTGAACACCTTCATTGTGGCACAATTTGGCGACGGCGGCTTCGTTGAGGAGGTAAACACAGAATCGATCACCACTCAGTTTGGAACAATAAATAATGTTTTGGCTGCCGACAAGGTCGGCGGTAGCACGGAGTAATTGATCTTGAGTGAAAATGGTGAAACTTTGTATGTTCTCGAACACAATTGCCCTTTTTCTTGATGGGGCATTCTGTAGCACTGGTGTTGTTGAGGTTGGCTTGAGGTTAGGATCCATGGCGGCGGGACGCAAGGCGAGACCGGGCTCCGGGAAAAATGAGTCTTTCACAGGTTCTCGGCACTCGCGCAGGTCACTACCAATGGCTCACTTTCTTCAACACTAGTTCTTGATATTCGTCACTAAATTAGTTCACTTGGGGTAGTTTTATCACTAAAATATTGAATTGTTGGTGGAGTAATAATGGGGTACGCTCAAACGTTCTCGAAGAGAGAGAGAGAGAGAGAGAGAGAGAGAGAGAGAGAGAGAGAGAGAGAGAGAGAGAGAGAGAGGAGAGAGGTAGCTGGGGAGGTTGAGAGACCAAAAGTGCACACACGCAGAGAATTAGTGTGGTGGACTGCCATGCCAGTTTTCCTGCGAAAAGGAACCCCTGCTGCTCTGCGCCAGTGCCCTCACTGGAAAAACTAATGTGACACATGTCACATGTGCACATGTGACCAGTTTAGGTAACATCACGTAATGTTACCATATTTTCGGTAACGTTAGTAATGTGACATCCTCCATGTTATTACTATAGGCAGACATAACACGTGGCACCTGATGTCACATCGACGCATCCGTGCAACAAAGGCGGATCTTAAAGCAGTCGCTCAACAAAGACGTATCAGAACGCGGTCGCTCAACAAAGACGTATCAGAAAGCGGTTGCTCAACAAAGACGGATCTGCAAAACGATAATTTCAAGATATTCAAAAAAGAAACTTCTGAAGCGTCTCACAAATCGCGGAAACATCGTACTGAGCTGGGTGTCGTCTTAATTTGATCCTCAAACGTTTCTGAATAACTTTTGTGACAGTCACTTTCCGGATATGTTCGTAAGTTCGGAGTTATAACGAAGTTTCCTTGGTAGGTCACCGGTTTCTGATGCGGGAATGACTATTTCTTTGATATTAGCGTAGCGACCTCCGTTGTGTGACATGTTAGCATTGTAACCGGCCCAGGATGATATGCACTACTCTGAATCTCAACACACGCACGTCAGTTGTGTTGCCCTCGGTGTTGCCTATTGCTGCAAATGTCAGACTGAAAGCTATCGCCTGCCGGCGAAAATCGGTGTGTGAATTTGTAACTATGCCCAAGATGCAATACTTGTACCCTCACGAGGTAACCACCCTCCCCCTTCCCCCTCTTTTTCCAGACTAGTTAGACTTCAGATTTGTGTCTCTCTAGCCTAGTACTGGGGCTTGGGGCGGTTGCCATGGCACCGCATCGCAGGAAGCAGAGCAGACCATCGCCAAGACAGCATTCGCGATCCGGGCGAGCGACATGCACGAGATGATGGTGCCCGCCATCAAGGACAAAATAACGTGGTGGTGCTTAGAGGCAACCGTGCTGTTCAGGCTGCGCCCAGCCGCGCTCTTCCTTAGGCCGTCGTGCCCGTGAGCTCAGGCCGCAGGGGCGTATAAAAGGGGGGTAGTCCATGCCCCCAACCCACCCACCCGGGTCTGTAGACAGCCACCTGAAAGGTAGGCAAATTGTGTCACAACACCCCTGTATGTAGACAACCTGAACAGCACGGACGGACCTTAATACGCCCCTGACAGGCCGCGGTAGGTACATACGTCGATGTTGCGCGTCGCGACACCCGGGCGGCTCGCAGATCCGTCTTTGTTGAGAGCCGCGATCTCGCTGCTGTGTAGATACGTCTCTTGGTTTTTCGCAAATTTGAAGGCTTAATATTTTTTTTTGATTTTGCGGTGTTTACAGATGGAAAGAACGTGTTTCAATTGACAATATGGCATCAAAATCTCAAAACCGCCAAAAATGTTGGTTACGTCTTTGTTGCGCGACCGCTTTCTGATACGTCTTTGTTGAGCGACCGCTTTCTGATACGTCTTTGTTGAGCGACTGCGTTTTGATCCGTCTTTGTTGCACGGATGCGTCGACAGTACCAAACGTGACCGAGAATTTGGTAACGTTTTGAAATGTGACATAAACTGGTCACATCAATTGATGTGACTCATGTCACATAAGTTTTTCCAGTGCTTGCATGCTTGCATTCTATGACAGTCGGCCTGCTGATGAACGACGGGTGTAACTCTACACTGAACAGTCAGAGTTAGGCGGGTCACCTAGATAGCACCTTTCGGTCATATGTAGATACGGACACCACTCAATCATGAATTGGAGAATCGCTTATCCGGGTACTTCGCCCGTTCAGTTCGAACTTACAATCAAATTATCTAAATAAATCCCTCACGCGTATGCAGGCGTATGCATACGTCCGTTTGAAATAATTGTAACCGTTTCAATTGAACGGAAAACAAAAATCTTTGAATCCGAGACCGCATCTCCATTTTATATATTGTACGTGTTTTTCTCTCTTATACGGGTAGAAAAGGATAGAGTATTTAAAACCGAGAGCTGCTTTCGGTATCTAAAAGTTTCGTTTACAGTGTGATATTTGGATCTTTCGGAAAGGTTACCCACTCGAATGTACTTGATTTGAAAGGACGTGGGAATGGGTAGCACTAGAAGAGGGGAGTGCTGTTGTGGGAGCAGGGAGATAGAGGGAGACAGGAAGAGAGAACTGGAAAGAGAGAGAGAGAGAGAGAGAGAGAGAGAGAGAGAGAGAGAGAGAGAGAGAGAGAGAGAGAGAGAATTGGAGTGTGTGGGCAGCACAGGGCAGCACGAGAGAGACGCCGCGAACCCAAACGCCACAAGGGATGGCGCGGGAATCGGCCACTTGGACCCATAAAGTGCCGTGCGCTCCTCCCCTCAGGGCTAAAGTCCATCTCCGCTTCCTTTTTTTATCCGACAGTATTTCCGCCTCCCCACCTCGCCCCGCCGCACTCCACCCCGCCCCGCTCTGCCCTGGAAACCCTTCGGCGCCCCGTGGACCTGAAGCAGGCGTCCCATTTACCTTACCTCCGCCCTCGGCCCCTCCTTCCCTCTCGACCCGTTGCCTTTTCTTTAACTCCCCCTACCCGTGGCGTAGGCGTACTCGGTCCCTGCGCGTCCTCTCTCGTCCTCAGACCGAGTCACACGTCCTCCTTCTCTCCCCGTCCTCAGTCCGCGTGCTCGTCCTCCTCCGTCCTCAGTTCATGTTCGTCCTCCTCCTCTGTCCTCAGTCCGCGTGCTCGTCCTCCTCCGTCCTCAGTTCATGTTCGTCCTCCTCCTCCGTCCTCAGTCCGCGTGTTCGTCTTCCTCCGTCCTCAGTTAGTGTTCGTCCTCCTCCTCCATCCTCAGTCCGAGTTCGTCCTCCTCCACCTCCGTCCTCAGTCCGTGCTCGTGCTCCTCCTCTGTTCTCAGTCCGTGCTCGTGCTTCTCCTCTGTTCTCAGTCTGTGCTCGTGCTCCTCCTTTGTCCTCAGTCCGTGCTCGTGCTTCTCCTCTGTCCTCAGTCTGTGCTCGTGCTCCTCCTCTGTCCTCAGTCCGTGCTCTTTCTCCTTCACCGTCCTCAGTCCGTGCTCGTACTCCATCTCCTCCGTCCTCCTCTCTCCAGGCGCGGACCGCCCGGCGTGCCCGGCGCGTTTTGCATAAAGCACCACTTTCCTTCCCTCTTTAATTTTCTTTCCCCTTCCCCTTTGACTTTGTTATGTCGTTGCCGCCTCCGGTGACCGCCCTCCCTCCCCCCCGTCACCTCGCCACCCTCTGGAGCGGCCCCGGCCTCGGCCAGGACTCCTCCCTCCTTTGCGGTGGAGGCCGTGGCCAATCGGGGCGCCTCAGGCGGGGCTGCACAGCTCGGCCCCTCTCACCCGCCCTGTGGCCAGCCTCGGCTCCGACCCGACCATGGTCAGGCTCGTTAAATCGTCGTGTACACCGGCGCCCCCCCTCCCCCCGCCCTCTATCTGTGTTCTGTCTCCCACTCACCTAGCGTCCATATCGAGCAACGGACCCAATGAGTCGCCTGACAGGTAGGCACTGTGCACACACACTTGTGTGGCGGGCCTGCCTACCCACCGGGCGCGCAGACAGCACGCATCCCAGCGAGCCACCACCCCGTCCCCTCCCTTTCTGCCGAAGGGGTAGATCACTCAACCAATATGTGTACAATGAATTTTATTGCCTTTTGATTTTTTTATTTCCTTGATTTTTGGGATATGTTTTGTTTTGATTTCTCTTTTAATTTGCCAAAAAAAGGTTTCTGTCGCTTTTTGGTTAATTTTGATCTTTACCCCCTATTTCTGAAATTTTCATTCCTAATTTTTTCAGTTTTCTGTTCATTATTCCTTTTTTTTAAATTTAAATTTTTATTTGAAATTTTGGGGGCCCAACAATCAAGTGACTCCGCCCCTACTCGCTTTCTGCAAACGTTTCTCCTTGGGAGAGTTTTTGCGGTTCTTTGCGTCTCTAGTTTGGCAGGGGGGCGAGCGCTCTTGGCCGGCGGCCAGCAGTGACGCCGCGTGAGTCCACCCCACCCCACCCCGCCCCGCCACGCCACGCCACGCCACGCCCCGTCACGCCTCGCCTCTCTGTGACATTGCCTGCAGCAGAGGAAATCCCCGGTAAGGGAAGGGAAAAGTAGATAGGAACGGTTGGAGAGAGAGAGAGAGAGAGAGAGAGAGAGAGAGAGAGAGAGAGAGAGAGAGAGAGAGAGAGAGAGAGAGAGAGAGAGAGGTGCAGGGGGAGGCGGCCATTTCGTTTCTCAGTCTGGCTCATCTTGGCCCTCGCCGCGCCGCAGTTACGCCTCCTATCTCTGTGCTTGCTCTCCCCGTACAGGCCTGCCGGCTCAAATCCTCTCCATCCCCTTATACTGCGTCCTGGGGAGCCAAGTGGCGTAACCGCCTGCAGTTTAGTCCGTGCTGGGGCGGGGTGCGGCTCGGGCCGGGGCGGGGCGGGGCGGGGTGGGGCGGGGCGGGGCGGGGCGGGGCGGGGCGGGGCGGGGCGGGGCGGGGCGGGGCGGGGCGGGGTGCGCCGGTGCCTCTGGGTATAGGGTCGGTGTCGCTGGTGGGTGGACTGGGCTGCCTGCCCGCCTGCACGCCTGCCTGGGTCGGAATCAACTTTTGTCCCCCCCCCCCCTTCCTTCACTCCTCTACGAATTTTCAGGCGGCGCGCAGGAGACCCAACTTTGACCAACTTGAGCTGAATCGCCAATTAGCGTGACCGGGGGTGGTAGTGGTGGTGGTGTGGGCTCGGTCTGGGAGAGGAGGGCCAGGGGGGGCGGGGGCGGGGGGGGGGGGGGGGGTGCATGCGAAGGAATATAGGGGCCGGAGGAAGAGATTTTCTGCAAATCTAAGTGGTGATACATGTCAGTTCGACGCGTCCTAGGAGAAAGATCGTAACTTTTCCGGCCAGTCGAGAAAGATCCTAATTGTTTTGTCCGCTCGAGAAAGATCCTAACTGTTTTGTCCGCTCGAGAAACATCCTAACTTTCTATGCAGCTGGAGAACCATCGTAACTAACATTTTTACGCATTATGAGGTATTTATTGATTCCGAATCTGTGTGCGGTTAAGAATCAACTGACAAAATATCAAAGAATTCCAAAGTACCGCTGATTTATTAAAAATCATCAAAGTTTGGAACAGACGCGGGGGCGAGGGTAAGATTCCACGGAGAAGTATCGTAACTTCTCCCACAATGCACCGCGGCGCGGCAGTCGCTGCCGTCAGTCCCCGACCGCCTCGGCGTTGTCGGTGGAGGCTAGCGGAGGCGTTGGGCAGCGTTGGGGTTGAGTGCTGGGTTATATCCAGTGGCATACAACCTACCTACAACCTAATGGAGGTCCCTCATTGGCCAATTCGCCCCGAGAGTCATTTGTTTTGGGAGAATTGACCAATCAGGGATCTCGGTTAGGTTGTATGTAGCTGGATATACCCCTGAATGTGTCATGTATTATTATTTACCAACAATCAATGCATCATGTCGTTCTAGGGCCAAAACCCAAACCGTCTTCGGAAAATAATGGAATTGGCTGGAAAATCTACTGGTACGTGTCGAAGCATAATTTTTATGGATTTCGTAGGGTTTCTTTGGTTATAGACTGCCGCTCAAGCTTTAACTTCGAATCGCTTTGTGAGCCCTTTCGAACTAAATATACGGCGAATAAACTGATTAATTGTTCAAAACTCTCCGGCAGGAGACTCTGGGCCAAACCGAAAGCTAGCCAGGAAGGATACTGAAAGAGGTTAGGTTCTTTGTTTTAGTTTGCTTGTTGATATTAATGTCCAGTGTTTGTGTATCAATGTGGTACAAAGAAATGTTGATTTACAATAAGAGAATTATTTTATGATTTAATCTATTAATCTGGGCAGTAACTTTTGCCTGGGTGTGGATTTCCATAACGTACCTCGCTATCGGGTTCATCGTTTTGTTCCGTGACGACCACAATTTCAATCAAATTACGTGACGAGCGACTAGATTGAAAGCCAAAACCTCCCTCATAACCCGTGAACATTCCATTTAATGATAGCGTCGTTTGCTGATTTGTGGTATGCTGTTAAGCTTTCACTTCACTCTCCTGAGAAATCGCCATTTAAGCAGTTACGATGGTTCTCCAGCTGCATAGAAAGTTAGGATGTTTCTCGAGCGGACAAAACAGTTAGGATCTTTCTCGAGCGGACAAAACAGTTAGGATCTTTCTCGAGCGGCCGGAAAAGTTACGATCTTTCTCCTAGGACGCGTCGAGTTTAAACTGCGAAACTTCAGTTTCGCAGATACAACTGCAAAAAACTCCCGAGTTCGTCAGTTTAAACTGCAAAACAGTTCCACGGTTTAAACTGACGAACTCGGGAGTTTTGCAGTTTAAACTGACGAACTCGAAAGTTTTGCAGTTGTAACTGCGAAACTAAAGTTTCGCAGTTTAAACTGACATCTAATATCACACTTAGATTTGCAGAGTTTACAAGGGGGAAAAGGCGTCTGCTGTTCTTTGGCTTGAGGTGAAGAGATATATATAGAGAGCGAGCGAGCGAGAGAGAGAGAGAGACGGAGAGGGAGAGGGAGAGAGAGAGAGAGAGAGAGAGAGAGAGAGAGAGAGAGAGAGAGAGAGGGGGGAGGGAGAGATGAGGAGAGCGAGAGAGTGAAAAGGATCGATATGGGAAGTGAATACGTTTAGAAGGCCGGCAAGGAAGGACGGCCTCTCCTCTCCTCCCAGCTTGTCAGGGACGAGCACGACTTTGCTCTCTTCTCCTTGGCAGCGCGCGTTACTCTGGTGCAGCTCTGATACTGCTACGGCATGTCTCTCCCTTTCCGTTGAAGCGCCATGAGTGTCGGGGAGAAGCAGAGTGCTCGAGAGGACTGTCTGTGCGGGATGCGCGCAGAGTAATCGAACACTGTGAGAAATAGTTTTGGTTTCTTCATAAAGCACTCTGCAAATCCAAGTGACGAACTGTTCGACAGTTATAAGTGTCGAACTAAAAAGTTCTGCAGTTGCAAGTGCACCTTTCTGACTAAGATGGAAAATATTTTTTCCGAGGACACCATCATCTTCGTCTTGAAATTCTCTTTCAAACGAGTATATGGTTGATAGGGTTGCGGCTTAAATTGAAACGGGTACGCAAAAGAATACGAATTCCCAAAATTTCATTTAAGGACTAGTAGCCGTTTCAATTTAAGCCGCAACCCTATCAACCATATACTCGTTTGAAAGAGAATTTCAAGACGAAGATGATGGTGTCCTCGGAAAAAATATTTTCCATCTTAGTCAGAAAGGTGCACTTGCAACTGTAGAACTTTTTAGTTCGACACTTACAACTGTCGAACAGTTCGTCACTTGGATTTGCAGAGCAGTTAGTAAAATTACAAGCACTTCGTACACTGTTAGAACTTTGAGCTGAATTTAAATGTAAGCTACACTCTAAACGACCATGGACTTTTATTGTTACCAGCCCCTGAACGTTTTTAAGCATGCCTAAGCCGGATACAATATTGTGAGTAGTTAGTTAATTTTTTAAAAAATTTGTAACTAGCTAGTAACAAAATTTTCATAAATGTAACTAACTATACACAATAATGTATCCGGCTTAGGCATGCTTAAAAAAGTCCAGGAGCTGGTAACAATAAAAGTCCATGGTCATTTAGAGTGTACACAGCTGCATGGTTGACTGTAGCTTACATTGGAAGTCACCGTAAAATTTGCGAAGTGTTAACGACTTAGCATTCACAGTTCGAATATGGGTTGTCGTAAACGTCCAACGTAAAATTAATGTACTTCTTCTTTAATTTAATTGTAAAAATAAATATATTGTAAAAAGATTGCAAATCAACCAAGATATCGTTAACAGAGAGAGTATTCGGTTAGTACGATGAGCGGACATGTTGGATATTTTTTTCTCCTTAAAACGTCTTACGTTTAAGGACGTTTAGGAGCAGCGTGGGGCCGAACCATGTTTTCAAAGGTGAAGTGTCAAGTTCAATTTCAACAATAAGGGTCATACTTCTGATTAGGGGTCGTCAGCTTCAATGAAAGTGTGTCTGTTTGCAAATAGCGGTGCAGTGTGTTGAATACTTCATCACGCACTTACTGTATTTGTTTCTTAAATTTGTACAAAAAGTTCGACGACAGGTTTACTTCATGAACTTGCTGGAAGTCAATCGTTTTCACGCCGCTATGTCGTGCTAAAACGAGTAGGGTGGTGATTCATGTACAAATACAGCTAAAGTGAAAATGTGATATCTCCATATCAATCAGACAAATACTAAAGGAGCCCTTTAATTTATTTCACCTTTCGTCAAATGTCTCAAAACAGTTCAGCATCCAAAAATCTCTCTCTTTTTGTTTTTGTTTTTCTCTCTCTACGTAAAATAACAGGAGCTATATTTTATTACTTCTTCTGCGAGCTCCTTGTTGAATACAGTTTGTTGGCAGTGCACCGGTAGGACCCTGGTCATCAGCACCACCAGTCTGTCCTGTCGTGTCTAATGGCCTGGCGAAATCCTTTTATCCTTCTGGGCTGCATTTGCATCAGTGCCCTCTCCCCGGGACGCTCCGCGCGGCCTGAAAAAAAAAAAGGACGGTTAGAGGGATTTGAGAAAAGAATTTCGGACAAAATATTTAACAATCACAAAAATTCTTGTTCTGGGATCAAGTTATTGTCGAATTTTACAGGAAAAATACGGTCCAGAGCAGAGGAAAGATTTACGGCTCACACCGTAAAGGTGTTTGAGAAGGATTTTTCATGACGGCGTGCTTTACAATTCGGCAGTGCTATGCACTTGCTGCGTTCTTCACATGTTTGAATGTGTAGCGAAGCGAGCATGCACTGTGAGAAATTCTTGTATCGGGTACGGGAAAATTTTCCATGAGAGGTCTTGTACAATTACGATTCAAATTGTAGTTTTTTTATAACAATACGTATCGACTCAGAATCGATTGGTGAGCAAACAAAGTCGAGAAGCGTAAAGTCGTACATGTACGAGATATAAAGTACATAGTGAATTACAAAATATATTGTACATCTACGGAAATATTTTCCACAAACATTACGACCTTTTGTCGTAGTTTGTGATTACGATTCAGAGTTGTAAATTTACGAACGCATTTGGTGTTTTACGACGGCAAATTCTTACTCGTCAAAGAAAATTACGTCAATACAATATATGATGTCAAGATAATTATCGTAACGATACAACTGGAAGTTATAACTTTACGACACGTTTCATGGAAAATGTTCCTGTAACCCTTCCGAATATTCTTTCACACTGTGAGAAATATGTTCGTAGATTTACGATTTATTTTGTAAATTAAGACTTAAGAAAAATGTTGTAAATTTACGACAGCCCATTCTTGCTTGTAATTGAATTTCAAGTCGATAGGTACTGCTTGTAATTTTACGATAAGTGATCGTAATTTTACAACTCCACTTCGTGGAAAATTTTCCCGTAAACCTACGACAATTTTTCACAGTGCACAGTGATGTGGGTGGCCTTTGCTCTTCGATGGCCCCAAGGCTCCGCCTGTACAGTTGACAGTGTACCGAGTTGGGCAGTGTCGTGGCCAGGAGAAGAGGCCGCCATATGCATTGCTTGACAGTGTCCCGCGCGACACCCCGGCCGCCCCCGGGGCGTGGCGTGGCGTGGCGTGGCGTGGCGTGGCGTGGCGCGTTAGAACTGACAGGGGGAGGGGAGGAGCCTACTCCTTGTGCGATGTGTTTAATTAAAGGGAGGGTGAGGAGGAAAAGGACGCAAGGCATTCGCCCCACGAGCCTCGCCTCACTACGCCACGCCACGCCACGCCACGCCACGCCACGCCACGCCACGCCACGCCACGCCACGCCACTCTACGGGGTGCGTGCAGGGTGGAAGAGTCTCCCTGAATACGATGAAAAACCATTGACGTTTGACTTTGACTCGCCGCTACTTTATACCGCGAGGAGCAAAAAGTGGTTTTGTAATACAGTTTGTTGTCGATTTACAGGAAAATTTCCCAGGAAATATTTTGGGAAATTTCGATTCAAACTCGTAACACACATGGTCTACATGTCGGTTTGGAAATTTTTGGCTAGCAAAATTGGGCTTCCTTAATTTTCAATCAGATATTGCAGACAGAAAATTACAAAATTATACGTCAATCTACGAAGACATTTTCACAGTGATTGTGTATGAGGATTCTTGGAGCGTAAATCGTGGAACAAATAACTCGGCTTTACGCGATAATTTTGAGCATATTCTTTAGGTATATTATGTGATTCGCTCTCTGATAAAACCTTTCAGTTAAAATTCATCGTATCCTTCAGTGCTGCAGTACACACCGCAGCTTTAAGTGAAAGTAACCAGAAAATTGTATTGGTGCTTTACCCGAGGAAGAGACTGTAGAACTATTATTTCTAATTTAGTAAAAGTCAATTTTCTTTGAAAGGTTCTACGTTGTTCTATTGGCCCTAGACTATCTCTCCAGCCACTGTGGAAAATTTACGACTTTTTTCTATGATTACGACACAGTTGTGATTTACGAGCGCTGTCGTAAATTTACGACAGCAAAGTCTTGCTCGTCGAAGAAAACTAAGTCAACACGTGGTGTCAAAAAATTATCGTAACAATACAAGTGGATGTTGTAACTTAGCGTCATTTATCTAGGAAAATTTTCTCGTAACCCTTACGATTAATAATAATTTGCGGCTGAGCGCAAGTACTGCAGTGTGGCGGGCGGGGGATCTCTACCCGGCCTTCTTGTCACAACATTTCATCTGCTGCAGCCCCTGCAGCGCGTGTTAGCGGTGCGACGGCACAGTTGGCGGTGGCCTCACTGATGAATGGTGTGTCGTCTCCAGCACATCCTACAGGCTACTGCCCCAAACTCTACGGGAAACCCTCGAGCGAATGGAAGTCGCCTCAACTTGAACTGTGAAAAATAGTCGTGAGGGTTACGGGGAAAAAAAAATACATGATAAATGTCGTAAACTTACGACTTCGAGTTGAATAGTTACCATTATTATTTATTGTCATAATGTTGTTGACGTAGTTTCCGTCAACGGTTAAGAAAGAAGTGCTCTCGTAAATTTGCGACTGCGGTCGTTTAAAAAAGTCGTGTGAATTGGCGAATATTTTTCTCACAGTGTGCCGAGATGTTTGAATCTCCAGTCGAACGCTTGTACATATGAAGATGTGAGGTTTTCTTAGCGAGTTTCTTTGATCTTTGAATAATGAACCAGTGTTCTGGAAGTTCTGACGCCCACAGGTTATTTGTGACTTAGTTTAAAATTTGAAGCATATTCTCTTCTTCGCATTTTCCAAAGGAGTAAAAAAAAAAAAAAAAAAAAAAAAATATCCTCATGCCTTTTCCCTGGCGTACTTTGTGTGTTTACGAGGAATTACAGAAGAAAAAAGAAAGGATACAGGATTTCAGCGCGTAATGAGAGCTGATCCCTTTCCTTTCCGCCAACATCGCTCTGTCATGAGTGAGGCAACCGCCATGACCGATGGTGAAGCTTCTTATGGCCCAATACCTCCCCATCCGCATGAGTGAAAAACTGCAATATCATGGTTGCGACGACCGAATTTCAGTTATGGCAAACAGGGAACCACAGAAAAGTAGTGTAATTAATTTGCACTGCTATTAGAATTTGTTTTCGTCTTTGCTTGATTACTCAACCCGAGGGGTAAACAACTCTGAAATTTCTGTACACCTCGTAATTCAGAAAAACTCAGAAAGATTCAAAGAAATTCAGCAAAATTTAGAAAAATTTATGTAAAATTTAAGCAAAAATTCACAACGATTTAATAAGAATACACAATTTTTAAAAAAAATACTCACAAACATTCACAAATACATACGAAAATTCACAAAGATTCACAAAACTTGTACTCCAAAATTGAGAGTTTTTTCCCCCCTCGACTCGACCCAGGTGGTCTGAGCTCATATTTAAGTCCCTGCCCTGCAACCTCTAGGCATATTCCTATATTTTCGGTGGCTGCTGGCTGCACGTCAGTGCGAGAGAGAGCCCCGTTCTGCCAAGTGAGCTGTCGCTCTTCCAGGCTCATGACCCGTCTCCCCCGCCCCGCGGTCCCCGGCCCACGCCGGCCCACGCCACACGCGTGTTGCCCTAAAGCCCCTTGCGAGCTTTTCACAGGGGACCAGGAGCGGCTCGGCTCGGCTCGGCCCCGCCCGGCTCGCCCGGGTATAATCTAACAAACGACCTGCTGCGAAAGAAATTCGCGGATAATGTTGAGTAGGAGGTGGAAAAAGGCAAACAGAACGAGGGGCGCGGGGATGGTAAAAACTTGTCCGTCTGTCCTATGTGTCGGTCGCTTAAGGGGAGAAGGGAGAGAGGGGAAAGGAGACAGACAGACAGACAGACAGACAGACAGACAGACAGACGGATAGACAGACAGACAGACAGACAAAGAGACAGAGAAACAGAGGACGGGTGGGGGTGGGGGCGCAGAGCTGTGGGACAGCGAGGAGCTTAGACCCTTAATCGTCTCTGTCAAAAAAGAGGGGAAGAACGGCAGAGAATATATCCTTAGGTGGCAAACAGAGAGGGGGAGAGAGGGAAAGAGTGGAATCGTAAGTAGGAGACATGGCAAAGATTTCAGAAAAAGAATTCAGTGCCTTTCTGTTTCTCGAAGGAGGTAGCTGTCGGACTCATTGCGCCATTATTTAGGGGTCACACTTGAATGCCAAAGTTCTGCTCGAATGTCGCCAACCTTCAAATGATAGAAATGTCTTCATTCTTTCGCCGGTGACAGGTTTTTGCTCCAGTACATTTTCAAATAAAAATTATCTCATTGGCAGGTGTGCGTATGTGTTTTCCCTTCCTTGCTTAACTGCCAGTATGCAAAACTTTTGCTCGCTCAAGTTCGTGAATCGTGAGCGAATTTTTATTCGCTTACCTCTACGTCCGAGCAAAGATTGTCCACACGCACCTGCAAGTGAGCAAATAAATTCCAAGGGTCAACCACTTTGATAAATCGCGTACGAGGATTATAATCAATCACGACCATGGTGATTATCAATGATTATTTGAGTTTATCTTTATCATATTTACTCATTATTGGCCAGTAATCACGCAACTTTTGATCAAATTTGATAATATTTCTGCATATTTGTCAAAATTTGTCAATATTTGGAAATTTTACATATGATTATGATTATGTGATAATCAGTAATCATCCAGAGGGGTGTACGAGGATTATGAAAGTGGTAGACCCTTGATAAATTCACACATCTGCTAGCGAGCGACATTCGGACAGTTGCGACCTGCAGTGCAGGCAGGCAGCGGAGGGGGGCCGCTAGCAAATAACGAGAGAAAGAGTCCGATGGTCGCCAGCAGCAGCAGCAGCAGCAGCAGGATTAAGAGGGTAGAGCGTTAGGGGCCCCGGGCGGGCAGTGCCGGGCAGCCCTGGGGAGAGGGACCTACCCCGTGCCCCATCCCTTCCCCCCGCGTCTCAAACATCCCCGGTCGGCTTAAGGGCACTCCCACGCCTATCCTGCGACCCTGCCGTGCCACTGGAGGGACGTGGGGCCCGGGCCCCTGCTGCCAGCACCTCAGCCCCCGGGACACAGCGAGCCGCAGCGGAGCCGCAGCCGGCGTCTCTGTGCACTCAAGCCGGTGTCCCCGCTGAACCTGTGGTCAGCTATCCAATGCGAGGGGCGGCCAACTCGAAAAAAAAAACGTCTACACAGAAATACCTGTGTATTTCTTGAAATACACGAAAAATACAAGGAAATACTCTACAATACACAGAAATACATAGAAATACTCAACAAAAATACGAGAAAAATACCGAAAAATACATTAGAAATACAAGAAATACAAGGCAAGTGTACACAGAAATACATGAGTTGGCCGCCCCTTGATCCAATGGGCGCACTGAAAAAAAAATTCTAGTTCGAATAACTTTTACCTTGGTTGAAGGTATCAGACCGTCTAGTATAATAGGAACCAACAAGGGATGTAGTAAAAGATACCAGATAGTCTCGTAACACGAAATTTAGTTTCACAAGCTACCACATTAAAATCTGTAAATGCTTTAATCCTTTCTTCACAAAGTTTTAAGTAAGTCGCAAGCATACAAGCATGTGGCTTATAGCAGTTGGAAGCAGTTATTCTTTCTTTCAAATTACTTTTGCCGTCACCTGATTTTTAGCCCCGGTACTTGACGTTGGTAGTCAACACCTCAGACCACTCGGCTACAGAGATTGCCTGCTGAGGGAGCTGCGCGCACCCGGTGTGCTGCGGCCGCCGCCGGACCATACGACACTGACAAAGTTGAGTAAATGCGTCTAAGGCTCTCCTTTTAAACCAAAGGAAACCATTATTGTAATTGAATATGGGTATTTAGTAAAATCTATTAACATTCATTCAATTTTTTGAAAACACTACTTTGAACACCTCGTAAACGTGCGGTAAAAACCACACAGTCTGGTAATCGTTGCCAGACTGAGCCACTAGATGTCTGGTACGTGTTTTATAACGATGGTGGTAACTGATACCAAAATCCTAGTGCGCCATACCCATACCAGTCCTAGTATTATCAACTAGCAGCGATCCAACTAGGATTGGGCTGGTACCAATGTTACCAATAATTTTTTTCCAGTATGCGGCGCCTCACTCCTTGTCATCTTTCGATCTCCCCCGTGTGCCGAAGTTCAAATTAAATTTTAATTTCAATGTAAGCTCAGCTTATGATAGCAGTGTGAGATGTGAGGTAAACCGAATGACTGTGAGAACATGCGGTTCATGGCGTTGGCAATTTTTAAAATAATCAGAGATATTATGATCCCAAATTTTCTTGTATAAATATACATACATATGAAAAGCTAGGATGGCAATTGGATTGTTTTTGTAGTCAGATGGTGCCAATACCTCATCACTTTCATATCACTTTCGGTCGTGTTTAGATGTTTGGCAGTGTTTATACGGGGGCTGAGGGGCATTCCATAATCACACCGCACAGCTCCAGCTCGATCAGCTGAGCCACCAGTTGCGCCCCTACACCTCTCAAACGATTGCCCCCACGTCCATCATACACAGCCACGCAGCACTGGTCGTACTCTACGTAATACCAACCAACGAAAAGAAAATAAAGGACTTTTCAAACAAGTTGTTACGGCACGAAATATTTCTGCCCCAGTGTAAATATAAGCACGGACAAAATTTACTGTCAAAAAACGAGAAAAAATTTACAGGGCTCGCCGTTAAATAGGTAAACCGATTTTTCCAGTAGATTGATGACCAATCTAGTAGAACAGCAAGAAAAGTGGCGAAACAGATAATGTTTGTGAAGTTACCGAATTCTTTCGTAAATGTACAGGTTCAAAAAGTGCATCCACAGTCATATCATTTTACAAAATTGATTTGAAATGAATTTTTTTTTAACAGAATAAAACAAAGCTTTTTATGTGTAAAAGTTGCATCAGTGAATTTTTAAATGCTGCAACATTGTCCCTGGCGATGATGGTGACAGAGCTCGCGCACTCGCGCAAATAGTCGGGATCAAGGGCAGACACGCGCGCGCTTGTGTGTGTGTGTGTGTGTGTGTGTGTGTGTGTGTGTGTGTGTGGCGAGAGCACGCGCAAAATGTGTAATCCCTCAACGTCAGAATCACACTCACAAAAGGCGGAGCTCCTCCAGCTTTTCCCTCTCTGTCTCTTTCTACTCCTCCCCTCCTCCTCCTCTTCCTCCTCCTCCTCTTCCTCCTCCTCCTCTTCCTCCTCCTCCTCTTCCTCCTCCTCCTCTTCCTCCTCCTCCTCCTCCTCCTCCTCCTCCTCCTCCTCCTCCTCCTCCTCCTCCTCCTCCATCGACGGCACCCGCCGCTCCCACCCGGTCGCGGCCGGCCGGCCCCGCCCCCAAACTCATCAAGACTTAAAAGCCGTCGCTTAATCTAGATCTTGTTTTAACGACCGGTGACCCTTAAGAACAAAAGAGCCCAGCCGGTCCCTGTGTTGTGTGATTAAAGTGCCGGGGCGTTGCGGGACGGCCTCGGGACGGCACAGAACGGCCGGCAGGCAATGCTGCGGGCTGGACCTGGCAGGGCGATCCGATATCGAAGTATTATTTGAGTGAAGGAACAACATGGTTTAGGCGCCCTTATTGGATAAGAACTCGCCAGACTGAGCACGCAAAAAATAATAATTCATAGCTGAGGAAAAAAAAAGATTAGCAGGTGTATTTTTTTTGCTGTAAAGGCGCAGCTAATTTTTTAGCTTACGTGCTTATTTTCTAGCTACCCTGCTATTTATTTTTCCACTGCGTGTTAATTTTATAGCCGTAGTGCTAATTTCTCACATCGAATTTCAGCTGAGCGATTTTCTTTCTCCGTGAACAGCACTGTCACGGCGCAACCTTAATCGACTTCGTATGTCTTATGGTCATCTAGATCATGGATTCATCAAACGGATTCCTCTTTACTCAAACGATGAAACTCGCTCGGTACCCACCGCGAAATAAACACTGTAAAAACTTTTGCCGTACAAATTAACTCTGGGCAGATTCTGTCTTCTTTTGTTTGGAACACAACGGAATGACTCATTTGTGAAAAACGTGTTAGGAATAATTCATTGTAAACGAAAAGACTTGTCGAGTTACGAATAGCTGAAAATTATACCATGAAAAGTTGTCCAATAATCGGGATTTGATACGATCTTTTATTGTAAAGAGAACTTAACCTGATGCATTTTACCGGCTTGCGTAACTTGTGATATGAAAAATCATTTGTAAATTCACTAATGTCTACAAATTATTTGTAATTCCACACATCTTTTTTTTTCACAAATGGTACCATTTTTTGTTGTTGTTAAAAAACCCACGAATTATTTGTAAAATTTCACACGAATAACTTGTAATACCATACCTTTCCAAACTATCTGCCGAAAATTTTTGTGTAAATTTACAGCGAGTTTTTACAGTGAACACGGTAAAAACGATGTCTGATTTTTTGAGAAAAAAGGGAAAACTTTGAGGACCTTGTATACATACTTTGGGGGAAACTCCTTAAAATTTGGGGAAGTCCCCTCAAAATTTGTGGAGATCTTTTGAGGAGTCTTTCTCGAAATCTGAGAGGTTTCCCTCAAATTACGGAAGTTCCTCAGAGTTTTCCCTTTTTCCTAAAAAAATTAGACATTGTTTTTACCGTGAATGCACCAGACAGAGCCGTCTGCTCCAGCGGAGGTCACCAGGGTCAGCAGCAGCATGGCCACCGCGCGCACTAGGATCCTCGCTCTGTCCAAACGCACTACAGCCTCCGCCTCCCCTCCACTATATATTTCCTCCCCCTCAAAGAGTGGTGGTCCTTCGTCCCGGCCGTGGCGAGCAGCTCCCGGGAAGGCCTGCCCGGCCCACCCGAGGGTCCCACCCCGCCACGCCACGCCACGCCTCGACCCTCCTAGCCACGCCACCACGGCCGCCATCTTTGGCTCCGCTCGAGTCACTCCGTTGTTTGCCAGGCCGACGATTAATATTACTGAGAATAGACTCTTAATTAAATGAAGCGGTCTGTTTCTCTGCGGCCGCTGCTTGACACGACAGCTACTCGCTGGAGGCCGGTTCGGACGCCCCGAAGGAAAGTTGCAATTTTCACAACATTAATAGTATAACAATGTATGTGCTATTGCTCGCATCCCTGGCCGTTAAACGTATATTGTTAATAGCAAATTTCGATTTTTTGTTTTGCAAAATTTGAACGAAAAACAAAAACACTTCAATTAAAAAGGTGCAAAAATGAAAAATGTTGTTACAAATTGACAGAAATTAGCCGCAAAAGTTCGTGACGACGTTGTCTGCCTCGCGGAATCACCCGCGAGACTATCGCATATCGGTTGATAAGCTTCGTTTGCAAATAATGGATCGGAATAGGGAGTCATTAAAAGCAGACCTGATGTACGGAAAGGGAACACAATCTCTTGATGGCGTACAGCCGGGCATCACCTCCAAATAGCGCAGATTTAATGAGCGGAAGCACGGAGTTCCGCCATTCCATTCAATGGTTGAAATAAAAACGACACAGTTCTTTCTTGGGGGGGGAGAGAGAGAGAGAGAGAGAGAGAGAGAGAGAGAGAGAGAGAGAGAGAGAGAGAGAGAGAGAGAGAGAGAGAGAGAGAGATGGTGACTTACAGTAGCCAAACTTTCTGCATATTTTGAGAGGAAAACAGCTTTTGCGTCATAGTTGTTGCTACTGTCCGCTTTAGATCGTTCCTTCCAAAATAATGGGCAGAGTAGGCTGGACGAAGGTGGGCGCGCCCGGCCCCTCCTCAGAAAGGACGCGGCCCAATTTGTAATCCGAAGAGCTCCGGCTATAATTCACCAAGCATGGATGCCTCCTCTAATTAGAACGCCATCTAAATTTGGACTTTGATGAGCAGTTGTTCTACCCTCTCCAGTTCGTTGGCTCTCTCTTTTGCTGCCGGGCCCGGGCCACCTCTTCTACCTCCTCTGTCGCCATCTCTCTCACTCTCCTTGTGTGCGATGACACATTCATATGGATTATACGCCCCCTTCCCCAGCTCCCTCTCACTCAGTCTTTTTCTCTGTCTCCCTTTCCCTCTCTTATTTTCGCACCCTCCTCACCACTCTTTTTTTCGTCTTCTCTTCCCACTCTTTTTTTTTTCATTTGGCACGCTCGTTTCTCATTCCGATTTCTCGGCTTTCATTTGAGGCCCTCGGCGGCTGTTTGCGTGACGGAGGGAGCAAGTGTGAGTATGTGTATGTGTGTGATATTTTTTTTCTTTTGACAGAGAGAAAGAGAGAGAGATAGGGAGAGAAAGGGGAAGGAGAATGGGAGGTAAGGTGTAAGAGAGAGAGAGGCGAGGAGAGAGGGTGAGGATGGAACATAAAAAAAAATCGAGGCCCAAGAAATTGGCAATAAAAGGAAAAGAATCCGCGGGCGAAAAGATGACTCTTCCTCGGCAGCCCCCCTCTCTCGCTCTCCTCGCCTGGCACGAAATGCAGAGAGAAAACAAAGAACAACGCTCTTCCTGGAGCACTAAAATGTTGCCATTTAGAGAGGCTCTAATCCTTTGTGCCTTTCCAAACTTTTGCTTTGTTAATGCGAGAAATTTTGTTAAGGCCCCTGACTTTAGGAAGGGGCTGTCAGATCAAAAAGATTACTGAATTTCTATGACGATTACTTTTCAACGTATGACCGGCATTGAGTTCGGTCCTGCTCAGCTCTCCCTGCCCTGATCCGATATTGTTTTGACCCATTTCCCTCCCGTCTAGGCAATTAAGCGATAGTATAAAACGTGTAATCGTATGAAAACCTCACATACTTAGAATGTGCGGAGCATTATAGGCGGAGGAAGTATAGGCCATTCCGCGAACTATTTCACATTTTTACAAATAGCTGTATCGGACCTCACGCGCTGAATCAAGAATGGTTTACCGCGAACACTTCACTTAAACGGTACCGTTGAATGAGAGCGCATTTCGAAGCAATTACTATTGCCGCGTTTCTGTATCATTCCTTGCCCAAAAGGCGAGCAAACATTCTTTTCGACAGCGAGTGCGACCCTCTTTCCTCTGTTTGCCTCGCCGTTTTGGCGCGTTGATATTGGCAGCGGATCCATGTCCCCCGCTTTCACACGCGCCCGCGCCACGAGGGTGCTGGATTGAAGTCTCTGCGGGTTTCCATTCAAGGAGCTCAGCCACCATTGCTTTTAATTTCACCGACAAACCAACGAGTTTGGGGATCGCGAAGTCCTCCTCAATCCTTAATTATTTTTTCCCTGTTCTGTATTTTAGATCACCATACATAATCAGATCACTCTCCCCTTCTCAATGAGTCCTCGAAACCGAACGCAAAACTATTTCAAACTGTAAGCACTGACACGTTAAGGTAATCTTTTCGATGGGTATAAATCAAACGACCGCGGTATAAAGAATTTATGTTCTTTGTTTTTTTTCCTTTTTGAGAAAAATGGGAAAAACTTTGAAGAAGGCTCTCATATTGAGGAGAAGGCTTCAGAATTTGGGGAAGTCACCTTAAAATATGAGGGAATTTCCCATCCTCGAAATTACTACGACAATTCCACGAATGGAAAATCACTCACATGCATACAAGCATAGAATAAAGTCAAAGCCCGATAATAGTCCGTGAACCTTTCTTTTACCCGGTGTCCGAACTATTTAACTACTAAAATACCCGCACCTGCACTAGGGGCACCTGGTAAAAAAAATATAATCCACGTCGAGGTTTGTAACGGAATTTTGAAAAATAATGTCTATCTTCAGAGAAATGCTAGACCCTTAAAAACCAGGACGGAGATTTTATTTTCCGTGGTTGTCCCCCCTTTAGCCTCACCTGCCTGATACTTTCTGCTCCGCGCCGCTGCGGGGACTCCACTTCGCTCCGCGCAGTCTGACCTCACATCGACAACTACTTGGCCTCTCCTTGCCTCCACTGCTGAGCTCCGCCGTGTCACCATGGTGTCACCCTGCACGCCGCGCTCCCCCACCCGCAACCTCCTTACCTGCAACACGCTCACCTTCCCCTCCACCCGCACATCCTCCTCAGCCGTGTTTAGTTCCCACGCACATGTTCGGGTGCGAAAGATAACGTGTGTGAGTGAGAGAGAGAGAGAGAGAGAGAGAGAGAGAGAGAGAGAGGGGGGGGGGAGGGGGGGGGGCTCGCAATCGTCGTCGGGCTCGCGGTCCTGGTGTCCGTCCCGACAGCTTGGAGAGCAGGTTGTGCCGCGGGACACATTCCGACACCCACCCTCGCCTTCTTTGTGGTCCGGACGGCGTGGGAGGGGAGGGGAGGGGAGGGGAGGGGAGGGGAGGGGAGGGGAGGGGAGGGGAGGGGAGGGCTGAGGCCTGTGGTGCTCGACATTGCGTGAGATCTTGCCTCCCCGCGGACCTACCCGGCGGCCCGGCTCGGCGGGTCGCCCGCATTCCGAAACACGGCCTCCTCCTCACCCTCCCCATTTACCTCACCTCACCTCTCTCTCTCTCTCTCTCTCTCTCTCTCTCTCTCTCTCTCTCTCTTTCTCGCTCTCTTACTTACTTTCTCGCTCGCTCTCAGAGCGAGGAACCTGTCTCGAAAGAGAGAGGGAGAGAGAGAGAGAGAGAGAGAGAGAGAGAGAGAGAGAGAGAGAGAGAGAGAGAGAGGTGCGAACGCAGCCGGTCAGCGGTGTCAAGGGGAACCTGTTCTCCCCGCACTCACGCACACACACGCAAGCACGCACCCACGTCCGCCCGCGCCGCCCGGCCTGGTCCGGCCTGGCCAGCTGGCCAGTTTGCGCACGTTAGAAAGAGTGTGTGCGAGTTTATGTGTGATTTGTATGTCGCATAACGGACTCTGCGCGGCGGCCTCACTATAAGAAAAGTAGCTCTCCTTTCTTGTTTCCTTCTTTTATTTTCGGCCACCCTGTCGTGCCGGGGGTATCTTACGCTCTCCGAGACTTGCTCCGGCTGTAAGTGACTCTCCCCCACTCGGTGGCATGGGTCATGCAGGCAGCGCAAACGCTGTGATCTTCTTGGCAGCCTTAACTTTGGCAGTCCTTTTGCTGAGTCCAAACTTTGGGATCTTTGCCCATTTTGACACAATTTGACAGTTCCATGTGAAGTCAAGGTCGATACATAGGCAAATCTATATCGATTTGGGCTCAAATTCAATTTTTTTTTTTAAATTTTAAAATTATGGATGATTTAATTTAAGGCACGGAAAACACGAGTCCTGGGTGTCTCCGGCGAATTGACATGGCAAGTCTCAGCTCAGAGGATATCATTTTTCTCAGGGGATGTCCTGGGTTTCCCCGGCAAAATTCCTGGGGAAAGCCATTTTTTTACGACATTCACTGGGATTTCTACTCTCCTGAGATTCCCAGGACTCGTTTTTACCGAGTGAGTGGAAATTCACACATATCCATAAATGTGCGAAATTTACTCACTTGGTTTGCCAATGCGTGGACTCTGTTAACTTCACTTTTTCGCTAGTGGGAATCACTCAAAGAAAATGTGTACAGTGTTTCTTTTCTTTTTTTTTAATTATTTTGATTTATCAAGAAAAATCCCTGTCTCACTTTATTGATAAATTTTCATCTTTTACCCCCATTTCTGAAAAAAAATAATTTTTTTTCCGGTTTTTACTATTTTTTTTTCTCTGCTTAATATTTTGTATTTTTCTTATCTTCCTTCTTGATTTTTTTTAAATAATTTTTTTTTGGGGGGCCGTACAATGAATTTTTCGAAGTGACCCCCTTCCCCCACCTCAGTTCACTATATACCCTCGCCCTCACGGCGGGTTGGGGCAGCAGGGCTGCGTGCTAGCGAGCGGTTCCTCTCTCAAGGAAGCTGGCTCGCCTGACCGGACCGGTCCAGTGCCGCCGCTTCCTCTCCTCCCGCACAGGATGCTGCGCTGGACCGGAGCGCGGCCAGGCACTGACCCGCGACCGGTCACCAGACCTGTCCTCTCTTTCTCTCTCTCTCTCTCTCTCTCTTTCTCTCTCTCTCTCTCTCTTTCTCTCTCTCTCTCTCTCTCTCTCTCTCTCTCTCTCTCTCTCTCTCTCTCTCTCTCTCTCTCTCTCTCGCTCTCTGTATGCGTAAATGCGTGCGTGCGTGGGAGCGTCTTGGAGTAGAGCAGGATAAGACCCAACCTGGTCCAGCAAGTGCGACCAGACTCACCAGCCCGCGGCCACCCCCACCCTCGCAGCACAGTACACGACATTATGCGTGAGAGAGAGAGGAAAAAGAACGTGCGATTCTGAATACACACACAAAAAATAATGGGTATTAAGGCTTTCTTTCCCTCCTTTTTTAACCTTTTTTTTTACATTCAGACTGGCAGTACAAATTGTTGTTGCAAATCTTTGAATGTTTTCGTAAATTTACGAACCAAACGAACCAAGGCATAGTCTTGCGATATGTTCATTGACCAAACCAAAAACATTTTGTCTGAAAATTTTGGTCATGATACGATTTGACTAAATAACTTCCAGTTGCATAAACTAGGGCCGACGAAAGGGGGTACAATCAATGGTAAAAATTTTAATTATCTAATCTCAATTCGCAGCGCCCGGCGGCTCAAAAATTTCCGAAAATTTTTCCCCTTTTTGGAGATAAAAAAGGGAGGGGGAGCAGGGAGCGTACCCACCCCCTCCTCCTAATTACGCCCTCGATATTTTCGAGAAATGAAATTCAGGAAGATCGAGAGAGTGGACAGAGAGTTCTGGAGGCGCAGGGTCGCCAGAGGAGCGAAAGGGAAATGCGACCGTATCAATTGCTTCTTTAACGGGGCGAACAAAACAGCTCTAATTTCCCTCCGCCGCTGGCCGCTCGGTCGCGCTCTGGCTCGACTCGCTCTTTGTCGGAGCAGCTCGATGCTCCTGCACGAGCAGGCATGCACTCACACACAAGTATGTGAAAAATAAGTCACGAGCCCTCACGTGTGAGAACGGTATAGATCACAAACACTGGAAAAACAAAGGTGCAACCTTTTTAATGGGTAAACCCGGTTTTAGGGGTGCTTAAGTGTACAGTTTTTTTTCCAGGTTTTCAAAAAGAAAATAATCAAAAAAAACCAAATTCATTTTTTGATCAGATCCCCACACCATGTTGGCTCGTTTGAAGCGAAATTTTGCGTAGATTGCGTAGAAAATAAGTCTTATATTTCAGGAATAAGGAAATATTTTGAAAAAAAGACAAAAATCACATCAACTGCAATGTCTTTGGTGTATTAGTGCCTTTTCAAGGCTGGGTTTCCTGACCTTAGTCTTACCAGTGCAACTTGAGGTACGTGGAAAATCTGTCGCACAGAGACAAGTACGAAACATAAATAGCAAAAAAAAGTACAAAAAATAAAATTTAGAAAAATCAGGCAGTGTTTGCAAGCGAACGGACACTTGTATACACTTATTTTTGCGCAGTGTACGCGGCCAACTTGGCAGGCGGGCGGGGCGTAAGTGAGTCCACAGGGGGCGTCCCGGCGTGGCGGGCCTGGCGGGCCCAGCCCGCGCTGGAGGAGGAGGAGGAGGCCGCTGTTTGCTAGGCAAACACATTCGTGCGCTTCCTCCCCCACTCCGGCCGGCGCCATTAGAATATTCATTCGCTGCGAAACTTTTGCACCACCGGCGCCAACCCCGGCCCCGTCCCCGGCCCCTGGCCTTCCCTCTAGAGGCAGACCACAGCTCCCCGAAGACGCACGATAGTCGTATATATTGAACACGACACTTCGAGGTAATCACGTCGAAAACGAGATGCGAATAAAGAGTGACGGAGCAGCGCTCGTGCTAGGTGATGTGCAAGTGTTCTACAGTACTGCAGTATGAAAAGAGAGAGACCTATAGTCGTATGCGGTACAAAAGCGTTAGAACCGTTGGGCCACCAGAACAAAGTCGTACACACTCCCAAATTATGATTTTTTTTTCCAATTTTTTTTTCCATTGGTGAGTTCGTGTCCGAGCTTTTGTTGCTTGCGCACAAGTTACGCACATCGCAAAGCATTTTAGTGTGTACATGTCGGTAAAGTTTTTACTCAGCTGAAGATAATATTCAGCGGCACGATGCATGTACTTAATTGTGTATGATCAACGTGATTTTCGAGGCGTAACAGCAAAGAACGAAAAACTACACCACTCCGTAGCGAGCAATTGTAAGTGTACAGAATATGACACCTTTTTCTGTAAGGTCATTATTGGTACTCACGGCACGTTATCTGTTCTGTAGAGTAACGGCACGACACTTGAATTGGCAGGGTGCGAGCTCTTCAGCAGTAAGAAAGAGACGGCGTGGATTAGCGCGTGCTTCACTCCGCGCATGAGTCTCTCTCTCTCTCTCTCTCTCTCTCTCTCTCTCTCTCTCTCTCTCTCTCTCTCTCTCTCTCTCTCTCTCTCTCTCTCCCTCTCTCTCTCTCTCTCTGTGCCTCTCTCTTTAACTCTTTAATTTTCTCTCTCACTCCCTTTCTCTCTCCCCGGCCCCGCCCTGCCTCTCATTCGTCGCGTCGTCGTCGGGCTCCCGCCCAAAGCTGGGCTTTGAGCGAGGCGTATGGCGCGGCCGGCGCGGCCCGGGCGAATAGCACTGCGTGGACGCGCAAATTAAGGAGGCGTCGAAATGAATCCTGAGCTGAATAACAAACCACTCAGCCAGCGAGCTATCAAAAGGAGCGGAGTAGCGGCAGGGAGGCGAGGACCAGAGCAAGCGCGGTGTGGGGACTGGGGACGGGATCTCTGTACCGTCAGGCAGGACACAGGGAGGCGAGGGAGGGACGGACTGGCTGTAACCGCACTGCACGCGCGTGGAACAGGAACTGAGAGAGTAGGGCGCAGTGAAAATCTACCGGACAATCGTTGAAAATTTAAAAATAATAATTAAAAAAAAAAAATTGAACTCTGCGGTATATTATGTGAAGCGCAATACCTTTAAGCGCATCTACTTTTGAACATAGTACAGTATTTATATGGTTCAAATCTACAGGTAACTGTGCGAATTTCGCTCAGTCGCGGATGATTGAATTTATTCGCTCACGTACGGGTGAGTGAAAAATATTGACTGTAGCCCACTTGAGGGAGCGAATGAAAACTCGTTTAATTGAAGTTGTGCGCGCGAGCACTGTGAAAAAAATATTTCTATAGAGTTACGATATGTTCTGTAAATTACGACCTACGAACAATGTTGTAAATTAACGACAAACCACTCTTGTCCGTGATTGAATTTCAAGTCGATAGTAATTTCTAGTAATTTAACGATTTGTAATTGTGCATTTACGACAGCACTTAGAGGAAAATTTTCCCGTAAACCTACAAATATTTTTCACAGTGAGTGTGAGTGAGTATTTCGCTCTCTGCTTAATTTATGTCGCTTGTCTGCCAAAGTGCGAATTTACACGCTCCTCTGCAAAAGTGAGAGAATTTTTATCCTCACGCCAACAAATGATGAACGAATAATTAAGTTACTTATATCACTCACCTGCAAGTGAGCGAATAAATTCACTCACCTTCAAATGAGCAGCATTCGGAAACTTGGATAACAACTATGTTGGAATAAGGTCGAGTTTGAGCCTCGGTAAACACGGGTTTTGGCTTCTTCGCGGTGGTTTTTAACAGGGTGTCCGGCCGGCGCCCTGCGGCCCTTCGCTCCAGTCCGCGGCTGCCATTTTTCCTTTGTCACAGGCATCGTTAGCCGCACCAGCCGTGATAGATGAAGCCATTCCTCTAAGCCGCGCGCCGCGCTCTGCGCCCCGCCCGCGCCCCGCCCCGCCCCGCCCCGCCCCGCCCCGCCCCGCCCCGCCCCGCCCCGCCCCGCCCCGCCCCGCCCCGCCCCGCCCCGCCCCGCCCCGCCCCGCTCCGCCCCGCTCCGCCCCGCCCCGTCCCCTTCCCTCTCACCACGCCCACCCCACCTCGGCCCTACCCTCCGCCCCAAACCTACCCTCCCCCTCGCCCGCCGCACCCCGGTCCTGCTCCACTAACTATTTCCCTTGTACAGATCACGCCAATTTTGCTGTATTTCTTTAATTTGTTTATGAAAACCACAACGTTATTAAAAAGTGAATATTGATAAAACGAAAGCGTAGTTGTGCGCCTTTGTCAAGCGTGAGACCTTACGCCTTTCTTGAGGAGTTTACAGAGGAGAAAAAAGGAGAGGAGAGCGTGAGCTTTAGTACGCTTAAAGACAGCCGTGCGCTATTCAAGAAAATTGCACATTTCAAGTCAGTTTTACCATAATGAAGACACCAAGTTTTACCGTACTCATTTTTTTATCGTTATTTTTTTAAATTCATTTTTTTAAAAATGAAATTCTGCACAAGATGACCTCTGCCGGCGACAGAGGTGCGTGTGTAGAACAGCCGTCATCCATCTCCTCACGATGCACAGAGGGTCATCAGATCAGACCACTGTGAGACCCTCCCCTTCCGCACACATACCATGAAAATCCTGGTGTGCGAATGTCACACACTTGTGTAGGTGTCTTAACATCCATTCGTACACATGGCCCTCTCAGGGTGCAAAATTTCTTTGGAAAATCAACACCTCTCTGCCTGTTTCAAGTGTAGAACATTATTCCCATACACATGTAACTGTGTGACGTGCCATTCACACACTTGGGCTGCCGGGAGCCAGGGATCCCCTCCCTTGGCAGAGCGCAAGGCATCCATCAGGGCCGGGCCTGACCTGACACCTCCAAAATGGCGCCCTCGCCTCGCATGTGGCCTCTCCAGTTTCAACTAACGGCCTCAGTAAAGGGAAACTTCGCCGCGCTGGAACGCGCCATATCCCTCTTGGCTCGGCTCACGCGGCTCGCGCCGCACTCGGCGCCGCTACCGCTCAAACTTCTTTCTCGCACGCTTTTTGCATTCCCAGAGGTTTTTTTTACTCAACACTGCCTCTGAACGTCTAACAAAAGTTGCGTGATGACTGGCCAATAATCAGTAAATATATTAAAGATCAACTCATATAATCATTCATAATCACCATAATCGTGACTGATTATAATCTTCGTACGCGATTTTTCAAAGTGGTAGACCCTTGTTCTTTAGTTCGTTAGGGCAGTGGTAAAGGGCAAGGTAGAGAGCCTTAACGCAACAATGGCGTAGCAGATGTTGCCAGAAAGTTACACAAAACACCGCGCAATACACCTGTGCGTAACAAGACTGTATCTCCGCCTGCCTACTAGGCAACATCTGTGCACGAGTGCAAGGGAGTGGCGTAGGCAGGTGGAGATATCGCCTCGCGCACTCAGGTGTATTGCGCGGTGTTTTGCCTAACTTTTCTGGTAACACTGCCATGCATTCGCGTATACGAATATTATAACAGTTGGGTAATAAAAGTATACAAAAACGAAATTTTCTGTTCGTTTTGATCAAATTTGGCAGAGAGTTAGGACTAACTCTGCTTTGTTCAATCTTGACATGCCTTTTGGAAGCGGCCATATTTTTTCGTTATAAACGTGATATTTTTCCGTTGGTTGCTTACAGTGTACAGTTACAGCGGGCTGCCTTGGCCGGATTTGCCCGCGCCCCCCGCTGCCGTGCCCGTGCGGCTGAGGTGACCTAACGATGTCCACCATTCGGACCGGGGGAGAGGCGGGGCGAGGTGCGGTGGAGCAGCAGCGTGGGGCGCAGCGTAGCGGGGCGGGGCGGGGCGGGGCGGGGCGGGGCGGGGCGGGGCGGGGCGGGGCGGGGCGGGGCGGGGCGGGGCGGGGCGTTCCTGGCCTTCATTACGCCGAGCTTATACTATCCCCATTCGTCATGACCGTACGCTCCAAGTGAGGAAATTAAGAGCGGTAATTTGTACCGCGCGAACAAGATACGGACGGGGCGGCCCGGCAGCAGTGGAGGCGGATCTCTCTCTCTCTCTCTCTCTCTCTCTCTCTCTCTCTCTCTCTCTCTCTCTCTCTCTCTCTCTCTCACTCTCTCTCTCTCTTTCTTTCTACTGCGCTCTCTCGCTCTCTCGCTCTCTCGCGTCTCTTATGCCGAACCTCCCGGTTGCTCCAACCAACAGTAGTCATTAGATGGGCGCCCCAGAGGGATAACAGCGTTGGCCCGGAGCCCTGCCAGCCGGGCCTTGGGCGCGCTCCCCTAGAGGGTCACAAACTGCAACTTGTTCAGGTGGAAGCCCAATTTGCGCGCAGGACCAGAACGGAACCAGGAAGATCCAGGTGGATATGACGCTCTAGATCCACCCAATCCGCGAGGATCATACTCCCTGGCCCGGCCGGGAACCGAGTTCCGGGGGTCCTGCGAGCTGCGAGATCCGAGGGAGAAACAACACTCTGAAATTTTTGTTCACGTTGTAATTCAGAAAAATTCAAAGAAATTTAGAAAAATGTACGAAAATTTAGAAAAATTCAGAAAAAATCAGGAAAATTTACAAAATTTCCCCAAAAATCTCGTAACACTTACGCAAAAATTCGAAAAAAAATCAACAAAAATTCACGAAAATTCACAAAATTTGCACACCTCGGGGAGGTCCCCACCACGGTCCCGGGGGCAGCAGTCCGCCACACTAGTCCCTAGTCCCAGCTGAGAGCATGGAAAGCTCGTTTAGAGACTTAATGAGATTCTCGCAGCGGGGCCGAGCGGAGCATGAGAGTGGTGGCGTGCCTGAGCTGCCTGGTGTGGCGGGGCGGGGCGGGGCGGGGCGGGGCGGGGCGCGGTCTGGCGGGGTGTGGCAGGGCGTCGGCCGCCCGCTGCCCAACGGATGGGGCCTGCCCCGCCCCGCCCCGGCCGGTCCCAGGCCCAGGCCCTAGCTTTGCTCCTCTTTACACACACACACACACACACACACACACACTCACTCACTCACTCACTCACTCACTCACTCACTCACTCACTCACTCACTCACTCACTCACTCACTCACTCGGGTGTCGAACAGGTTGCCTACCCGCGCGAGACTGGAGCGTGCCGCACGCGATGTCTCGTATTCATCCCCAGAGGGCACCTGCCCTGCTCTTCCCATACTCCCTTCCCCGTCCTGTGTTGGTCCAGCGCCACTCGCATCTCCGCAGCATCAAACTTTCATCTTATTGTTCCAGCCCGACCCGACCCGAGCCGTGCAGAGCCTTATGTAACCCCCCGGCATGCATGAGGCGGGGTGGGGGTGGTGGGGGCGCACTGCTCTTGCCAGGTCCTTGGATCGTTCACGCCGCAATATTTGTGAATTCATGGGCGCCAGGAGACGCAGACCATCATGATGCTTATGCTTGGGTAGACGAAGCAGATCATACTGAATGGTAATATCCTTCTCGCCGCAGGTACGCTCGTAAAACACGCACTTGAATATCAGGCAAGTTGAAACGCGAGGGGTAAATAACTCCGAATTTTGATGTTCACCACCAATTCAAAATTCACACTAATTCAAACTGATTCACGCGAATTCAAAACTAATTCACGCCAATTCAAAACTAATTCACGCGAATTCAAAACGAATTCAAAACGAATTCAAAACGAATTCAAAACGAATTCAAAACAAATTCAAGTAAATTCACAACAAATTCACAATAATTTCAAAAAACTTCGCAATAAACTCAAAAAATTCAAAGCTAATTCAAAACGAATTCAATTTAATTCAGATAAATTCAATTCAAATTCACGAAATTTGTGCACTGAATTCAGAGTTGTTTACCCCTCGTTGAAACGTTTGTTGTTGCGAATTCCCTTATTCATACACAAGTCGGCTAACTACATAGGACGGGCGGATTTTCGAAGGAACTTTAAACACCAGGAGTAAAGTGTTTGAATGGGGCTCGGCACCCCTGCAAATAGTGGACAACACTCCATCATTCGGGTTTTCAAGTGTAATGTCAGCAAGGTTCTAATATTTCCTTCAAATATCACTTTCTCTTCGAATTGACATACTCACAGAAATACCGATTAATTTAATTTACAAGGATTGATTCAAGGAGTAACTCGTAACCACATTGATTTTGTTATTCATTACTGGAAAAACAAGGGTGCTATCTAATGCCTTTCTAGAGGCGTTAGTGAAACAGTGCCTTCACAAAGGCGCTACTGGCCTCTAAAGGTGCTATTGTCGACTGTTTTAGTGCCTTTCCAAAGGTGCTATTGCAGTAGTGCCTTTGAAAGGCATTATGTCGCACCTTTGTTTTTCCAGTGATGTCCTTGCATTAGAGCCATGTCTCTTGGAAACTAAAAAATCGTTTTAACCGCGTGCTCATTCCAGCATTTAAAGTAACTTTTGTTTTTGAAGGTACTACGTTTAAGTACAAACTCCTAACTGCTCCCAATATCTTCTTGTAAATAAATGTAAATTTTTATACGCTACGGAGGGTGGAGGAGACGCACGGAAAAGAGACCGTAGAGCAAGAGCGCATAGCGGAGAGTGCGCGCCAGAGCAGACGGAATAAGCGAGAGGAGGATAGAGAGCGAGCGAGTGAGTGAGTGAGAGAGAGAGAGAGAGAGAGAGAGAGAGAGAGAGAGAGAGAGAAGAGGAGGAGGAGGAGGAAAGGGAGAAAGGAAGGGGACGAAAGATATAGAGCTCGGCTCGGACTGGGAAGAACCAGCTCCCTCTCCTCCTGCAAGGATGCCTCGCCAAATGAGAGCGGCCAGCGAAAATGGCGCAGCTCGGGGTGCGGGGCGGGGAGCGGGGTGGGCGCCCTGGACTTGCCTTTTCTCCCCCTTAATCTCTGGGCTGTCCTGGCGGCCGCTCCTCTTTTTTTTTTATTATACATTATTCCTTCCTTTTATTTTTTGGACGGTGCCCCTCGCACCTTCCTCCGGCCTTCCCATCCTTAACTCCGTACCGCCGCGCTCTGTTCGCTCCCCCTGTCATACCGCGTCTTCCTATTCGCAGGGGAAAACCCCAAGTGTGCGAATCCTGAAGCACACGTGTAGGTGAGTGTACCTGCTCAGCCGTCAATAGTATGAAATTCGTGGTAAGATTCACACATGTAAGTACTCGTCAAAGTATGTCCCACAGCTAAAACTGTGAGACCGTCCTACACTAGAGATTCGTGCACACCTACGTTTCAATCCTCTTTCAGTTTGACGCCACTTTTCTGCCACCCTCACCTCTACCCTCCCCGCGCGCGAAGCGTTCGCAGACTTGCAGCTCTTTCACAATTTCAGACGAAATCTCTCCCGAGGGACAAACTTTCATTTACGAATTCTCCGAGTTATTTTTGGTCGTGTGCAAGAGCGCGCAGGTGGCTCTGGTGGTCGTAAGTCTGTAAGTACGGACTGCAGGTCTCCGCCGCCCGCCGCGCCCACGCCGCACCACGCCGCACAGTGTTCCCCGACTTTCACCCCAAACTTTCCACATGTGCCAGCACTTTTCGCGCCATCTGAAAAGTTTCAACGAGTTCACCATTCATCGGGCGTGGCGGGGCGGGGCGGGGCGGGGCGGGGCGGGGCGAAGCTGGGCGGGGGTGAGGTGGCGCGGCCGCGGCAGTTTCTCTTTCCCTCCCCGCCCTTTTCCCTCTTAGGGCGGAGTAGCGACGGCCCGGCGGCGGGGGTGGAGAAAGGGTTGGAACATTTGCATCTCGGCCTCCAGACAGAGAGGAGGGTCACCGCTGGTCGCCAGGGCGCTAGTCCCCGCAGGGGCCCGTCCGCAAGCAGACAAAACGCACTGGAAATGGAAAAGTGCGAATGTTGCTCACTAGCCAGTAAAGAGGAGTTTTTTGCAGGGAAGAAAGAACATGAGAAACGTTTAGCACGATTTTATTACATAGCTTGCTGATTAATTCTTACTTGACGCGTCCTTTTTTATCAATATATACTTATTGTTTACCATTGTTTCTTTTTTAATTGTTCCAATGTTGACGTCAAAGTCCTTTTCATCCAAATATTTTTCAAGTTGGTGCCACAAGTTGGGGCACCCGGGAGACGAAGGTCTGGTAAAGTTTCATCTCCTGCTGTAACCTTCCCCCTCCCCTCCCCTCCCCCTTTCTCTCTCTCTCTCTCTCTCTCTCTCTCTCTCTCTCTCTCTCTCTCTCTCTCTCTCTCTCTCTCTCTCTCTCTCTCTCTCTCTCTCTCTCTCTCTCTCGCCCTCCGCCAACTTTTCCCTCCGCCTCTTTTTTCCTCCGGGCCGTGTACGCCCCCCCCCTCCCCCTCATTCACCTCCCCCCTTTCCCTTGCGCAGGAGTCTCGGAACCTCATCAGATGTGCAAATTTTCTTTTTTGGTCCCAAGTGTGCAATACACGTCGCCCGTCCTGGTCCTCATTTCTACGGGCCTGCTTGCCTGCCTGCCTGCCTGCCTGCCTGGCCGCCTGTTTGCCTTGGTTCTTCCCTTCCCTAGCCAGTTGTACCACCAGGACCCTGCAACCTTACTCGTCAAAACCAGCGGACTTTTGCGTTACGGGTACGCAGATTTGTTCCTGAAGGATACACTGAGAATTCTTTGTGGTCCTCTCGAGAGGGAAACGAATCTCAATTTTCATGTCAGCCGGATTACGGATTACCCCGAATTACCTCGGATTACCTCTGGTGTGTCCTCCGGTTAACGGTGCAATTTTCCTCTGATTACCCTGGATCACCCTAAAATTTCCTCGGATTACACCGTATTACTTTGACTTTTCCTCGGATTACACCCTGCCGGATTACCTGACGGCTGTCGGCCGGATTACCTTAGTCGCGTTTCCCCCTCGGGTCCTCTTGCTCACTAGCCTTTTGCATTGAGTTTGGTCATCAATAAGTGGATTAAACACTGACAAACACAGAGTAAGTTGAAAAATTTGGCACGCATAAAAAGACCACAGTGTTTTCAAAGCGTGTCAGTACTTATTATTGAATGAAATTTCTGACGAACTAACTGTTCGGTTAAGATTCGATTTCGGGCTTCAGACCAATCTTGCACCATGGTCATTCGTGCTGCCGAGCGAAGCAAAGTGCCTGCCCCTTTTCCAGGGGAAGTGTCCCCCCTCCGGTTTCCATTTCACAGTCGGCCAGGCTATGCCAGTCTTGTTCTGCTGGCTGGCCTGCACGGCGTGATTGACAAGTCTTCAGGGACGCCCCTGTTGGCTGGGTGGGGGGTGGTGGTGGGGGGCCGGGAGCGGAGGTGAAGGGGCGGGTCTAGGCTGGACCCATCACGGATCACGGAGCCGCCTGCCTCTGCAGAGGGACAGCGCAGTGGTCCAGGAAATTGGGAGGCGGGTGTCGTCATTAGCGCGGCTGGGGCCCGCTGGAGGCCGCTGGAGGCCGCTGGAGGTAGCTAGACGTTGCTGCGAGGTAGCTAGAGGTTGCTAGTGGTAGCTAGAGGCTGTTGGGTGTAGCTAGAGGCTACTTTAGGTAGCTAGAGGTTGTTTGAGGTACCTAGAGGTTGCTAGGGGTAGAGACTGTTAGGTGTGGCTGGAGGCTACTGGAGGTAGCTAGAGGTTGCTGGAGGTACTGAGACTGCTCGAAGTAGCTGGAGGCAGCTGGGGTAGAGAGAGGCTGCTGGGGTTAGCTAGAGGTGGCGAGGGGTAGCTAGAGACTGCTGCAGGTAGCTAGGCCACTGGACGCCGCGGGGCTATGCGAGCCCAGCTTGTATATAAAACCTGGTTTTAAAGGCTCCGCAAAGGCACTAAACCTTTAACACCTTCAGGAGGCGTTTAGTCTTACTTATGATCTTTCCAGACAACATTTACAGTTGTAGGTTTGTGTGGACTCTCTGTGCAGTCGTACAATTGGCTGTTTCGTGCTGCCCCCGCCATGCAGGAGTGAACAGCTGTGTTGCCAAGAAAGTAGGCAGCCCAACACAGTGCGAAGTAAACTGGGCCGTATCTCCGTGCATGTCTAGGCAACAACAGGCACCAAGTGTTACGGTTTTGCCTAGCAGGAGATGGTCACAAATGCAGTCCGTCCTCCATGTTTGGGCTTCTGATTGCTTACTTATATGAACGCAGGGGGAGAGTTTAGCCCGGGCTGAGGCAACGCAAGGAGCCTTTGCGGACGAAGCGGTCCGTGCTTCTTTATTGCAGGACACGGGGGGTAGGGGGCGGCAGGAAGGCGGGCAGGCAGGCAGGCCCGGGTCCCAGCCCCTGCCTGGCCCGGCCCCAGCGGGGGAGTTTGTCTGAATACCAGATGAGGGGCCGAGGCCGGGTCCGAGGCCGGGGCCGAAGGTAGGGCGGCGGGTGCGGTGCGCACACACTCGTAGCTAGGGAAGAGAGATCCTCTCCACCTCTCACCTCACCCGCTCACTCTGAGCGCCGCAGAGTGAGAGAGACAGTCAGCAGAGAAGCTGTAGGAGACAGAGACAGACACATGACGGGTGTCAGCGCTGCGACGTGAATTCAAACAAGCGAGCACGCTCCCAGCCCAAGTCCCAGCAGCCCCAACCATCGCGAGGGCCTTCACCAACGCCTTTCACTGAAGAACAGGACAAGTATGGTTTTCTACAGCACCATACGCCGGCCATGGATGGCTACTTTTAGATCCTCGTCTTGTGAGGTAAATTTGGTCCCATGGTGGTTTGAAATTTGTGCGCTAAGTAAGTGCTTGCGATTTATTTTGCCCCTCTTTTACAGCCAAGTGACTATGGTCCTACTTTTTAATCCTCTTCCCATACTCCCCCCCCCCTCCTTTGCTCCCCAGTGCTTGGGTCCCATCCCCCCCCCCCCAGACCCCCTTCCCCCTTCCTCCCCACTCCCCTCTTTTCTCCCTGCTGCCATCCTACGTTGGCTCTCCAGATAAAGATGAACATAAATACTAATTAGTCCTTAGTCCGTGGGCCGAGGCGGGCCGAGCTGGGCGGGTCACCGAGGGGCCGGGCCGGGCGGGGCCGGGCGGGGCGGGGGCGGCTGCCCCCGAACAACAGCTCTCTACTCCTGTCTCTCTCTTTCACCCTGGGGCGCGACGACGCGGAGACCGAGGGCCTACTCGCACGCAGCCCCGCTGCGGAAAAAGGGGAGAGGCTTGTCTGGGAAACAAATGGCGCGGTGCAGCTTACGCCCTACGAGGAGGGGGTGGGGGAGACAGCCGAGATGTATGGGTGGGGAGGGAGGGGCAGGACGGAGGGTCCTGGAGAGACATTTGCAAACTACTGGGGCCGCTGCTCCACCTTATTGCACGACCCCCTGCGCTTCGCCCCTCCTCCCCTCTCTCTCCCTCTCTCTCAATTTTTTTTTAACGTCTCTTTCTCTCTCTCTCTCCCATTTTTTTCTTGGTTCTGTTCGTCGTTCAGACGACGGCTGCGACTGAACGACGGTTAATCTGAGCAATTACTGACTGTGATGCATTCGATGCAGTCGTAAAAAAATATGAAAAGATTCTACATCACTGAGATCAATTGTCGAAGGTACAGGAATTTTCTTGAAAGTTGCCGTGCAATTGCAGTTTAAAATTGTAAATTTACAAGTAGCTGCGAAATCGAGTGATGAGCAGGAGCGGTTGGTTGTACACGGACGCCGTACTCTACAACATGGTAATTTTCCAAATTTGTCGTTCGTCCGAAAACTTAGTTTTGATGGTACCATACTCCATTTGCTCACAGTGGTGGAACAGGACAATATTGCGACACAAATTCCTTATGGAAGTAAAGATTCAAGCCATATCCAAGTGAGGAGTCTTGAGAATTAACAACGCAAACGCACCTTCTGTAATCTGCGAGGGGAAAACAACTTTGAGTTTCTTGTACACGGTAAAAATAGTTTCTTGTATTTTAAGATCTGTCTTGGATGTCCATTGGTATTCTCCATAAGATCCAAGAAAGATCTTGAAATACAAGAAAATATTTTTACCGTGTGTACAATAAGTTTTGAGAATTGTTGTAAAATTTTGTAAATTTTACTGAATTTTTCTGATTTGTTTTTCTGAATTTTTTCCTAAATTTTACTGAATTTCTCTGAATTTTTCTGAATGACGAGGTGTACAAAAATTTCAAGGTTGTTTCCCCCTCCACTCCCCCTCGGTAATATGTCTGACTGCGCGGCGGCCCCTGCAGGCTGGAGGATCGGCAATGAGCCCAAACAGTAACTGTGCGAGTTGAGGTCAGGCGCCACTGTTCGTCTACAAACTAATTCACTCGTCGACTCGCCTCGACTCGGGGGGCAAGGGCCCCGTAGTGTAGGCATACCTGCCACACGTCGGTGTGAGCACATTGCCTACCCTCGACTTCACAGGCGCACACCGGCCGTGATGGGGGCGCAGTGCCACACAGTGCAAAGAAGTTTTAACTGCGACAGCGAATTTCTTGTTTTGTGTGCATCCAGAAAAATAAAGTCTTAAATCAAGACTATATAGCCTTGAAGCGCTCAAGACCCTTGAACTTGCAGCAAGTCGTTGGACGTGAATCAAAAGGTTTATATACTTCTTATAGACCCTAATAGAAAAGAAACTCCCTTTTTAATCCCAAAGTCCAAATCCCTTACGAGTCCCAAATTCCAAATGCCAGATATGTTCCAAAACGGGTCAAAACTGGGACTTGGGATTCTGGCAGGTAAACGCCCAAATCCCTGTAGAATCCGAACTGGAGTCCCATACATGTTTCGGCAGTGGCAGCTGATAGGGCCTAGCTTCAAGTTCCTATGCGATGACGCACCTTCCTACATGGTACTCTTCTACAGGGTACTTCCCGACCATGTGATGACGCCTGACATGTTAAAAATTGTCTAGGAAGCTTCCTTCACCATTTTTGGAACATGCCCTAAAAATGCACGTGAGAGCAAAAAGGGACTTCGGAGGGATTCCAAAAAAGTGGGATTAAAAGGGGATTTTGCAAAATCCCGAATCCTATTTAAGTCCCTCAAAAGGCAAGGGACAATTTTGGAACTAAACTGGGACCGATTTGGGAGTTTCGCTTCTATTAGGGGAAAGTGGCTCAAATCTTGAATCAACTCCAAAACATAAGACCAAGGCTAGATAGTTTTTTGGATGTGCCCACCGACCACCGCCTGGCGCGGGAAAAAAATAATTTCCGCCAGCGCGCGACCCCTAGCGGAAAACCCGCGACGCTCGTTGCCTTGTCCGGCCTCGGCGGCTCGGCCGGTGCGACGTACGTGGGAGAAAGAGGGAAATTATTTTCTGCTGGCAATACTGGACGCGTGTCCCCCCACGGCGAGTGACCGCGGGAGCACGCGCGGCGCACTCTGTCGGAGGGAGCGCCAACTAGACGGACCCTCATCCCCCCTCCCCTCCCCCCACCACCACCCGCGTGGACCGCGCTCGCGCGCGCCGCAGCGCCTCCCTCCCCTCCCACCGTGTTTTTTTTTTCCCTTTTCCTCTCTCATTATCCTTTCCCCTCGCTTTCGCTCTCCCGCGGCCGCGCCGTGGTGATCGCGTGTTCCTCTTTCCACCCTCTTTCGTGTCGCGCGCTAGTCCGCGTTCCGTCCACCAGATGGCGTGGGCTGCGGCTGCGCTGTCACCTGAGCGCAGCCTACGCGCATTGTAATGCACTACACAGGATGATGATAAGCGTCCTATCAGCTCTGGACGCGCGCCTGGAAGACGCCCTCCTCCACCTTGAATGCATACAAGACAGTGGCCGCCAGCGGCGCACACAGCACCTGCCGATGGGGGAGGGGGATCACTTCGGAAAATAATTGTACGACCACCCAACATCAATAAGAAATTTTCAGAAAAAAAAAAACGAATAATCGAAAACAAACGAACAAAAACCTGAAATAAAAGTTTTAAAAAATCAGAAATAGGGGGAAAAGATAAAGAAATGTAAAAATGGGAATTTTTCCATCAAATCAAAAGACAAAACTTAAAATTTAAAAAGATCAAAAGTCCAAAAAATCATTGCACACATTTCGTATGAGTGATTCCCCGCCTGCCTACATGTTTAGGAGGTTGAGCCGTCAGTGGGAAAGGGAGCGCAAGGTGGGGCATGCGACAATGGATCCGAAAGTCTCACTCTCTGAGGTGAGTGACCTTACATTCGAACACTTGACCAAGTAAAATTCAAAATCTTCCAAACAATTTTGCAGATAAGAAAAGGTAATGGGTGCACGAGACTGGAAATTGCACACATCCACACGTGAGCGATGTTCGCATACACCTGTGTTTGTACTGTGACTTTGTCAGACGTCACCGACACTGTTTGTTCGAGCGAGCGGGATCGTGGCAACCTGCGTTTTTGCTCGTAAACCTGTGCGACTGGTTTTCCAGATTAATTTAATTTTTAATGTTTCGCTCTAGCGCATTGAGTTCGATCTGAGGGAGTTGGAGGATTTAAAGATCTATTTACAAAATATTAAAATATTCCTGCGAAACATTTCGAAACCGGAAATGGTCGTCAATCTTACAGCAAGAAAATATATATTTAAAAAAAATCAGTTTTCGGCTGATGTGCTGCCGTGCGTTCAAGTCTCCGGGTTTGACAAGCTTATTTCGCTCTATGTGTTTTCTGTCTTTCTCTCTTCTTGTAAACAATCTTACTTCTGCTAGCTTGTAGTGATGTTTCATACGAAATGAAGAATATTTCTGTATGGCTTTTGCGAAACTTTATTTCGAAGATTTTCGTATATTGGATATTGGAAAAGACTGCATTTGGAAACGTTTCTCAGCGAAAGGGGATTTCAGGGGTTTTGCGGTGATTTTCTTGTTTTGGAGATGAACGTCGTATGAATAAACCTCCTCTCTGCAACAAATGAGATCAGGAAACATTGTCAGTCTAGGGAGACTTTTGCGCTTAACAAATCATGGCATAAATAAAAAAAAAAAGCAAAAACTGGAGTTTCCTCCGAGTATCCCCATATCATTGCAACACTTCTGTTTTTTCCAGACCGTAGGATAAGAACCAGAGGACGTGGTTCTTGGCATAAACATGAACAATTAAATGCTGGTTCCAAAATGATTTTCCTTAATTCAATGCGAGCCTTTTTTTCAATCAAGTGCCATTTATGAGTACCATTCAGTGTGAGAAGAATATTCGTAAATTTATGATTTTTTTTCATACTTGACAATAACGACACGGAGTCGTGAATCTGCGACCGCAGACGTAACTTTACGGGAGCAAATTCATGACCGTCGTTGAAGGAAACTAAGTCGACAATGATGATGTCCAAAACTACTCGTAACTGTACAACTAAATTAACGACATGTATGTCATGGAATTTTTTTCAGTAACTCTCACGACACAATGTTTGATCCTCTAGACTTTGTCCATTTTTGGAGGCAAAAAAAAACAAACATGAAAAACTAAAATGACATCCTTGAGTGCAGATTTTACGCACGCTGCACTTGCATATCCCGCCGCGCGGGCGGCAGTCTCCTCCTCCTCCGCTCGGCCAGACAGACCATTACCTCCCCTGCGTCCCCAGAGTTATTCGGACACCGCACTACACACTACGGGGCGTTGGCCGCAGCCCCGCCCCGCCCCTATCGGCCCCACTCCACCGCCGCCCCCCTGCTCAGCTCTTATTTGCAGTGCTCCGAGTGGTGCAGACGCACCATCAGGGCACAGCCCCGCAGCAGCGCGGGCGGGGCCCGCCTACGGGCAGCACCACCAGCACCGCCCCAGCTGCTCTCGTATTTTCCGCGCGCACGGTACCGCACGTTCCAGCAGCTGGCCTAGCGGAACCTAGCCAAACACACTCTCACACACACTCACTCTCCCTCATTCACACACACAGCCCGAGTGCAACACAGCTGAAACTACATGGCTCGTGTATGCTCCGGGGGCCCGCGAGCGAAAAGGAGCTGATGCCCAGGACATGGTAGATACATTTTTGGTATACTTTCACCTTTCTTATATCTTATTTTTGATAATCTGATTTCCTTTACTACGTGATCCATAAAAATCATCGCACTCATCTTTTCTATACAACATGTTGGGGAAAAAAAGCCACGCATGTCCAGAAAGGAAAGTGCTTAACGCAGACAAGAAGTTCAGATCTTGGAATCGGGATCAGTAGATCAGTAGTTATGCGAAGTGCATCTTCGTTTGAAATGAACATCTCCATTTCCAATTCAAATCCAGGGTTCCAAAATGAATTAGCCAATAACAGAGGAAAACAGTGAGGATACAAGTTAAAATTTTTACCTATGTCTGTGTTAAACAATCAGTCGCCTATGTGTATATTTCATTTTAACAATTTATATTTAATGTTGAATGTTATGGTTAAATATTAAATACAGCAGAAATGATGTGTGGATTTGACGGTCAGTTAACAACAAACCTGAAGAAAGTGATTGTGTTTTACCTGATACTATATTCCTTCTTTCAAGCGGCACCTTATATGTTACGGGGCCCCCTGCTCGATGTACTACAAGAACAGCCACGTCACTTGGAGACCAATGCAGCCATACACGCAAAATGATCGCCTAGCTATACTTGGATGAGCGAAAAATTAACAAGCGCAACGGCTATAAACACTTAAAACAGCTGAAAAATAAATCGCAGGACAGCTAGAAAATAAGCACCGGAGCTTAAAAAGTAGCTGCGCCTTTATACAGCTAAAAAATTAGCACACCTGCTTATTTAGTTTGCTCGAATGCGAATTTTGTTAATTTTTTTCTTGCGTGTACCGGCTGGCGGTATGCTACAGAACTTCACCGCAGGTCTGCCGCCACTTCCTGCAGCGCTGCAGAGAACCTTCCACTCCTACCGCCCGCCCCGCCCCGCCCTGCCCCTCGCGGACAAGGACAAAGTTATGCCCCTCGCGGTATGGCGGGCAGCGGCAGCCGTACGGACCAGGCCGCCGCCATAAATTTGTTTCACGCCGCCCCAGCTCCAGCGGGGCGTGGCGGGGCGGGGTGGGGCGGGGGCGTGGTGGGCCTAAGCGCACTAGGCTTGCATCCCGCGCGCTCACACACACACACACACACACACACACACACGGCGCATAGCACAGCAGCAGCAGAGAGGCACACACATTCAGCTTAGTTCGTAATTCCGGCGCGTCCCAGCCACATCGCCCTCTCTCCCATGCTTTTGGGCCCCCCCCTCTCTCTCCTATCTGCCTTGCCGGCGGGGCGGGGCGGGGCGGGGCCTCTGCGGTGCACCAGGACCAGGGGCTCACTACAACTACGACTAGTAGTAGTCGACCCCCACGGGGCTCCTCCCCCACCCCACCTCGCCTCCCCCACCACCACCACCACCTACCGCCGTCACCGTCCGGACCCAGGACAGCCCCGGAGGCAGGCCCAGCCTATGTAATATGGAACCGGGAACCACGGGGCGCGCCTGCTTGCCGCTTGGGGAGAGAGAGAGGGAGAGAGAGGAGTGGGTGAGTATGCGAGGGTGTGGACACACCTATGACGGAGAGCGAGTGAAAGAGAACTAATGTGTCTGTGGGTGAGAGAGAGAGAGAGAGAGAGAGAGAGAGAGAGAGAGAGAGAGAGAGAGAGAGAGAGAGAGAGAGAGGGAGAGAGATGTGCCTTGCGACTCATCTCTCATCCGGCCGACGCGGTCCGGCGGTCCGGTCTCGTGCTGGCCACGTGTGGTCTGCTCTCCCACGTGGCCGTCGAGTGCACTGTCATGCCGTCCAGCTGACAGCTATGCTGGTAGCCCGCTAGCAGATTTTCCTAGCACGTTTTCAAACATGGCTCTTTCTAAAGTTTTATGCGCGAACAGAGAGATATGTTTTCAGAACATACTGTTTGGCTTTATTTGAACCTGAGTCCAGAGAATTGTGTCCTCGCAAGATTTTGAAACAAATCGAAGAAAGTAACAGTTCAAAATTACGTTTCTTCAAAGTAATAATATGTTCTTTCTAAAGAAATCCAAATTGTTGAGTGGCTCCAAGACTTTTGCGCAGCGGGGCGGAGCCGCAAGACCCTTGCGTAACTCCCTTTTACTGAGATTTAAGTCCGCTCCCGCCCCCCTCTCTCCCTTTCACCTACGACATTGCTCTATACACTGTTAAACCAAGTGTGCTTCTGCTAAACACCGCCACTGTTATTCCATAACTGTGACGTCACATTCTATTTCATGTGAAAACTGTCACATTCTTTTTGTTATTATTGTCACGTTCTTTTGAATGTGACTGTAAAATTCAGCCCACAAAGTGTGGTCGATTCACGTTGAAACAAATGTGACATCGCATTCTGGCCAATGTGACAGTTTTCACATTATAAAGAATGTGACGTCACAGTAATTGATTTACAGTGTGGTAAGTACGCGAACTTCCAGTTTAAAACCGTAAACCGTGCAACCCAGTAGCGCTGGTTTTACACTTGCAAGTGTTTATCTCGACAGGTTTACTCTTGCAAGTGTTCAACAAGATAGGTGTTGTGCTAGTTGAACTACAGCAGCGCACAACCACCGAGCCAGTAAGTTGGAAAGCTGCTACTGCACAGCTGTTGAGTTCAACATTTACACGTGATAAACAGGGAGTTGCACACCTACAAGTGTTGAACAGCTGCACACCTGGTTTAATAGTATACTCGAGAGCACGCTAAATGTATTTGTATGTTTTTGTGCAAACGTTTGTACAAAGTTGTGCATGCGTTTCGATATTCGCACAAATTTGTGCGAAGGAGTGCATGTTTTTGTACAAACATATGCACAAATTCGTTCATTTTTGCGCACAAATTTGTGCGAATCGAAACGTATGCACAACTTTGTACAAACGTATGCACAAAAACGTACAAATACATTTAGCGTGAGAGAGAAACCTCGAGAGAAACTGTCCCTTTTTGATTACTAAGTATCTTTCACTCTTGAGCCGTGAATCCATGTTGTTGTTGTTGTTGTTGTTGTTGTTGTTGTTGTTGTTGTTGTTCTGTTTGCAACAATTTCATCAGCTTGTACAACAACCCTCGAAGAAAGTGGCCTGGACTTCAAGTGTCAGTTCAAGTAAGTGTCAGTTGAACAATGTACAGAATGTAGAGGGCGTATACGCCTGCAAGTGTGTCGGGCGGACCCGGCCTGCGCTCTCATACGCTTCTTGACATGACAGCGGCCGGCCCGGCCCGCTCCAGCCCGTCACAAGGAAAAGGGTGCTTCGCTCAGCCCCGCTCTCGTGTCGCTCCTGATGGACAGCAGTTAGGCCCGCAGAGGGCGCTTTTCACACACGATTGGCATCTAGGATGGCAGGAGAAAGGGGGGGGGAGGGGGCTGTTTCGAGGATAGAGGCCGGAGAGAGGCAAGAGGTACCCGCCTCGAATATGAAAACGATATTCTCTTGCAAAAACTCGAGAAACATTTTATAAATTGTCTGTATTATGTATGTAAGGATTATTTAATTTTCTGAACAACGCCAAAAAGAAGTCCGATTATTTGTGGACATTTTTGGTCTGATTTTGTCACACTACACGTGTGTTTCTTCCTCTATTTATTATCGAAAATATGCAGAGGTTACGGACGCGCCCCCTTCCACGGGCAAGCCGTTTCGCGTAACACCGGCCAACCAAGTAACTTCGCCGGTGTACGCATTAATTTAGCCCGCGGCTCACATACCACTACTTACATTACTCGCGCCCAAAAAAAGTAATTACAGTTGGATTCGTTGGCGGGATTTAATTGCACGAGATAGAGGAAAAGAGAGGGAGAAAAAAAGAAGTGGCAACAAAAAGAATCAAGTTTTAGCCTAAGCTTTAGAAACCTAATTTCCTGCGTGGCTTGAGCTTCCCCTCCTTTAACGAGAGAGAATCCAGCAGGGAAAAGAGAAAGGGGGAAGAGAGAGAGAGAGAGAGAGAGAGAGAGAGAGAGAGAGAGAGAGAGAGAGAGAGAGAGAGAGAGAGAGAGAGAGAGAGACATTAAGGGGAGGGGGAGGAGAGAGTGAGGAACACGAATTATCCGTGACTTCGCGCAACCGAAAGCAAAAAGGGGTAAAATGTTTCATGAAGTGAATGTTTGTTTTTGCTCTCTGAGAAATCTCAAGGCAGAGCTGTTTAGAAAGAGATCGTCATACTAACGTCGCTCTGTCCTAAAACGTCTAAAATACATCGTGACTTTGACTTGATTTAAATAGTTTCAAATTATTTCCGATTTCGTGCCCCTGGTCTGATCAACACTTCGCTAAAGGGAAAAAAAAATGCTGCCGCGGTGCCTTCTTTCGTACAGAGAGCGGGAGTGGCATGGAGCGTGGGCGGGGCGGGGCGGGGTGGGGTGAGGCGGCATTCTTTTCGAGGCCAGATGAGACCCACCGACCACGCCCCGCCACGCCCCGCCGCCGCCTGCATGTTATTTCACATGGAATATGCAAATTGGGTCCCAACCCAAAAGCTGGGCTGGGCGGCGGCAAGGGTGGAGGTGAGTGTGTGAGTGTCAGTGTGTGTAGGTGTGTAGGTGTGTGTGTGTGTGTGTGTGTGTGTGTGTGTGTGTGTGTGTGCGCGCGCGCGCGTGTATGTGTGTGTGCGTGTGTGTGAGAGAGTGTGTGTGTGCGCGTGTGTGCTGTGGCCAGCCGAGGGTGTGGCGCCAGGGAGTGCAAGAAACGAGATGGACGACTCGGGGGAGGAAGGGAGGGAGGCGCCGGAGAGAAGGGAGGTCGTCGGTTGTGTAGCAGCATGAGCGGGAGAGAGAGAGAGAGAGAGAGAGAGAGAGAGAGAGAGAGAGAGAGAGAGAGACGGAGCGAGAGAGGGAGAGGGAGAGAGAGAAGCAGGGGAGCGAGGGCTTAGGCGGACGAGGCGAGGCAGGCCCCTGGTCGGAGGCCCGAGGGTCATCAATTTCTTTCCCCCTTACGTCAGGCCGGCCAGGGCGCGAGAGAGGAACATGGGCCAAAATGGCGGAGGGGCGGGACAGGGTGGGGCGGGGCGGGGTGGAGCGGGGTGGGGCGGGGCGGGGCGGGGCGGCGGGGCACACGAGTGCAGCAGCAGCTTGGCACAGCCAGTGTAGCAAGCGGGGAGAAAGAGACCCAAAAAACAAGACATGCTATCTCTCTTTTCTACGGGCCACGAGTTGTGCGTACGTCGCAGTAGTGAAGAGTGCGAAGGAAAAGGACAAAGCCAAGGACCCGCACAGCCAGGGGTTACCCCGCCCCGCCCCGCCCCGCCGCACCCCGCCCCACCCCCGCACAAGGTTTCGATCCAGTTACCGCGCACCTTCCCTTATGCTCCCCGTAGCCTTCTTCCTGCCCTCAACGAATGATCTCAAGTTTTTTCACTAAACTGCTTCTTTCACCCTGTGCGAACGCACAAGTACAAGTTTACAATGCTTCAAACACTGTGAAAAAATCGTAAGCAAACGTAAACATTTTTATGATTCAATTACTGGATTTTAAAAGTCACATTTTTACATTCACGCCGAATGGAAGTACCCCCCTCCCCCACATCGGACTTTAGTAAACCGCCCGAAAGGTGGGCAGCTTGGGATCCCAGGGCGCACTTCGATTTTGGACATCGTATCTAAAATCGAGATGCACTCCAGGAGCGGTATAAGGTCTTGTGGATATGTGGTCAGTTCGTAATTAGTAAGTTTGTGGCAACACTGGTAAAACTAAGGCGTAACTGTACGTTTGAATGAAGCATACAGTTACGCTTGAAGGCGTTACGCTTGAAATCAAGCATACGAAAGAAATTCTGCCATACATTTAGATAGGACGAATAGGAGAGGATTGACCGATTATGCTTGATTTCAAGCGTAATCTCAGTACGCTTGAAAACAGGGCGTAAGGCTACGCTTTAGTTTTGCCAGTGAAATTATCAAATAAACAGTTGCGTTTGTGGATGAGGAGCTCATCTTCTTACAACAATGTTCATTCAAAGTGGCAAATAACTGGTCATGCACTACTAATATTCTTATTTGAAAAAGAAGTATCGTTTGTAATTTATTACTTATTCATCACCAAATGAATTTCCTTGCTATAAAAATTAACAAGAAAATCCTTATTAATTTACAAGCCTTATTTAAGCAGTGTATGCAGGCAGCTCACATGGTGCACTGCACCTTCTCCACAAGACCTTATACCGCTCCTGGAGTGCATCTCGATTTTAGATACGATGACCAAAACCGAAGTGCGCCCTGGGGTCCCGAGATTTTCGTTTAACATGCTTCGACAGTCAGCCGAGCAACACGACTACGTCTTCTCTGAAACGTCCGGTGCAAGACCTTAGATGCCCCCTCCCCCCCCCCCCCCCCAGTAAAAAATATTATAAAAACAATATCAAGAAACGAAAATTTAAGTACTTATAAACTCTTATGGAATGCGATCTCCCTCCACGTTTCTATATTCGGTCGACGGTGATGAGGAAGCTGCCCTTAATGGCCAATGCAAATCACGCGAAATCGGGTCTGGAAGTGAGCGACCCGAATTTAACTTGCCACTTATCGGTGAGTCGTCATTCGCAGCCGACCCTAGGCCCGAGGGCCAGGAAATGTGATTTAAAGGCCGTGGCCGCATGGGTCAGAGTCCTCTCGCAGCCCCTCCGTGGACAAGATGTTTTTCGAAATCAGGTATTCGCTTGGAAATGGCCTTCTTTTCCAAATAGAAGCCGTATGTATTTCAAATTATTTCCGCCAAAACTTTCCTCCTAACCTAACACTTCACTGTAATCCATAAATTGTTCAATTGACATACATTATCAAGTCATGTTGACCACGGTGTCGAACACTTTTCTATTCTTGGCTGAAGCAGCCAAATGCTACAATTCAGATAGAAGCGTCCCATACTTCTGTTGCAATCAATGTGGTGGCATCCATCTCGGTCCAACACATGTTGCCCAAAAGAAAATAGAAAATAGTCAGGCTTCAGACCGTAACATGTCAAAGAAGTGTCCAGCCCTGCGTTCAACAATTTAAGGTGTGTGTCAGTTAAATAACATCTCTCTCTCTCTCTCTCTCTCTCTCTCTCTCTCTCTCTCTCTCATTCTCTCTCTGAAAACAAACTTGCATTTTTTAAATAAATTTCCTTTGTGAATATTGCAGAAAAGCAGTGCAAAGGAAAATGCTAAAACTGAAAATATATTTTCATTTCAGTTTCGTGAAAAAGGGGGGGGGGAGAGAAAGAGAGAGAGATGGGGGTGAGCAGGGAAGTCAGGTGTAAAGGAAGGTCACCCAGAATGGGCGGAGACAGAGACAAAGGAGGGCATTAAATATGAGCCCACAGCGCCGTGCCTGTGCGCCGGGCCGGGGCCCAGCTCCAGCCAGGGGAGATAGGGGCCGACCGGTATAATTTGAGCCTAGCCGGGTGCGCACGGGGCGTGGCGGGGCGTGGCGGGGCGTGGCGGGGCGTGGCGGGGCGTGGCGGGGCGTGGCGGCCGGGGTGAAGAAGTGCCTCGTCGACTGAAGCGCAGAAGGGACAGGTCCTTCCCTCTCTCTCTTCATTCCTCTCCCCTGTTTCTTCTTCTTCTTCATCATCTTCTTCTCCTCGCTCGCTTTCCGTATCCGCGCGTTCGTCCTCTCTCTCGCGTGCGGTCCCCTCACCCGCGGGAAACCTTGGGATGGCCCGGGAGAGAAGGTGTGGGTAGAGGCAGAGCGAGAGAGAGAGAGAGAGAGGGAGGGAGAGAGAGAGAGAGAGAGAGAGAGAGGGAGAGAGAGAGAGAGGGAGAGAGAGGGAGAGGAAAATTTCGACCCCAGGGGACGACCACGCAAGCGAGTGGCGAAGGCAACGAGAGGGAAGAGAGAGAGGGAAAGTGGGAGGAGAGAGAGAGAGAGAGAGAGAGAGAGAGAGAGAGAGAGAGAGAGAGAGAGAGAGAGAGAGAAATGAGCGGACATGAGGAGGGAGCAAAATGAGGGACAAAATAAAAGGGACGGCGCTCGCATTAGGGATGCTTTACAGCGGAGCGCCAGAGAGGTATAAAGGGAGAGGGAGAGAGAAACAGAGAGAGTAAGGGAGAGAGGGGGGTGGGGTGGAATAGTGGCGTGGTCAAACCAATCACAGCTTTTTGGCAGCGCGTCGTCCCTGTCTCGCGGGCGCGCGCTCTCTCGCGCCGCGCCGCCATTGGCTGCCGCGGGGCGCCGCGCTCCCCCCTCCCCTCCCCCCTCCCCCCCCCCTCCCCCCCCCACTCCCACCCGTGGCTGCCTTTTGTTTTTCCTCCCCTACTCCACGTCGTCAACCCTCACCCGCTCCTCTCTTTCGCTCTTCTTGTTCGCTCGCTCTCGCCCCCCCCCCTTTCCCTCTCATCCTCTCTCTCTCTCTCTCTCTCTCTCTCTCTCTCTCTCTGGCATTTTTGCCTCCCCTTTGTTCGCGACGCCTCCCGCACGCGTGTGGTGGCGTAGAGCGGGGTGGGGCGGGGTGAGTCGGGGTGGAGCGGGCCGGGCCGGGGCGCCGCCCGCACTACGTAACCTCATCTGCTTACCCTATCCAGCACGCTGCTTGTCCAGGTCTCCAATCTACCCTCGCCGAAAGACAGCAGCAGCAGTGGGACCAGCCTCGCCACGCGAAAACCAAGTTGAACACACACTGGAAAGTGAAGTTCGAGTAATTGTAGGTGTAGGAATAAGATTTGCAAACGGAAGCCCAGCAAGGGTGTGTTGACACATGTTTGTTTCACTGTAAAGCCATCAGAGGCCTCTGAAGAACGCCGAGTTTTGATCCTTTCAATGCTACAAATTGGCGTTCTTGGTTCTTGCAGGAAAGAGGGTGAACTTTGGTATTGAAATGGGCCAAATTCGCTCAAAGGAAAGAGAACTGGATGGAACTTTAAAATGAAATTGATCTAAATAGTTGGATGATGTTACGAGAGCCTGAATTTTCTCGTGTTTTGTGGTACTTGAGGTAAGAATATAAATTATGCCTTACTTGAGAGCGAAGAGGAGGAAAGGGCTCAGATGACCTATCGGCAAAACGAGTGAGGTATGGCATGATGTAAGATGGTTTCTTCCCCTTCTGCCCAACGAATATTGCATATAGGCTGCGGAAAAAAGGGGGTTTCGTAAAACGACGGGTGTGAGCAACAAAATTCCGTTGCGCTGCTCCAAAATAATTTTCTGTCTGACCTGGTGTCATTTCTCAATCGCCACCTTTTCTCATAGACAATTCCGCCCTAATAAAAATGATCAGTATTTGTTTTCTTATACTGGTGTGTTGTATCCAAAGCAAACAAGGTCGTTCATTATCCTTTTGAGTTATTCGTTCTACAAAATAAAAACTATGAAAACATCCTCACTGTGAAGCCAATAGTGTACCGGGTGTTTTCTTTGAATGCGTAACAGTGTTGCAGGATTGCATAATCACTAGCGCTGCAGGGGCCATGGTGCCTTACGGGCGAATGGGGTCGGCACACTCGCAACACTGTTACGTATTCAAAGAAACACCCGGTACAACTGCTCAACACCCATAGGTGATCTGGTTGAAACTAGACGTTTTAGCATACTGACATACTGATCGTGAACGCATTAAGATCCAAACGAAACGATTCATAAACTATACTTGAAGTAATTTGACCCCAATTACTGGTAAGCCCTCCAGCCAGGGTGGGTACCGGCGCTGGTCACGTGATCTCGGTGGGGGATGAATGGATTAGGTGTGTCGGGGCGCCACCTGCTTGTGGCCCCCGCCGCACAGGAAGGGTGGAGCGGGGCGGGGTGGGGTGGGGTGCGGGCTGCACTCCGGGGCTGTGCGGGGCGCACTGTGGCCTCCCCACATCCCTCTTTTATCCCAGTGGGGCCACCACTGTGCTGTGCCCCGCCCTGCCCCGCACCACTACGCCCCGCTAGAGAGTGAGGTTCTAAAGCAGAGTACGGAGTGCGAGGCTGAGGGGTGGGCTCGGCGGCTCTCCGGGTCTATGGGGGACAGACTATAGGGAAAAGCTGCTGATAACCTGCAAACACTTTTTCAGTCCCCCCCCCCTCTCTCTCTCTCTCTCTCTCTCTCTCTCTCTCTCTCTCTCTCTCTCTCTCTCTCTCTCTCTCTGAACTCCACACTAAGCTGGAGTGAACAATGCACAGCATTAAGTAGAAAAGTACTCGGCACCTTAGCCCGGCTTAAACGCAACCTATCTTTAATACCACCGAATGTGCGTAAACTTCTTGTTTCAGCCCTCATCATGCCTCAACTTGAATAAGCTTCGGTATTATTTACTGATATTTTCGAATTCTAACCATAATAAACTACAGAATCTGCAGGATTCCCGAGTTCGTTTAGTTACTGGATTCCAGTACATTTTTGGTGTGTCACGTTTTGCTAATTATTACTCCTTTCCACCAACAACTCAATCTTCTCACCCTATACACCCTACATAGTCGCAGAATCATTCCCATCGCCTGGTCATCTACATCATTAAGTACAAAACACCAGAAGTTATTTCAAGTTCATCTCCACCTACAGTTCACACAGTTCAAGATCCAATTCACTAATGCTATCTGTCCCTATCCATAGAACCGAGAAGTTTCATAGCTTTCGTCCAAGCCTCCAGGATTAGGAATGATTTGAAATTGTACAATTATTTAGATCAATCCGATGCAGCAGTCCACCATACCGTTGTCAAACTAATTAGAACTAAGAATAATCAGTCTTGTGTTCACGTCTTTATTATCAATGCTGCTATGTTACTATATTTCTTTATCTTTATATGTTATTTTTGGTATTGTTCAAAATTTTACGTGTATTGTTTTCGAGAGCGGACCTGAACGCAAACGGAACCTTTGTACTTGTCCCTAATAAAAACAATTTCAATTGCTCTCTCTCTCTCTCTACAAAAACTGCGATTTTTTTTCACAGTGGCCTGCGAGATATGCCGACCCGTTCAACGCAGATGCTCGGCGGGCTAGGCTACCCCTCAAGGCGGTTGGCCTCATCCTCTCTAGGCTAGAGCAAACCAGCTGCCGGAAACCGCAGAACGGTAAGCCACTGTGAAATTGCTTTGCCTCATTGACTACGCAAATATTTGTACTGGACCCGTCAGAATGTTTTACGAAGCGACTGCCTTTATCAATAAGCTTCATGAAGACGCTCCTTCACACAGCGCCTTTGGAGACTTGAACGCGGGGCGAGAAAAAGCGTTAGACCAGCCAGTCATCAAATTTGGCTTATTCTACTTGTACTTCTCTTTCCTCCAGAGAGGCTATTGCATATCGAGGCTGCGATGCAGTGACTTTCATTTCATATGACGTGGTGGCGCTAGGCGCATTCTAAACGCAATCAAATAAACGTATGAGTAAACGCGTTCTCTATGACCCCCTGATACATGTGCCATGATGTGTCGCACTAAGTTCCTCGAAGAAATAAATCACAGTGCACTGAGGAGCGCAAAACCAACAAAACCTTTATTATGGAAGTGAAGTAAAAGAAATGGGAGGAAAGAGGCGGTGGTGGTCGTGGGGGGGGGGAGCAGCACACGAGTGAAAGTAGATCAATCACCACGAGCGACCGTGCCGCGATGAACCTGACCCAGACAACAGCGGTCTGTATTAAGCCCCTGCAGCGGCCGCCCCACCCCGCCCCACCCCGCCCCACCCCACCACGCCCAACCACACCCCGCCACGCCACACCACACTCCGCGCAACCGATCAAAACAATGGGGAAAAACAAACGACAATATTTTGTTTTGTGTAACACGCATACATGGCCATGCACACGAGACCAGAGGCCGACGAACCCCATCGCACTCCACCCCACTCCCCATATACCCGACCCCACCAGACCCCCTTTCAATACGCTCTTTTTTTTTTCACTTTTTTTCTTTCTCTCTGATTGACTAATTATTTTCTCATGCTGATCAGGTTTTAATACAAGCGATCTTACAGGGACTGCACCTTAAGTCTGATAATGTTTTCCTCTGAGTTGTAAAGACGACGTCCAGGTTTTCAAGCGATTTGGGGTAACCAAGACGATACCATGTATCAGTCCCTGGCTGCTTGAAAACATGCGGATTATGATGTTTTTCAGTGTGGACCATTTATTAACGCCATCAACTAGATGTCATAAATAGCATTTTGCAAGGAGGGCTCAATATTTCTTCAATATGAAAGATGCCTTTCGTATTTTGATTCGTTTCTTAGTTTGAAATTCACAAATGACTTTGTAAATTGATGACATGTCTCGTAAATTTATGATACCAAGTTAACGAAGCACGTCAGTATTGTATTTATGTTTTTTATGACTCAGACTCGTTATCTTCTTTATCACAGTGTGTGTGACCACGAAGTGGCCACACTACACGATATGCGGTGAGATGTGCTCTTGGACTAGTCGGCAACCTACGTGGTGTTTTCTCCTTCTGCACTCCTTTGTTCGTTCGGAGCTCTTTCGTCCTTTTTTTTAAACAAAAATATCTTCCTTATCCTCCACATTTTATTTTACCTTGCCGACGCGAGCAAGGGTGGCGCCTGGCCTGGGCCGCACACTCACACCCACAAACACACTCACACGCACACAGAGTCCAGCCGATGAATATATTTCTTTCTACAATGTCAGGAAACTCGATATTGCCTTCATTTCGAGACAGATTAATCCGGCAGCGGCATTGTGCGTCCCTCGCCAAGTGGAGAGCAGTGCCGGGTGCCGGGGCGAGGCGGGGCGGGGCGGGGCGGGGCGAGGCGGGGCGAGGCGGGGCGAGGCGGGGCGAGGCGGGGCGGGGTAGTCTAACTGCTAGGCGCCCGCGCTGGGCGAGGCTGGCTGGGGCCCCTAACTCAATTTCTTCCATCTAGCTCTTGCACACTCTCCCCGGGGCACGTTTCCTGGTTTATTATTTTTCCCCACCCTGTCTCACTCTCTATCTCCCCCTCCCCCCACTTATCTCTCTCACTCTCTTTCTCTCTTATACCCTCTCTCATCACGCTACCTTTTTGACTTCCTCTTTTCCTCTTTGCTCATCTTTTTTGTTCTATCTTTTCTTAATCTTTGGACATCGATCTTCACGACGTTGAAGTGTTTTCTCGCCACATGTAAAAATAAAAAACAGGAAAATGAAAATAAAATTGCTTAATCAATTTGAAAGCTATTTTGATGCCGACATCGGATAGGTTTCTTTCCTACTCTCTCATGTCCAACTGACACATGGGTATGGAACACAGAGTTGACCACTTTGAGATGCGAAGCCGGAAAGTGAGCATATTTCTTATGCATGGCAGATCCTGCGTAGCAGGACTGATAAATTGACCATCTAAATGCGTTCAGAACTTTTTTTCGACATTCGAACGTTCTAAACCCGAATTCGATATTGCAGTGTACTCCGTAGGGGCGTCGACACTCACCTGGTGGCTGTGTGCGTGTGTGTGCGGGCGCGCCGACGCGAACGTATAATTCTCATCCACGGCCGGCAGGCACGGATTGCCCCTGGGAGGGAAGTCCCTGTCGCCTCGGCATAACTTTTATCCCCTTTTTATGATACCTCGTCCCGCCGTCCCGCCATGCCAGTGCTAGTGTATGTGAATGTGCATGAGAAAGCGGGATGCGAGGAGAGGGTTAGAAAGAGGGAATACAAAGTACGCGGTAAAGGTTAAAATTGAGTTTGGCTCCTTTGTACGAAAATCATTGTACGGCCCCGCAAAATATCAGTTTTAAAAGTTTTTTAATCAAAGTTTAAGTAAGAAAAAAGGTATACAGAAAAATCCAAAACGTCGAGAAAAATGAACAAAAAACCGAAATTAATTACAGAAAAGAGGGGTGGGGGGGGGGGTAAAATATTAAAATTTATCAAAAAGTGAAAGAAATTTTCCTTGAAATAAAAATTATTTAACACATTTTTTATGACTGATCACCCCCTCCCCCCCTCGCCTCTGAGATTAAATATTATTAACGTTTTGATTTGGTGAGGAAGGATTCCGATCCCCGACAGAAAATTATTTTCACTTGATTCTGAAGTATTCTGTAGTTGTGTCGAATTTAAGCAATGTAATTTTTAAAAAAGGAGAGCGGAAAAAGTGGGTGACTGACATCCATCACCTCCATTTCCACTCCAAGCAACTACGGCAGCGTCGGTTGAACGCATTCGAGGTGTGTGGAGAAGCAGAGAGACGAAGCGAGGGAGAAAGCTAGAGGGGGGTAAAAATCACCGCGCACCCTCTTTTACAATTTACTTGGTAGAGAAACGCGGTATCGGTCGAGGGGAGCGGCTCTTTTCTCTAACTCTTTCCTTTTTTTCCCTCTTTTTCCCCCCTTTTTTCCTCGTTCCTCGGCTCGGCCCGACATGGGTTTGTACTTCGGGCGTGTGGTCGGTGTGGAGGATGCCGGGCCCGTCCAGAGACCCAATCCGCCACCCCGCCCCGCCCCGCCCCGCCCCGCCCCCCCTTGCCCCGCCCCGCCCCGCTCCGCCTCGGTCCACCTGAGGTCGGACTACGCGCAGCAAGCGAGGAGGCAGGAGGCGGGCTGCGGGGTGGCCAAGGATTGGCGAGGGCTGGCGGCGGGGTGGGGTGGGGTGGGGTGGAGTGTGGGCTGAGAGGTGAGTTGAGGTGGGGTGTCGTATGGTGGGGTGTGGCAGGGTGGGGCGCCGCGCCATGCTTGAGGACGTAAAGACTATATAGCTTACCGCATGGAAATATGTATATGTGAATGACGCTTGCAGGCATACTTATGAACAAAGTGTCATTTTATAAAGTACAGCAAAGTGTTGTAGTACCAATCTAGTTTAAGTAGACTTTTCGTACTATTGCCAGTCTTGTAAAGGGTACTTATTTCCATGCGGGAATATAGATGATCGCAGAGCGCCACGCCTCCTCCTCCTCCTCCTCCTCCTCCTCCTCCTCCTCCTCCTCCTCCTCCTCCTCCTCCTCCTCCTCCCCCTCCCCTTCCACCTCCTTCTCCAACTCCTCACTCATGACGGCCCCCAGAGTTTTCCCTCGCTCCCTTGCTCAGACTCCTTTTCCTTTTATTTCGACCCCTTTTCTCCTCTCTTTTCTCTCCGGCCGAGCAAACCCCCTTTTTTGGAGCAGTGGTCTGCCCTTTTCCTCGCAGGAGGGGAAAAAAAAGCAGATGGCGTGCGCATGTGTGTTGGTGTGTGTGTGTGTGTGTGTGTGTGTGTGTGTGTGTGGGAGAGAGGGAGAGAGAGAGAGAGAGAGAGAGAGAGAGAGAGAGAGAGAGAGAGAGAGAGAGAGAGAGAGAGAGAGGAGAAGGGAGTGTGAGCGAGATGGAGGATTGACTGATGTAAGAATGTGTGTGAAGAGGGTCTAAGCCCGCGGGGCGAGGGGTGTGGTTAGGGCCGGGGCGCTTTGGATGTTCCGTTTGTTGGTACAGTGAGTCCAAACACAAGCCCCTGCCGCAGCCCCGGCGGCCATGCTGTGCCCCCGGCCGAGGCTCGCGGAGTCTCCAGGGGCAAATAAAAAGAAAGTGGACCTCTCTTCTTTCTTGCAGTCCGCGCGCGGCAGCAATTTGCTTGGCAAACTCAGCAGTGAGATTACACTTTTGTTTGCGAAGGGAAAATAAATATAAATTTTTGAGAGTGCAAATATCATGACTTCACTCGTAAAACTAAAGCGTAGTTGTAAGCCTTTTTCAAGCGTACAAAAACTTATACTCTCTACTTGAAGCGTACAACTACGCCCGAAGGCAATTCCACCCATGCAATCAGATAGGAGGAAAGGGCTCATGGGCACTTATAAGCTTGAATGAGGCCGCACGGACTCGTACGCGCTTCATGAAAGGCGTGCAACTACACACTATAAAAAATCAGTCTTGGATACGGAGCTTGTCTTGTCACGGCGTTCCGTACCCCATTTTTCGGAAAGGGAGTGCGGAAATGTACCGTACTTGGCCACCGTACCTACTATTTTTACATGGGCCAGCATAGGGAAAGGGGTACGGAACGCCGTTAACAGTCCGTACCCAAAAAGGAAACGGTCGGACAAAAAATAAGCGGTAACTTTTCCGTACCATGGCACCGTACCCATTTTTTTATTTTTTTTTTTCTTTCTCATGGGCTCTTATGGCAAGAGGGTACGGAACCGAATATACGGAGACACCGTAATCTAAATAAACGGGTATATTTCCGGATGGGCGACAAAGATTTTTTTTTTACAATGTACGCTTTAGTTTTTCTAGCGTTAGGCATAATATTTCACATATTCTCTGGAGTTTTCTGTGTTCTTCAAATTTTGCCGATTTCTTTGAATTTCTTCGAATTATTCGTTTCAGACAAACTTTGGGAAATGTACAATTTAATAAATTTATCGCAACCCATTCTAGCTCCACAATGATTTCCACTTCGACACGTTAACACTAGTGGTTTTCCGAGACTGAATTATTACGATACGATGCCAATTGGAAATTTCACGTACAAGTTGCGGCAGTCACCCACAGTTCTTGCCTTTTTTTTGAAGTGTGCATCAAGAAAGATTTAAAGAGAGAGAGAGAGAGATAGAGAGAGATGTGTCATTTGCACGGCATGGTGTGCCATAAACACAGCAGCGGGAAGGGTTAGTCCAAGCAGGCCAGTCCGCTGGGGGGCTTAAGCCCGGGAATGGCAGGCAATAATCTTGATGGCTCGCCGGCGCACCTCGTTGGAGCGGAGCCGCTGCTGCCACTGGCCGCCCCGCCCCGGCCCGCCCCGCCCGGGCTCCGCATGTGACGGATCCTCATATGGGCCAATGAAATATAACGCCTGGCACAGCTCGGCCTGCCTGCGTGGGCCCAGCCCCGCCACGCAATCTTGTGCGACTGATGGCTCGCGTTGTAAATTACCCCGTGGCGCCATTTTGAAGCAGCGCTGCGCGCCTCACCATTAAGCGCCCCGCCCCGCCCCGCCCCGCCCCGCCCCGCCCCACCCCGACCCGCGGGGCGACACTCCGGCGGCACCGCGAACTGTGCTGAAGTAGAAACGGGAATGTCGTATGGAGTGAAAAATAACATCAATAGGAACACTGAAAAATATGTGTACGGAAATAATTTCAGGATTATTTTTTTTCCAGATGACACTTGCGTACTTCATGAAAACGGAAATGTCCGTTCAGATCTCTGAAGTAAATGGTAGTTTCTTAGTACTTTTGGAGAAAAACTAACTCGTGGCTTGCAAAGGACTTATCCGTCCTCTTCGCGGTGCACTGTTAAAACAAGTGTGCAACTGTTCAACACTTGTAGGTGTGCAACTCTATGATTTTCACGTGAAAGTGTTTAACTCAACAGCCATGCGATATTGCAACCGCTCAACTTCACGTCTGTGCACTTGTTAATGTTTAACATGACAGTTGTGCTCTTGCAAGTGTTTAACTGCGCCGGACAACACTTTCAATGTTGATCACTTCCACTAGTATCAATGTCGCGTTAAAAGTGTAAGATTAGCGTGTAAAACACTCGCAATTGCTCAACTGGCTCAACTCTGGATTGAACACTTGTACGTATAAAACTGAGAGTTGCACACTTACAAGTGTTAAGCAATTGCACACTTAGTTTTACAGTGTACGAAACGTTTACGTCATGGGTTCCGCGCAAGGATTCCCCTTTTTTCGCACTGAATGAAAATAAGATGAAGATAGTAGTAATTCCTCTGTGTGTGATTTATCTCTCGATGGTAGCAGCCTGCGTCTGAGTACTCTGGCGGCCGTGGCGCCTGACCTCGGCCGGGTAGGCAGACCCGCACGACAGCCGTGCGGGCTCGTTGCCTATCCTCGAGCATGCAGGCGGCGCGGACACCGACGGACTATACTAGGCGCGGACTACACCAGTGTAACTTATGGAGAGCATTGCACTCACCTTCTGTTTTTTATTTGTGTCCCAAAATTACCCTGCACCAGTGTCGACGTGAACAATGTTTTGCTATGAAAATTAACACGCACGATTTTTCTGGTTAATTTACATTTTTTTTAAAACAGTTGATGCGCAATTCTTGTTTGTTTTCAATCGTGAATATTATCACTGTTCGACATATCTCACGGAAAATTTTCCAGCCCTCTGCGACAGTTATTCACAGTGGGCTGTCTGCCCACTTTTGAAAATAACCGGAGGTTAACTGAAAAATTTTCCACAAAGCGAGGTTGTAAAATTACAATTTCAAATTGTAAAAATTAAACGCACTACCCATCAACTTGAAATTCAAAGACACCAAGAATGAATGGACTGTCGTAAATTTACAAAATTTTTCGTAAATCATCATTTACAACATATATCGTAAATCTACAACGAAATTTTTCTCAGTGCGGCACCGAGTTGGCCCTCAAGGACAGTGCGTCCTCGCAGAGCGAGCTCCCCCTGTGCCCCGCTACTGCAGCGATGACGTCGAGCCAACATTCCGCCGCGAAATGGATCGCTGCAGCGCCCGACCCGGCAGGGCGCCAACTTTTGGAAACAAAGAGAAAGTTTATCACGCGATGCGCTCGCCGCCTGTTAATTTGATTGCACTGCATTAAAAAAAGAACGGCCGCAAACCATATCGTTTCTGTTTTATTACTAAATGATTATCTTTCCCAGCTTCAGTAGAGAGGGGGAGAGTATGGATAGTTTAGTGAGACAAAATTGTTTTTTCGAAGTATTTTTCTCATTTTCAATGTTCATGACAGAAAAGATGAGAGGATAGTTTAAAGCGACTGTCCTTGCAGACTTGGCGACTCTAAAATGACAGAACACGTCTGTGCAAGTGGCTAAATGGATACCGGAAACACAATTCAATCAATTTGGCCCCAATGAACCCTCACTCGCAAATAAAATCCGGGCCGGATAACGTATCATAATCAACTCATCCCTGACCGGAAATGCCAGTCAAGGCCCATCAAACAGTAACACACACACACACACACACACACACACACACACACACACACACACACACACACACACACACACACACACACACACCATTACCAACGCCACCGCCGCCAGTATCAGTCATCGTTTTTCGCGCCTCAGGCGTCAGAAAATATAAAATGACGACAAAACCTCAAAAATAAAAAAATAAAAAAGTGGGAAAACGATCAGGAGTTTTATACCACGCGGCCGTTCCTCTCGCTGATCCCCACACCTCCTCACATCCTATATTTCTCTCTCTTTCTGCCTCTCACCCTCCGTTTCCCCCTCTCTCTCTCTCTCTCTCTCTCTCTCTCTCTCTCCCTCTCCTTTTTCAACACACTCTCTCTCTCACACACACACATGCACGCTCCCGCACACGATACATGTGTGAATGATAGGGAGGGGGGAGGGAGCAAATTGAGAACAGTGATTCCGTTCTTGAATCGAAGGGATTACGGCAATTAACTGGCCCGTGTCATTTCGTCAGCTCGGCTCTCCGCTCCTCTGCTCTGGTCTGCTCTGCGCCCTCGCGCCCCCGGGGCCCGGGCCACACACTCGAAACCCAAGGGTGTGTGAATGCCGCACAGTTGTAGGTGTGTGTATTTATCCATTTGCGTATGCATGGCAAAATTCCCTGAAAAACTCATTCCTTTGCCCCATTAAGTCACGATGAGAAATTCTTGTACCGGGTACGGGAAAATTTTCCATGAGAGGTCTTGTACAATTACAATTCATATTGCAAATTTTTATAACTATGCGTATCAACCCAGAATCGATTGGTGAACAACAAAGTCGAAAAACGTAAGGTCCACTGTGAGAAAAAGCTACAATTTAACTACAATTTTTTACCGTTATTTCGAAGGACAATAAAATATTGTACTAAAATTGTACCCGGTATAGGGTAAGTTAGTGATGTACGGCAACGAAAACCGTAAACCGTTAATTCAAAACCGTTGTTGAGTTGTATGAGGTACGGTTTTTCTCACAGTGTCGTACATGTACAAGATATGATGTAAATAGTGAATTACAAAATATATTGTACATCTACGGAAATATTTTCCACTGTGTTTGCCTGATTAAGTGTACAAATGAAAATTCGCACACTTACAAGTGTGCGATATATACACGCTTGGATTTCCAAGTGCTGCCGCAGTGCTCGGCTGGCCCATCGTGATTTGACGCCGCGGTGGTGAATCCGTCGGGCATTGAGACGATGAAGCAGCACTGTTAAAAAAAAAATACTCGTAAAGTTACAACTTTTTTCATAAATTCCGATTACGACTCGGAGACGTAAATTTATGACAGCAGTCATAACCCGTAACTTTACAACTTGCAGTTGTAACTCTTCGACATTCGTCATGGATTTTTTCCCGTCACCCTCACTACTCTTTTTGACTTGACAGTGAGAATGAATACTCGTATATAAACTTCGCTTTCAAATTTTAGGAAAACTTGCCTTGATTTTCAGAGGAGAAGCCACAATTAAGCGGTCACAAAAACCATATCCCCACTCTTGGATTAAGAGTGATAAACTGAGTGGTACGAGTACACTTGAGAGGTCTCCAACTACCAGCAAGGCGACATTCTATAGACGGGTTGCGGGCCGCGGCAGCGCGTGCGCCCGCCGAGTCTCAGAGATTTATCGCTTCTGAAACAATATACCTCCGTCCCCACGTCACTGTTGTTGTTGTTGTTGTTGTTGTTGTTGTTGTTGTTGTTGTTGTTGTTATTGTTGTTGCAGCCGCAGGAGGAGGACGCTGAAATCTATTCACCACCGCTGACCTGTGAATTGTCGTACGTAAACGACCCCCCCGCCCTATCCATATTACGCCATCACCCCCTAGCCGCACGTGGAATGACGGGGCGGGGAGGGGCGGGGAGGGGCGGGGCGGGGCGGAGCGGGGCGGGGCGGGGCGGGGCGGGGCGGGGCGGGGCGGGGCGGGGCGGGGCGGGGCGGGGCGGGGCGGGGCGGGGCGGGGCTTGGCAGCAGTGTGACGGCGGCGGGCGCGCCCCCGCCTGATCTGCAGGACCAGTCATCTATCACGTAGGTGTACGTGGCAGGTCGCGAGCCGGGGAGCGGAAGGGGGAGGGGAGAGGAGGAAGGGGAAGTGGGGGGGGGGAGAGGGAAGGCTGCTGCTGTTGGCGCCACCTCCTGCCGGGATTACACAGCTGCTGGATTAAGTACAAAATCTCCAATGATGGACGCGGACCCGCGAGGTCCACCATAAGGCTTCCGGGGCCACCGGCGGCGGGAGGGGGTGGAGGGGGGGGGGGGTGGGGAGGGTATCACGGGAGCTGCCGATAGGCGGCCGAGCAGGCCACGCGGAGCAGGGGACGGGGTGCGCGAGATATTCGCGCAAGGCGTTTACATTTGTATATATGACGCTTTGAGCCCGACTCCATTTGCAACATGTCACGTGCAGGACGCCGCGGCTGCGCCTGTATGGGAGGGAGGGGCGGCTGGTCACCAACGCGGAAGTCGCATAGGTTCTGGCCACCGGAAGGGGTGGTGTACTGCGTACCCCGACGCACACAATTCATGTTTCTTGGCGCAAAGAAAAATGTCGATGTGTCCCTGAACTTGTCGCAAGCCCAAGTATAGAGCACTTTCTACAATGATTATCCCCTTTCACGGATTAATCTTGTACTGCTGCAAAACAGACACTCATTGATCAAACAAATATCCTAGTTGCCTGTATTTACAATACTTGTTGTACTTATACGACAGCCAATGACTTCTCGTCAATGGATTTTAAGTCGATGCTAAGTGCTTATGTTGTACCAGTTTTGAATTATGTCACAAGGTACTTCATTAGACGATTCCCTTTAAATCTACAATTGTTTTTAACACTGTGTTCATCTTCATTTTTCTAAACAGGCCATAACTTCGTAGGAGACAGGCGTTTTAACACTAGCTGAAAAAGCCCTTTATTAGCAATTTTTTAGAACTATGTCTTTTTTCCAAATTATTATTTTTCTTTTCTTTTTGTCTTTTGTTCTGGTGGTTGCAGAGGGAAGCTCAACCATGCGAAATGAAAGAGCCGCAACCGTTTCTCGCTCCCAAAGATGGCGCCGGGCTCTGCCTCTGCCGGGCCTGGCGCGCGGCCCCGGGGCGACCGACGGCTTCACCCCTTTCTTTCTTCACCCTCTTTACTCTCCCCTTCACCCTCTCTCTCCCCGCCCCTCTCTCTCTCCCTCTCTCTCTCTCTCTCTCTCTCTCTCTCTCTCTCTCTCTCTCTCCCTCTCCCTCTCCCTCTCCCTCGCCCTACCGCTCCTTTCGGCTGAGATAAAAACGAAAAAGGAAAAAAAAAAAATGGTCAAGCAAGCGAAAGCTCTTGCGCCGCACAACGCTCCCGCCATGTTTAATTTTTTTTCTGCCTCCCTCTCCTCCCTGCCTTGTTTCCATTGTGCGGGAGACGTGTCCAACTAACTGGCACGACGCTAAGCAAATGCGGCTGCTTTCGAAATGCGAGCTGAGGAGACCGCGCTCCTATGGTCTCTGTTTTCGGACGCGTGCTCGGCCCGCCCTCGCTGTGGCCGCAGGGAAACCCTGTCTAAAGTTGTCCAACACCAAAGAAACTCCAGAGTCTATCTGCAGAGCTTTATTTCGAGTGAGGCAGATTCAAGGACTCTGCTTAGAGAGAAAGAGAAAGTGAATGCAGCCACTGTCAAAAATTCAGGACCGTAGATGTCAGTGGGTGACATGGAGCAGTTGACGCAAGCCTTTTAATTCAGTCGTTCTGACTTGTCAAACAAGCCGTATCTCAGCGCAGTGAAGAGAGCAGGTTAGAGAACAAGTACCAGGCACGCCGGCGTAGCGCGGCAGAAGCACCGAGCGCGCTTCGCGCATCTTTTCGCATAGAGCTATAAAATTTGCAAACTTGTGCGCGCGCGTGCGTCCGGTGTAAAGGCGAGAGAGAGAGAGAGAGAGAGCGAGAGAGAGAGAGAGAGAGAGAGACGGAGCACGTGCCCTTCTCTCCTTCCTCTACTCTGCGGAATAATTCAAGGAAACCCTATCCCGCCCCGCAGCTGCTATGCTGCGAAAGCCGAGAGGAGCAGGACGCGCAAACGCATATTTTTAACCAGGAGAGCGGGGAGCGCGAACAAGAGCGGCAAAAAGAGTAAAGAAAAAAAGGAAGAGAGAGTTAGGGTAGAGGTGGGAGGGGTGGGGAGGCTGGTTTAATAAGTAAGACGCCAGGGTGATGAAAACGTAATAGGTTGCGCACACTAATTGGGAATGTTCCTTTTTCTACATAAAAATGGACGCAGAATGGCAAGTACAGAATAATTTACAAATGTGTACTCAATGTTGTATTTTGTAAATGTCTGTATTTTGTGTATGGTAAGTTCATGTAAATCTGCCAACACTGTCTAAAATCTTGCTATGAATTTCGCAAAGCCTGAACCCTGCAGAACTGAAGCTTGCTGTGAATTTGAAACGTCAGCCACGAATGGATAATGTCACTATAACCCTCGCTGTAACCTGCAGCTAACAGCGAAATTCAGTGTGAGCTTTTCTTCGTGTAGCCTGGTGGTGAGGTCGGAGCCGCAGGCTTTTTTACAATCCCTTGGAGAGTCAGCGGTTTGCGGCAAATTCAGCTGGTTTGGGCTTTATCATGGTAAGACGATGCTAGCGCGCCAGAACGCTAGCACGCTTAGCATCTTTGCCAACAACCAGACCAATCAGAGGCTGAACAAATGACGATCAGCATGTTGTCTGATTGGTCTGGATGCAGACAGGCATATGCTAGCGTGCTAGCGTAATAGCGTGCTAGTATCGTCTTCGCTTAATAAAGTAGCCTTGGGAGGCGACACTTCGGTTAGGTTACGTTGAGTTGGGGGTTGGGTTCGGGTATGTCAGGTTAGGTTAGGTTGGCTGCGTGGATCTGATCCAAATAGGCCTGGAGGGTCCCCAAAGCCGCTGGCTTCTGCCGAGGTTGCGTCGAGCGTACTGCTGAATTTTCCGCGAGGTGCTGAATCGCCAAGGGATTGTAAATAAGCGGGCCGGCGCGGCCGGGCGGAGCGCGGCGCGCGCCCCACCAACCTCTCCATGGCGGTTATTTGATTTTTCCCCGCGCGCGCGCGCCCAGCGTGGCTCCTAAAACAATGTTCTCGGTGGAATAGGGTTATCTCAAACTCCACGCTTCTTTCAAAAGTCCCGAGGTCTGCGCGCGCAGTACCGCTGAGCGTTCACCTCGCCTCGCCGCCACAGCCCTCGGGGTGGTCCCGTATAAACAAACGTCCATCAAAATTTTAATTCGCAATTTTGCGCTTCGCAAGAGCGAGGCGGAGAAACTTTGGGCTGCGGCACAACTCGGCGCCGCGAGGGGGAGCTCGCTCGGCGCATCCCCGCACGGAACGGCTGCGCAGTGTTATTGTCAGATAAGTTTGGCAGAAATTCCCACGAGCAAAGGGGTGTGAGGCAGACGAGTACCTCCGCCTGCCCGCACAACACTGTCAGAAATTACAACGCGACGCTCCCTACGAACAAGCGGCTATCTTTCTAAGCGCTGTAGACACTAAGCTATCTTCTCAGGGCTGGTAGACAGACGGCTATCTTCCCGAGCGCGGTAGACACGAGGCTATAGCCGCGGCCTAGCAGATAGCCTAGTGTCTACCGCGCTCGGGAAGATAGCCGTCTGTCTACCAGCCCTGAGAAGATAGCTTAGTGTCTACAGCGCTTAGAAAGATAGCCGCTTGTTCGTAGGGAGCGTCGAACGGGAATTTTGACAGGATGGACCTGTAATTTTTAAGCCGGTCAAAACCGTATTTAAATTTACGGGACGACCGTACCAGAAAAATACGGACCTTCCCGCACATTTAAATTACGGACCGTCCCGTGCGCCAAAATCTCGTATTTTGTGTTTTATGACTCCCAGAGCATTTTTTAAATGAAAACTGGTTTTTGGACCCTTTGAAATCGAAGTAGGAACGGAAACGCCCGTGATTTTCTATCACGGATTCGTCCGTAGTCATTTCCATAATTTGCTAATTTGCTACGGGATTTTCAACAGTGAACGCCAAGATACTTTGATAATTTTGGGTGCTCGGTTATACATGCAAAACTGCACTCCTAGCGGGGACACCCTTGTGGCGTCGCCCTGTTCCATTGTCGGAAGAAAGTGTTCTGTGACTATAAGCCAAAGGTGTGCTGCCATCCTACGCGCAGAAGAACATTTTTTGCGTGGGGTGTATGCCTTAGGAGCACGACCACTGTACGCCTTGGCGTACTATTTCAGAGCACCTCCTAAACTGAAGAGTGGTGTCGTACAGATGTGAAGTTCGCCTAGTCAGGCCGGCAGAAATACCATGCCTGTCTCACACAGTAAGCAGTCGAGGGATTTTTTCTGATAATAGTCGTCCTGAGGGAAGTATTGAACGTGATGCAAAAATCACAGCAAATTTTAAAAAAATAAAAGAAAAAAATTGAAAAAAGAGAGAGAAAAAAGTTTAAATCTAACCTAAAATTATAAGCTAATTACGTGAAAAAGACATAGAACGCATTCAGAATGGTTGAATCAGCAATACAGTGTTTTTCTCTGTGAAATAGCGTGCGTGGCGCCATGGGCTCTACTCCATTATGCTGCCCCAGGCCGGGGCGGGGCCGGCGGCGCCACGCTCTCTCTCTTATTCTCCTCCATTCTTTCTTTTCTAGTTTGTTGCGGTGCCCCATTGTTAGGCCGCATTCGTTCTGCCTTAGTTGGCGACACGCGCGCTGCCGCGATATCTTTCGGAACAAAAAAGGAAACGAGGAATAAAATAAAATGGGGCTGAAAAAATAAAAGGCAGTATGGAAGAGGAACGCACCTTCAACAATGGAGGCCAACAATGATATGCGTTGGTCCCTGAGAGACCTGGCCGAGCGCCGCGTGGATAACTAGAGGCGAATAAGCCGAGTAAAAAAATGCGCACGAGAAAGCGTAAAACCGCCACGGTAATTTAAGTGTACAGATGTTGCTCACTTCTTGTATGTGAATATCCGTTTATAACCTAAAAGAAACAAAAGTGTACCAAAGCAAAAGTGTGAGTTTGCCGAGGCACATTTATGATGGGACAAATGAACGCGAACTGAACAGAAAAGAGAAAAAAAGAAGGAAACCAAGTCGAGTATTAGCATAGTAACAGATATTTTAGATCGAAATTTCTCAAAATTAGCTACCAACTTTGGGATGGCATTTTAGCAGTAAACTAAGCAGATTGAGGTTTACCTCTCTGCAAGTCTTATAAAAATTGTATCGAAAAATCTGGATTTTTTTTAAGGGGCCGTGCTAATAAAAAAATCGGATCCTGAGACAAAACCATAAGGCTACTTCGTGCCTAAAAAAAGGGGGGGGGGGGGACATTTTCATTATATTGTTGTAAAGCTATTTTCATTACATTTTCATTACAAGGTAATAAAGTTTTCATTACCTTACTGTAATAAAGATTTACATCTGTCATGAAATCAAAGGCACAACGTTTGAAAATAAATCTCTTCGAGTTTGAACTCTCACACTGGCTAGCCTTGCTTCTTCAAATTTAAATACCGTCCTCGCCAAAAAGGCCTCGTCCTCCACTCTCCCAACGCCATCTCTCTCTCTCTCTCTCTCTCTCTCTCTCTCTCTCTCTCTCTCTCTCTCTCTCTCTCTCTCTCTCTCTCTCTCTCTCCCTCCCTCTCTCCCCGACCGCCATTTCCCCGTGGCTACCTCCTGTAATTAAAACCACCACGCCGCGCAATGAAGGCAGTTTGAAGCAAGAAAAAGAATGGCGTTCCTGGGGTTGTCCCATCCCTTGCAGACTAATGAGGAAGTCTCCCCATCCCCTCTGACACGCACACAAGCCCACATGCTCGCTCACACACACACACACACACACACACACACACACACACACACACACACACACACACACACACACACACACACACACACACACACACCTGGCAGGCCCCTCTCACAACAACAGTAGCGCCAGTATCCTCTTAAAAAATGGCCCATGGCCACCTATGAACTTGGTTGTTTTGGATCAACACGGCACCGGAGGAAGTAGCTGGGTGGAACCAGGGGTAGTGTAGCTTCGGCTGGCGGCAATCTTTCAAATTCTTACAAACTTGAAAATGTTTGTTCTAATTTTTATAAAATTTGGGTGCAGAGGTTGGCAACATTTTCTATGCACAATCCATCTCCCAAAACACGGGGCCGAATTCGTCTTTTGTTCTGTGATCCATTGCTTAGCTTTTGGAATGGTACTGCATTGTTAGTTGAGGGAATCAATTGCAATTGTTTTTACCTTTCAACATCAAGGCTACGGAAGAAACGTCAGTGCTCTCTTTTTCAAGACGACTGATAAAAAAGAAGTCGGAATCTGCCTCTGCCTGAAACATGTACAAGGACTTGAAGGTACGGAGACAACCGTTCATCATTTGAGTGACACAGTAAGTCCCTAATTTCATTTTTCAAAACAAAACGCAGTAGTTTGTTATAGCCCTATTACAGAAAATTCCATACGTGTCCCCAAAACACGGGACAGACTCCCTTCGTTGAAAAAAGTTTTAAAAAATAAATAAAATGTGCCATCTGCTTAAAAGAACATTTTCGATATGAATTCCCCCTCCCCCTTATCTGGTTTACGCGCCGTACGCTGCACCGCTACCGGGGGCCACTCAGAGTCGAGGCGTAGCGGGGTGTGGCGGGGTATGGCGGGGTGTGGCTATTTGTGCCGGCAGGGTCCACAATTACCTGCAGCAGGATAACGGCGAGCAGGAAACAAAACCAAAACGTAAAGGCACAACGCGCTGCGCTCAGGAACGCACACACACGCTCTCTCTCTCTCTCTCTCTCTCTCTCTCTCTCTCTCTCTCTCTCTCTCTCTCTCTCTCTCTCTCTCTCTCTCACGCACACTCACATGCACACACACACACCAGCACAAACACTCTCACTGTGTTTACACTCAGGCCACAGCCAAGGCAGAACTTTACTCACTACTTACTTTTTTAGAGGAGTCATACACATTTGCATACAGGCACACTGGCCGCTACCGCCTCATGTGGAGGTACAGTAGATTGAGCCTGTGTGTGTGTATGTGTGTGCGTGCGCGCGCGTAGCGTGAGCTGGCTGGTTTCATTTCAACAGTATTGGACCGACGAGCACAGGGGCGGAAGCATTGCAACAGAAAAGCAGCCTAGATTATCGGAGGAACGCCCCCTCCTGTCCCCCCATCTAAAAATGAGCAGCAAGTGTGGCAACAATTCTCTCTTCAAAACCAACACTCTAAAACACTCATTAGTAGCTTAGCAATTTTAAATCCCTTCCAGACTTGGTGGAGACCACGTCAAAGATACTTCCTTTCTTTTCTTTTAGACATTTTTCAAGAAGGTCGTAAATACGTAAGAAAATCTCCTTATGCAGGTAGTAAAAGTGCATAGTAGTTATACTAGTACATAAAAGTCATTAAGTAAATGCACACGGACAAAAGAGTCCAAAACTGTGTGAGAGTGAAACGATCAGAGGAGACAAGAGCACATAACAGGAAACGAGTACTCGCTCATTACCTCTCTTGCAAGAAATCTGCACTGGTTCCCGTGAGATGTCCGATTTCCACAGGATTTGAAGCTGGTCTGGAAGCTCAACAGTAGTACAGTGCTACACGAAAACGTGTGAGCCAAATGATCCAATACAGCAAAATGTGTGTGACACAATGTGTGCCACAGTAATACACTGATAAACCAAGTGTTCAACCCTGCAACACTTTTAAGTGTTAAAATACCATTTAAACAAATAAAAGTGTTCAACAGAGTTGTTGTGCACTTAAAAGTGTTCAACTCAGAAGTTTTGCACTTGTTTAAGTGTTCAACTCCCCAGTTGCATACTTCCCTAATACAGTGCGTCCAAGCTAAGGAAGTGTGTAACTGGGGAGTTGAACACTTTTAAGTGCACAACTTCTGAGTTGAACACTTTTCAGTGTACAACAACTCTGTTGAACACATTTATGTGTTTAAATGGTATTTGAACGCTTTAAAGTGTTGAAGGGTTGAACACTTGGATTATCAGTGTAAGTGCGAGACGTATTGAGTCCTATAGTCGTACGTCGGGCACAGGCGGGTGTCCTACCCAAACAACTATTATTAATCTTTTAACAGCAGGGTGCAATGGGTCTCTCACGATTTACCATACACGCAAAAAAAGAAATGGCTGCTGAGCTATTTTTCTAGCTATCTGGACCTAAGTTTTTTGATCGCGCCTGGCTCAACATTCGTATTAAAAAAAATTCTTGGGAGCTAAATTTTTAGCTGTTCAGCAAATATATCAGCTGCATTACTAGCTCCCTTTGAACTAGATCTGAATAAATTGCAAGGGTGCTAGATTGGGTCCGCCAAAGTCACTCGCTGGGATCCGATTTTTATTTTATTTTCCGTGTAGGAACATCGGTCTCACACTTTTAACTGTCGTACTGTTCTGTTCAAACCTTGACATCGCAGAGCATCTGCTTTTCTCACTAGCGCCACGCTTCTATACGTTCATACCCTGTCTTACTTACACCGGAATGAAATTATGGTCTTTCTTCCTCCCAACGACGTTTGCGAAACCTCCCGCGGAACGCCTTTGATCGCCTCGCTGAGGAAGCAGGAACATCACAGAACCGCACACAATCACAGAAGGAGAGAGAAGATGTGTCGGTGAGCTTGGCAAAGGTGAGACTGAAGGCCTCTGTGGCCGCGACTGAGGCCCGGACCGCGCGGTTCCTAAGGTGAGTGAGTAAGTGAGTGGGTGGCGGACGCCCTCCCAAACGGGTTGGACAAAGCGCGCGAGAGTCTGCGAGAAAAAAAAAACCTCCCACACTTGGGCGCGTCGCGGGCCGGGCGCGGGGCCGCGCGGGGCGAGCTGCATCGGAATCCATTGTGTGTGCGGGGGTGGACCGCGCCCGGCTCAGCCCGGTGTGGCACACCCGCCTCCAGATACAGAGACTTTTTTTTTTCTCACGAGCGTATTGTGTGCAGTTTCGTCCAGATCGTGTGTGGGTGGAGGATCAGACGAGGTGACCAGCGAGGTCCAGTCGAAGTACACACTGTACACTGTGAAAATTATCTTGGTAGCTTTCCGACATATTTTGTAAACTACAATTTACGAAAAAAAAATGTTGGAAATTTACGACAACCCATTCTTGCTTGTAATTGAATTTCAGGTCGATAGGTGGTACTTGTAATTTAACGATTTGGAATTGTAATTTTACAACGCCATATCGTGGAAAATTTTCTCATAAACCTGTGACTATTTTGCACAGTGCAAATAAAACTATGGTTTATATAGTATTGAGCTGGGTAAGCAGCTTCAGCTATAATGATAATGCTGTGTAGCTCTCTTTGACATCACACTTGAATATAAGGTTCTCAACCAGTACACTGGTAAAACTATGGAGTAACCTTCCCCACTATTTTTTCAAGGTGACGCAGATTACGCCTGAAATGGCGAGTACCTACAGTACCATGTTTATTCAGACCTATTCCTCTTAAAAGCGTAACCGCACGCTTAATTCATTGTTTGGTGTTCATCCTGTCGGATTAACGCTACGGTTAAACACAAACCGTGTTCCACTTTCCAGCTTGACACCTTGCAATTTTAAAATTTCTTGTTAAAACACAACTGCAAAGTTCACATACATGTTTTTTTAGAAATTGCAAGTGCTTGCCAGTTGCCAGCCAGTTGCATACATCGCCAATCAGTGCAGAACAAAGCAGATGAAATTACACAAAACGTTTGCAGTGACATTGTGTGCGCGAATGAAAATTCACACATTGACGCAATGATGCTGCGGGGCATTTAGAGGTGGGCTATTCGATTCGTATAAAAAGTGTCTTCTATATCATCTGAGAAGCTGTCAGACGATGTAGTTGCCAATTTAAATCCCCCCACCCCCTTTTTTTTTCCCACGCCCAAGTCTATCGGCATCCCGCCGGCCCCGGCCGGACCGACAACCACCCACACGCGCACCCTCCGCTCCACCCACGCACAACCTGCCAACCTGCCGGCCTCCCCCCTCCCCCTCCCCCCTCTTACCCGCACTATTCCCCGCACCTTCAACCCCGCCCGCTCCGCCTGTAAACCGGATCCAATATTCTCACCACCTTTGACACGACCGCCTGGCCCCAGGCCCGTTTCGTGTTTCTCTCTCTCTCTCTCTCTCTCTCTCTCTCTCTCTCTCTCTCTCTCTCTCTCTCTCTCTCTCTCTCTCTCTCTAACCTTGTGCCGGGGGGAGAGAGAGAGAGGGAGGGAGGTTGAGGTGAGCGTGCTCGTCGCGCCGGCCAGGTATAACACGCACGGATTATATAAGGGGTTGATGCAAATGATGTTTTTATGACACCCTTGACCTTTTGTTGTTGTTGTTTAGTGAGTGACGTATACTGATTGGTTTGGACCGCTCTAGAACAAAAGGTGACCGGCTAGCTGTTGACAAGCCCCCCAAAAAATAAAAGTGCAGACACTATGGCGAGATTGCTGACTCACTAAATCCTCATGAACTCTTCTTCCACAGACCCGTAGATTTCTATCACCCTTTTTTTTTTAATAACTTATGCAGTTTACGAGTAAAAGTGTACTTAATTGAGCTGTGGCAAAATTATTGCACACTTCTGATTGAGACTGCAGTTGTTCTTTTTGCTTTTGAGCGCGTTCTGATGAGTCCCTCATCGGTGAAAAGCCATTTCCATTACTTTTCCGGGGACCCTATAGGCTACTGCTCTGGAGAATAATATCTCCAGCCAACTCCTGCAGCTGCGAGAGGAAAGGGGTGGACTCCAGCCAGCCCATTTTTTTTTTTTCAGCTCTAAGAGTAAACGATGGCACTGCTTTGGTAGCGTGAAAATGCCCCTGATATTTATTTTCCCCGGAGAGAGTCTGGGCCGGGCCCGTATAACGGCGTTCGCTGTCCCTGGCGGCGGGGTGGGGCGGCCGGGATGGGGCGGGGCGGGGCGGGGCGGGGCGGGGCGGCCAGGGCGGCGCGGCCAGGGCGGAGCGCAACCCTTCCCTTCCCATTCAATTTATCTTGCAGATGTATCTTTCGCACAACCCAGCACGTTCTCGGAGCTCGCCTCTCGTTATCCTCGCCTTTATGTTTCCCCTCTTCGTTTTACTTTTTATATCATCTCAGTTCCTTTTTTTTCCCCCTTTCCTGCTCTCTCTTCTAAAATTTGTTTTCCACGCCGCTCTTTTCTTTTTCTCCTGCCGTTCCCCGTAGCACATTCCCTACCCCGAACCGGTGGGAGCGTAACTCGTAGGGAGAGGTCTTAGGTGTGCGGTGAAATCCGCCCCATGGCACCACCGCTCACTTCTTTGTGTTGACAACGAAAACCCACAGGAGGGACAGTGCATAGTGAATTTTTATGAACTCGATGGAGCACAGCTTATCTAAAAATTTCTGGCATAACCACGTTTAATGATATTAAAGGTTTTTACAGTGTTGCGCAGTTTCTTTCTTCCTGCCAAGCACGGAGGAGAGAGATCTCTCTCCACCGTGCTGCCAAGCGATGCATGTCACAGTTTACTGTCTAACATCAAGTTTTGTACATAATACGAATTGCGAGGCGAATTGTGTGTGTCCATTTTTGCATCCCTGAAATTGAAAACATAAAATTTTAACGTGCAGAAAAATGTTGAAACGTGAGGATGACTGTTGCATCGTATTGAACAGCAGGAGGTGAGGTAAATCGAAATGCCGTCGGGGCCCCACCATAGCAGGCTGCATGGGGCAACGTCATCGTGAACCGCCTGACAAATACGGCGTCGACACCCGCGACCCCCCAACCCCTTTCAAGGGCTCAGTCTCGGCTTAAATCTCCTCACTGGAAAAACAAATGTGACACGTTTCATGTTATCATGCATTCTCTGGAGAAAACGTTTATTGATGCATTCCTCTCCATGCAAAAGGATAGGGGCATTACAGAGAGAATGCAGCAAAAAACGTTTTCTCCGGAGAGTGCAGCAAGAAACGTGACACATGTAACGTTAGTTTTTCCAGTGCTGTGAGACGATTCCTAGCACAGTGAGTATACTATAATTTCACTGTGTAAAATTTCCTTGCTGGATTTACGATCTATTTTGTAAATAACGATTTATGAAAAGTTGTAAATTTTCGACGGACCACTCCTTCTCGTAGCTGAATTTGAAGTCGATTGGTGGTGCTTGTAACTTTACGATTTGTATTTGTAATTTTACGATGACCCTATGCGGAAAATTTTCCCGGAAACCTACGAATAATTTTCACAGAGTTGGGGGTGTCCCAAATGAACAAAGCAAAATCCAGAGTGTGACATTTGGCGCTTACTTTTGGGACACCTTTTGCCGTATAGATTCAATATATGGCACTACTACGGCCATACGCGTGTACCGGCGCGCGCCACCCCGCCCCTTCCCCCACCTCTTCTTCAATCCTATCGCTGCTAATCAATTTGTTTCCATTCGCCCTAACGTTATCTTTCTTTTCCCATTTTCTTTTATCATTTTCATTCCGCATTTGAGGTCTGCAGCCTCTGTACCCACCTCGCCCCCCCCCCCTCCCCTCCACTTCCCTCGCCTAAGACTGGTCTGCCGCCGGCGCCGAGTCAGGGCGGGGCGGGGCTTGGTGGGTTGGGGCGTGCGGGTAAAAAAAAGGGGGTGGCCTATTTGCAAACCATTAGAATATAAAGTGATTCCCAACCATTATTCTTACTCCCCTTCCCTACCGCCGGCGCCTCTACCTCCACGCGGGCCATGGCGGCGAGCCACACACACACACACACACACACACACACACACACACACACACACACACACACACACACACACACACACACACACTCAGTGTGCGCAAGCGCTCAGCCTTGGCGGTTTTCAGCCGCCGCCACCCCCTTGCGCGGGCATCTCCCAGGTCTCTCGCCCCTCCCCCACCCGGTCCTTTTGGCGCGCCCAGCCCTTTTTTAATCCGACGTCGTTTGGGACTCTACCCTTCCCCCTTCCTCCCCTGTAGCGTGCTCAGCTCACACACGCACGCACTCACACACACACACACACACACATTTCTTTTTCAGACCGACACACTAATGTCGTCTACAATTGTGTGTGTCGCTCCGGCGTCGGGGTAAAAAATCAAGGGGATGAATGGACGCCCTCCACCTCCCCCCCCCCCCCCCCCCCCCCCTTCTGGATGGTGGCGCTGCTGTGTGGCGCGGCCGGCGGTATTTGAACCCGCCAACCCTCCTCCTCCTAGTCATTATAACGCCGTGCGCACCGCCATTTTGTTGCACAAAAAGAAAATTAGAGAGCGAGGCAGCAGCGGCAGGGGCGCACCAAGGGAGTGGAGCAGGGCGGAGGGGGTGGGAGGGGGTGGCACGGCGGCGTAGGGGGACTTGTCTTCCTCCTGGACTTTTAATTCGAACGCTACGCCACGCCACGGCCTGTCGGACCCCAGCAGCAGCAGCACCAGCAGCGCCACCCGGGCGAGGAATTCGCAGGGTGCCCCCCCCCCCCCCTGCCGCACTTGACAGCGAAGCAGACAGGCAGCCCCCCCCCTTCCCCCCCGCTACCCCCCCGCTACCACCACCACCCCAACCCCCTCCCTCGGCACACTGCTAGTCAAGTCACGTGACAAAAATATGCTTTAGGGAATCAGTTGGGGGGAGCGTGCTATGGTACCTGCTGAAATGTATGTGAATTTTGCTCCGTTGCAGGAGTGTGAATTACCATACGCACACCAAATTTCATTGGGAAAATTCTTTACTTTAATCATCAACTCTGGCGTCTTGTGAGTGTGCGTGTTTTTAAATGGAATGCAGCTAGTCTACGCCAGGGGTCACTTCAGTCGGACGAAGATTCCCAGAAGGCGGCCGACGGATCAACAGCACAGTACCCAGGCCGGGAAGTCTCTGTCCCTACAATTGAACAAAACAAACAAACAAACAAACAAACAAACAAACAAAACAAAACTAAGAGGGGGAGTGGCGTGACCTCCCTCATATTTGATGAGTCAGCTTGCGTCTGACAAGTTTTACTGTAGGAGTTTGACCTTTTAAGATCGGTCTGTATACACCTGCTTACAACTGTAAAATAACACCCATACACAGACACACCAACACACACACACCAACACACACACACACACACACAAACTAAGGGGGAAAACTATAGTGACGAAGCAGTGACAATGCAGTTTGTTTCATTTCTAAATGATGTATGCAGATTTCCCTATGTCTTAATGCCATGTGCGTGTAATGAAGGCTGCCTGCCGGTGTCGACAGGGCTTCGGCCGAGCGCGCAGAATGTGGTCGACGGGCTGGAAAAAAAAATAAAGCAAGTTTCTCATCTGAAAATCGATTAAAAACGACAAATATTGCTCTGCGTCACAACGTTTAGGGCGACTATCAATTTAACTCAAAGGCCTCGACAGAAGAAAATTTGACATATTTCCTTTTTTTTTAGGAGGCGGGGAAGAGGGGTGGGGGGTGGGGGTGGAGCTAGAAGAGGATGAGGGAGGTTGGGGTCCAAACCTGCCGCCTCAGTTTGATTGAACGGTGATGTGTCGCCCCGGGAAATTAAACAATTCCTATCAGAACTCGTGCCGTGCCACCCAGACAAAACCCACTCTATAGTTCCTCGCGACAGCCCATCTGAGCAGATCATGAGAGGTGGTATTAGTCCATCTATATTCAAACCTGCTTGGTAAAAAATACCGTTGGCTGTTACGGCTTGCCTATGTGGCCTTCCTGTACCCTGCAGACAGGAAATTGTCAAAGTCAGGACGAGTCATGTTAATCGAAAAATATAACGTAACTTTGACGTCAAAAAAGGTCAATTTTAGGTCAATTTGCAGTCAAAATGTCCTAAAATTCAGCATACCTAAGTCTTCAAGCACGATTAGACCCTAAGGATTCGAATTGCGTTTCACTGTGTAGAATATTGTTCTTAAGCCTCCCAAATCTACGGGCAAAATCACGGTGTCTCCTTGAAAAGAATTGCAGCACGGGCCGCACACAACAAATTTACGGAGCGGATCGTAGGCGTTTAACTGAAGGTTTTTCTAACAGTGTACCTGCTCAAGTGAGCGAGCGGGTATATTCTCATACCCACCTGGGTGTTGGTGTTCGAGTACTGAATGCGAGATGAACGTTACATTCGGACGAATTCTAAAGAGCTCACCCGTATAACCGGACACGCTAGCACGGGCCAGGAGCCCGCGGCCCGGGATTGGTGTCGCTTTGTTTAATCTGAGACCGGGAAAGAGGACTGGGGGGAGGAGGGAGGAGAAGGGGGAGTGGGGAGTGGGGAGTGGGAGAGGAGGGGGTTAAAGCCGGCGGGGCGTCGCACTTCGCTTCGCCACCTCGCGAGTGCCAGCCCGCTTACTACAGGCTTTACCTGATTAGCAGAGAGCCGGGCTCGGTGCCCGTGGGCAGAGGTGCACCCCACCACGCCCCGCCCCGCCCCACCTTGGAACGCCCCGCCTGCTGCGGGCTCATACGTAGTACTGCCAAATTGATGGCGCCCGCCTCGCACCTCCCGCGGCCGAAAAGAAAAATTGCGCTTCTCCCGTCAGGCGAGCAGCGCGCCCAGCCTAGGCCCCTAGGCTCACCGGACCTGGCAGCTCGGCGGCGAGGGGGAAGCACAAGAAAAAAAGGACAAGATTTTTTTTCTTTCTGATTTTACATCCTAATTGCTCGCAATTCATCTTCGTCCAATTCGCGGGCAAGAATAAAAGAGATATTGTCGAATTTTGTACGCAAGCACGGCTCTGGCTATATGTGCCTCCGACTCGGCACAGCAGCGGCGGCAGGTTCGTGGTTTCATTTCGCGCGCCAGCGAGGGCACAGTGAAAAAATATTCGTAAATTTAAGAATTTTTTTCTTAATTTGTTAGCGCAGCCGCAAATTTACGACAGCAAATTCTTACTCGTCAACACGGTGAGTTCTTGTACCGGTTACAGGAAAATTTTCCATGAGAGGTCTTGTACTATTACAATTCATATTGTAAATTTTTATAACCATACGTTTCAACTCAGAATCGATTGGTGAGCAAAAAAGTCGGAAAGCGTACAGTCGTACATGTGCGAGATATGTTGTACATAGTGAATTACAAAATATATTGTACATCTACGGAAATATTTTCCACAGTGAAAGAAAACTAGATCGACACATCGTATTTGAAAAAAAGAAATCGTAACAAAACAGCTGGAAGTTGTGACTTTACGACATTTGTCATGGAAAATTTTCCCATAACCCTTGAGAATATTTTTCACAGTGGGTGCGCAAAGATCGGCCGTTTCCTATAGACAAACGATTAACGCAAGCCAAAAACAAAAGGAAAAGCAGGAAACGTAATGAGGTACGAGTCTTGCGGTTTGTTTTAAAATTTTTGAAACAAGAGAAAAGATGTAATATGGGGACGGATCAGCGAATAAGAGACGGAGGTGGACACCGAACCACCGAACGCTTTCCGCTGGCCGTGCCGTGCAGCACCCTCCCCGGCTCAACCCGCCTCTGCGTCATTAACCACAATTTTTTTTTCTTTTCTCACTTCTTTTATTTCTTTCTTTTTTTTTCGGATCCACGCGCGCTTTCGCGCGCTCATTCCCAAACGGACACGCGCTGGTGGCGTGCTCGTGCTCGCGCCCTCTAGTGGTGAGGCCGGGCGGCAGGAGGTGCCGTGCCAGTGGTTTCATCTCTCTGTCCTCGTCACACGCATGGGGCACGTGATGAGGAGCAAGAGAGATGAATCACCATCAGAACGCATTTTTCGGAATCAGCCTGCAGGCGAGGCGCCGGGGGGAGGCGCAGAGGCGCCGGGCCAGGCCTCACGGCCACATCTGGCGTCTGTCGGATCGACTTCTCTAATCTCTCGATACCGAAATCATGGCGTCCGCGGCCTGATCCGGAGAGTGGCCATCGCCCCAATCGCGGGCATCCCTCTCTCCTCCCTGCCACCTCTTATTGCCCAACCCCACCTGTCACCCAGCACTCTATAACCTAAAATTGTCAACATCGATAAGTTCTCAGGGGTATAATACTCCCTTTGCGACGCTTTCCCCCGGAAATGCAAATGAAGGAATCACTGCGAATTCAAGAGTCAGATGTCCCATCTAAGCGAGATTTTTCCCTTGACCCAGTTCAGTGATAGTTGAGAACGGAGCTAAAATACCACTCTAACAGAGTGGAATTTTTGAAGCTATGTATATATCTCGAATCGAAACCCGCTCTCGCGGGGCGAGAATATAGTTCTCGCTGTGTCGGTCCTCTACCTTCTCGCTCTCTTGAGGGCTAGAATCTTCGCTCTGGTATTCACAATGATGACACCCACTGACTTATATACCTTCACATATCTTGCATTATGAGAGAAAATACCACGAAGATGTGGGATACGACACAACCAGAGTTAGTGTACATTAAACTCCACGTATTTCTCATTGAAAATGAAAACTAAAATAAAAAAACAGTTCCGTTGTCCTATAGAAAGGGGGAAAAAATACTCATTATCCAAAGCAAATTCCGCTAATTCAACAAACTTTGACTTGAAATTAAAGGAATTTGCTTTGCATCATGAGCAAAATTTTCTTTACAACAACGGGGCTGTTTCTACACAATATTCGTAAACATTAAAGGCACAGATTCCTGCGTGAAAAGGACCTCAACAAACACGAAGATAAAATTCTGACTTGGTTTAGTTTCTTCCAGTGTTGCGAGAAAAGTTAGACAAAAAACCGCGCAATACAGCTGTGTGCAGGTGGCGGTATCTCCGCCTGCCTACAAGGCAACTCCCCTGCACTCGTGCACAAATGTTTTCTAGGAGGAAGGCGGAGATACAGTCCCGTTACGCACAGGTGTATTGCGCTTTTTTTTGTTGTTTTTTTTTGCCTAACTTTCTGGCATCACTGGTTTCTTCTCCTCCTATATTCGCTCCCTTTTCAGCGACGAAGGGGGCGCGTCTCTCAAGAGCACCTACCTCCACCCGATCCCCCCCCCCCCCTTCCCCTTCCCTATACCTCCACCCCTTCCCTCGCCCACCACCACCGAAAACCATCGACCGTCCCTCTTGGGCCGCTCGCCAGCTCCGCCCCTCGCCCACGCCACGCCACGCCACGCCTCGCCACGCCTGGGTCCTCTAAATGAGCTCCAAACTGGCCACGCCGTTGCCGTTGGGAGGAAACGCCGCTAGGAGTAAGCGGAGTGACGGAGGGAACTGCGAAAATTCATTTCACCGAATAAAGCTGCTGCCTAGCGACTCCGAAACAGTGGTGCAGCGCTACTCACCATCGTTCGAGAACCGTCGAGAACAAGGTGCTCGTCGCGCAACCTCTCGTCTCCTGACAACAATTTTTAACAGTCTATCTATCTATCTGTCTGTCTGTCTATCTGTCTGTCTATCTATCTATCTATCTATCTATCTATCTATCTATCTATCTATCTATCTATCTATCTATCTATCTATCTATCTACACTCTAAAAGGGAAAGGACATTATTGTATCCAGCTTAGTTGTGTCTTTGTGCACATCTTCACCAGGTTGCTAAATTAAATAATCTTCAATCTGAAGACAAAAGAGGCTGTTTGTACGTCTTCTCAGCAACAAATATGTATTTGCTGGAGATGTGCACAAAGACACAACTAAGCTGGATACAATAATGTCCTTTCCTATTTAGAGTGTATCTATCTATCTATATCAGACAAGGTCCCCCTTTTGAGAACCGGCCGCGGCCTCGCCTGTTTCGAAAGTTTGGCACTCGGCTCGGCTCGGCACGGCTGCGCACGGAACGGCTCAGCACGGCTCGGCTTGGCTTCGGCTCGGCTCGCCTCGACGGACCCGGCGGACCGCACCGCACACCGCCCATGGCAGGCCCGGCCAGGCCGGCCAGGCCCTCCCCGTCCCAGAGGCCCCTCCGGCTTTACTTTGGCCCCGAGCTGCTCATCTGTCACCCGGTGGACAGGGCGTGGCGGGGCGTGGCGGGGCGGGGCGGGGCGTGGCGTGGCGTGGTGGGGCGTGGCGGGGCGGGGCGGGGCGGGGCGGGGTGTGGCGGGGCGGGGCGGGGCGGGGCGTGGCGGGGCGTGGCCTGCGGTGAGGTGGTCGGTCGCGTCCCTAAGGGACACGGCCGCCTCTGCTCCCTGCTCTCCTCCCACGCGCCCTCTTCAACCCCATGGCAGATAAGATAAAACACATGACCGGCTCCAGCAGTGAGGCAAGGCAAGGAAGAAAATACGGGAACTCATGTGATCATACACTGTGAAAAGAAGTTGGAAGGTGTACGTGAAAATTTTTCACGAAGCGGAGTAGGAAAATTACAACCAAAGATAGTAAAAGTGAAGCAAAAGTGCCGCGTATCCTGCAGCCTCCAGCCAGGAGGACAGGGCAAATACAACTCGAACCCGTCGCACTGTACAGTCATCGTGGCGTCGTGGCTCAGTAGGTAGAGCGCGCAACACCGAACCGAGGGGTCCGAAGTTCGACTCCCACTCGGGAAAGTGTTTTTCGCGCTTGACGTTCCCTTTGCCCGCAGCTGGATGGCAGGTCAAATGGAAGTTAAACACGTCTCACCGCCGTTGGCTCGGTGGCTCTGGGCGTTGGGTCGCTTCCTGTTCTGGCTACGTGTCGGCACTCGGGGTTGTGGGTTCGAATCCCGCGTACCCCTCTGAGGTAAGGCCTCTGAAACTGGGATCAGGAAGTCTAACGCCCTTGACACCGCTCGTACCTCTAGGGGTAGGCCAATGGTGGTACGGGGATCAAATCTGTCGAATTGCGCGATAGGATCGCAGTCAGCAAAGCGCCGGTTCCCATGGAACACCGAAGCAGTTGGCTGCCACAGGGGGTAAAAGCCCTGTGCCTGGCGGGAACCGCAACCTCCTTCGGGAGGTTTACTGCCGCAAAAATTTTCCATGTTTTCACGCCACCCTTTCAATTGCAGAGCAAAATTGGCTTCTGAATTTTTTACAAAATTAATTAAAAATAATTGTGATTATTTTGCGCAGTTGCAAGTTAACTTCTAATAATTTGGAATAAATCGAAATAGTTCACAATAATTTAGGAAAAATCCTATTTAATCTTGTAATTGAGAGAATAATTTGGATCAGCCGTGCGAATATATTTTCTGGGGAATCCCCGTATTTTTTGCACGATTTTGAGACTTTCACTTCAACTGTGCCGTAACAAGGAGGTATTTTAAAGAATCTTAGTCGTCTAGCACTTTCACTTTGTTTTATTGCTCCAGTTAATAAATTAATAATTCCTCACAAACCAGATTTGTGGAAGTGGATTTGCGTACGACTATTATTTATACCCCCAATGGCAAAAATTTAAACAAAAAGAAATTGTTTATACATTGAGTACTTTTATTGAAATGGCACTAAGCTTTAAGAATAAATAGGAATCTCAATCTGTTATAAAAGTATCTAAAAATCATAAAATATCTCGAATTCGCCGAACAGCTGTTAGTGCACATCGCCCCCCTCCTCTCCCCACACCGATTTGAGTGAGTTTCCCGAGACGCTTTTTAAATGTGATTTCATGTGAATTCAGTGTGATTTCACGTGAATTCAAAGTGATTTCAACAGATTTCAAGTGATTTCAACGGAATTCGTGTGAATTCAAGAGAATTCAGCTGATTTCAAAGATTTCACTGATTTCAATGAGATTTCAATATGATTTCCAAAGATTTCGGTCGCCTGCTTGTACACCTGAATTCCAGAGTTGTGGGCCCCTCGTTTTTGACTATGAATGTTGATACATTAACACATTTCGAGCGAAGCGTATTGATCCTCCATGTTTAACTAGCTTGTGAGTCAAGACATTGTAAAAGTTTTGAAGTGTTTCAGTGAAAATTCGAGTCTACGTTTTCTGGCCATTATTATTTTTTCTTTCTTTTATTTTATTGATTTCCTCTCCCTTTCCCCACCCACGCCGTCCACGCGCTCATTGTATAATTTTTCATTACGCACTTTTGCGCTGCCGTATTTCCGAATTTCCTTCCACTGGCGACTCGACTCGAACGAGCCTTTTGTCCGCCAGAGCGCACTGCCGCCGCGAGCCCACGTCCGATCGGTAGCGAAAAGCCCTTTGAAGACCAAACGGCCCAACGAACTTCAACTTGGTTTCTTTTTGCTCCTTTCCCTCCCTCTCACTTCTCTCTTTTTTCCATTTTTTTTTCATTATTCTGTTATTTTCTACTCTTTTGCAATGAATCGCGACCGCCACACCACGCAGCGGTCTCCCGAGCAACTTGTTGAACTGCCTCATGTACTTTGGATGGGAAGCGATCGGCGTGGAGCGACAGTGCGACAGTGGCCGCCCGGTCCATTGTATTGCTTTTATTGAGCGCAACACGTCGCCCCACGTCGCTCTCTCTCTCTCTCTCTAGCCATGAACATATTGCGTACTTCCCCTCCCCCCCTCTATCTTCATTGAAAAATTGTCACTTGCATCATGGTGAGTGTATTTGAATTCGCACACTCGTCTCTCTGAGAGCACAAAATGCCTGCGAAAAATCATTTTTTTGCTCAATGTTAAAGGGTGTATAAATGGAAATACACACGGCTAAGTTGTCCAGAACTTGAGTTTTCCCGCGCGAGGTTCCTGTGTTGTTCACTCTCTTCTCTCTTGCTCTCTCTCTTTCCTCTCTCCATGGCTCCTTTCCTTGCTGCTCCAATAGAATTTCCCCGCCCGTGACCAAAGCGAGCGCTTTACTTTTTAATTTAATTTTTTTCTAAGAAAAAGAAAAAAACTCTTGGCAGCTAGAAATTCCGAGAAAAAGTTCTCCGTGCCTTCCCACCCCCTTCCTCTCCACAGCCTCGGGAAAAAAGTCACGTTTTCCTCACTTTCCTCTTCCCGTGCCCTCTCTTTGCTCTTCTATCTTTTTTTTTACAATTTATTTTTACTCCCACTTTACTTTATTCTTATTTCCTTTCCCCGCATAACGTAGTATAGCGGAAGGAAAAACACGAGCAACTCTCGGGCGGGGCGGCGGTGCGGCGGGGCGGCGGGGCGCGCCCTCGGCGAGCTGCTGCTGCTGCGCGCCGCAACGCTGCGCTCCTCGCGTATGCAAATTAGCTGGACGGAAACGCGAAATTTTTCATTATTGGGTTACACACTTCTCTCTCCCCTAGATGAACTTGTTTCACGCGGTCCGCCCCGCCCCGCCCCACCCGCGTCCTGGTCCCGCCTACGCTACGCGCCTCGCCTCGCACCGCAGAAAATTTAGCTCCAGCGCGTGGTTTTGGAATTGTGTGCGAGGGAGTGAGACGGGCGCGTGCGGGGTGGCGCTGCCTGCAAGTGCGAGAGAGACCGAGTAGCGCGCCGGGCCGCGGTGAAGCCCGGGACCATCATCTTTTTCTTTCTCCTCCTCTCCCCCTCCCCACCAGGAAAAACAAAAAAGCGATGTCCTACCTTTCCAGGGGGGCTAAATCTGTTTTAGGGGTACTAAAGTTCAGTTTTTTTTTGTTCCAAAATATTTTCTGTTTGAGCAAACCAACGACATTTTAGGATATACTATCGCATTCCTTGCGAAATTCCGAAGCAAACGAGCCTACATTGTGATGAGGTTTGAAAAGAACCCCAACACAGGCAAGCTCGTTTAAAGCGTAATTTTGCGTAGATTACAAAATTATTAGTCTTAAAATTTAATTTTATTCCATAGGAAAGAAATATTTTTTTTTTTAAAAAAAATACATGAGCTGTAATGCCTTTGGTGTGTTAGTGCCTTTTACCAGCCCCCTGAGCGCCGTCCCTTTTCCCAATCCCGAAATAACCGCCGCTGGACAATTTTCTCTCCAAGCTCCGCAGAAGCGTGTCGGAAAGTATGAATAAAGAGTTAACAATTTGAAACAAAATAAAAATGCAAAACAGAGGGAGCTGGAGAACGTCGAGGTTCTCAGTGTTCCCCGAGGGGACCACTACACTGCTAAAAAAAACCATTGTAATTTAATGACACATTGCTGATTAAGTTTGTTAGCGACACTTCGTCGTAACATGACAAACAGTTTGTAAACCAACGACATTTTTGTTGTTTTCCGTTGTGACAAAGCATATCGTCCGACAATCAACACGGGCTTTCAAACAGCTGGGTTGTTCCCTGATGACGACCCACCCGGCAAATGCCTTCCTGGTCTCTGCGCCCTGCTGGTCACAGCGCCGAAAACCGTTTCCTTCTGCGACCTATGGTTCTCGAGAGACGAGGATGTACCACGAGGTCCCCGCCCAGGAAAACCAAAATTTGAGTGGAATTTTGGAGGCCAACGTGGTCCTGGCGCTCGTACCGTTGTGTGTCCGGGACTTTTAGGCTTCGGCATTCGTTTCTATAGCTCATTACCGTTCTGGAGACTCCTCGAGACCTCCTGCATGACCCCGGATAGGGCCACAATCTGACTTCGACGGCGTCCTCGGTGTCAGGCGGGTCGACATTGATCCTCGCCCTGATGAGCGCCCACCCGGTAGATGCCTTCCTGGTGTCTGGGGCCTGCTGGTCACAGAGCCGAAAACCGTTCCCTTCTGCGAACTATGGTTCCCGAGATACCAGGATGTACCACGAGGTCCCCGCCCAGGATAACCAAATTTGAGTGGAATTTTGGAGGCCAACGTGATCCTGGCGCTCTTGTCCTTGTGTGTCCGGGACTTTTGAGATGTCTTCAGCTCGGTTTTCACTTCCGGAAAGGAGAGCCTAAGTCAAAAGTCCCGGACACACAACGGTACGAGCGCCAGGACCACGTTGGCCTCCAAAATTCCACTCAAATTTTGGTTTTCCTGGGCGGGGACCTCGTGGTACATCCTCGAATCTCGAAAACCATAGGTCGCAGAAGGGAACGGTCTCCGGCGCTGTGACCAGCAGGGCGCAGAGACCAGGAAGGCATCTGCCGGGTGGGTCGTCATCAGGGAACCAACCCAACTGTTTCGGAGCCCATGCGGAACTCTCTGAGCGGTGACCTGATGACTCGAGCTTGTCATGGAACGACAACTGTTGCAAACAAACTTAACCCCGACAATGTCGTAAATTTGCAAATCGTTTGCAAAGAAGCTTCTCGTTTTGCCTGAAAACAAGGCGTGTTGTCTGGTTACAATCTTTTTTAACAGTGTACTTGAGTAATCTTGTGCAAAAATCCACCTATCTATCCAACTATCACTAAATTTCTCATACTTATAAAAATCTGAAGTTTTTAGCCCCGAAAAATCTACATAATTCTTGTGAAATGCCACTAATAATTTATTTGTAATCACTGTAATCAGGTAATCCTGTGTACGTATGTCCTTCGGGGTGTTCCCAGGTTTTACCAAGAAACGGTATACAAATCGAAAGTCAAAAACTTAGCGTTTTTGCGGGTGGGAGGTGGGAGAGGGGGTGGGTGCTATGACGTTATGAGGATAAAAATTAAAACTGTAGCCATAAGAGTGCGCAAGCCAAATATGATCCCTTTTTGTACTTATTTTCAATAACAAGTAATTCGTTGATTTTTTGTTCCCTTTTTTTCTCTCCTTTTTCAAAGTGGCGTTTCCCGTCGAGGGATTCTTTACTTCTCCTCTCGCGACTTTTTCAATTTCGCTGCTGAGTGGCTGAGAGCGCAGAGAGCAGAGGAGAGCGGCTCGAGTAAAGCGAAAATGCTGATTACGGCGTGGCGGGGCGGGGCGCTGAGGGGACAACGTGCTTGAATGTATTCATTGGAGAGTCCGGGCGGGGCGGGGCGGGGCGGGGCGGGGCGGGGCGGGGCGGGGCCCAGCGCCGCGCCCCGTGTCCACCCCTGCGTCCCCACCTCATCACCCCGAGAGCTCAAAGACGCTAATAACAATCACGGGTATTGCAAGTGGTCGCTCTGAATGACGGACCCAGAGCCAAAGGGAATGTGAGGGCGAGGGTTCGGGCGGGGCCTCGTCCAATTTGTAACCTGCTAGGCGTTCTCGCTATTGTAACTCTTGACGCACGGGATGGCGAGGGCGAGGGGCGAGGGTTGTGGGACGGAATGTGGATAGCGGGCTTGGAAAGGGGAGGGGGCAATGAGAGTGTAGGCGTATACACCTGACCTGAGCCGGCACGGACCCAACACGGGCGCTCGTGGGAGGCGCTCGCCTCGCCCGCCCTCGCCCTGCCGCACTGGTGGAAGCGAGCCACGCTAGTCAACTTGAGTTCAGGTTCAGACACAAGTCACGCCCCCCCCCCCCCCCCCCCCCTTTTCCCTCATTTCCCCTCTCTCTCCTTCCCTACCCTTCAGGCATTGGCTGGATCCGCAACTATTCGCACCTGTAAGCCAGCTATCAAAAGCTGACAGCATTTCTAGAAAAGAAAAAAGATCTTCTTAATATTAGGATGAGACGTCAAAAAATAGAATTTTTTTTTTTTTTTTTTTTTTTTGTTTTTTCTTCTTCTTCCCAAGGAATCCAAAGTGCAAAGTTACAAAGTTGTGCAACTAAGTCCCTTTCAAAGGTCTGAAAGGTTTGAAGCCAAAACAATGGAGTTAAATCTTCCATATTGTTTTTCCATTTGGGCCAGACGACACCTTTCACAAACTTCTGGCACTGAGTCGGCTATGTGGTGATTCAGAACTATACGGCACATTACTCTATTTTTTCTTTATTTTCTTTTTTTTAATAGTCTGCCATAAGTCACTTACAAATACAGATATTTTCTCTTACCAGTGGTTAAGTAAGAGGTCTCAAATATCATGGCAGCGAAAAGAGTTAGAATTTAGTCAAATTGCAGCACAAATAAAATTGATTAGCACCAGTGCCATTTCATTTCAAAGCGGGATTTACCTATCTTTACCGCTGATACATTGTAAAGGTGTGGCAAGTAATCTGTCTAAGGCAACAAAGATAAACTACTTAAAATTTCAAGGAAGGAGCATTACATTAAATTGACAATTAAAATTGAAGTGGGATCTGTAAACTCAAAGTAAATGCTGTCTGTGCATCGCAACATTTTCTCATTCGTGATTTTGGTCAAGTTTCTGCGTCATGATACCTCCAGCAAACCAACATACAGCAAAATTATACCAAGTTCTAAACCAAATTTTAAGAAATTCAATTCAATTTTAACAGTAAAATATAGAGTTGAATATGCACAAAAGCTTTTTGCTACAATTCAGCATCAACAACCTATTGAAAACCTATTGACTCAAACCTACATACTTCCTCTGAAAGTTAGAGTAATAAAACACATAATCACAGAAAGCATTGGCTTCTAATGAAAAACATATTTGTTTCATTTTAATTTTTGCAGACTTGAAGCTAGCTTGAAGTCAGTCCCTTTTTAAGTCCACATAACCTGTTCTCCATCTACTTACATCGATTTCTGCTGCAATCTTCAACAAGAGACAAATGTGTTTCCCGAGAAATTATTTCCACGTACAAACTACACGCTGGTTTGAATAGAACTGAATAGCTATTTTATTTTTGTTGCCAAATCTTGCTTGCAATCGTTGATCTTTTTCAACATCTAGCTAAACACCCTTGTTGTTGACAGTCGTATCGGCTGCTGTGTATGCGTTGTGTGAATAGCGTCCAAGGTTGCCTCTCACGATAATTGTCGTACGCGTATGACAATTCAGTGTCCCGTATGACCCAAAATTTAGAAATTTTGGCTTAATACGACAATTTTGACGACTTCGCTAATTCCCTCCCAGCCACTGACATTCCCTACAGTGAACAATTGCAAGTGCAAGCAAGTCTCTCGTGCTCGTGAGTGGGTGTAATTAACTTTCTTACTCGTGTTTGTGAATTTTGATTCGTTGCCAAACAGCACATCTGATGTTGCTAAGTGAAAGAAAAGTGTGCTATTTAAAGTGAAAAGTCTAGTTTGTGTGTGTGTCAAGATATTCATGGGTGAAGTAATGTTCAGAGGGCAACAAGTGAGGTTATGGAATGTCGCGAAGATTACAAATCCGTGATGATATTTAATAATCATCCCATAGCCTTCAAGATTGGCTGGTGAGTACCATCAATGTATTTTGTTTAAGTTTGAGTCAGGTTTCTAGCCAACATTGTGAGGAAAATTTATTGGCTCTAACGTCGAGCTTCCGAGAGAAAATGATAGTCCTCTCTCTCTCTCTCACTAATGGGCTTAGACTATGCTTCCTTTCATTTTGGTTTACTAAACTCTCGGCAGTTCCACCATACTTTCCGTCTGACTTTTGTCTTGTATCAATGCTTACTGAGAGGAGCACCCATTGCCGTGGATTTTATAACCGTGTGAACACTTCTTGACTCTAGTTTAAGAAACTGAGTATGGGAGTGCAGTAAACTCTTGACACAAGACAAACTCCAGTATGTAACAGAATATTTGCAAGGTTACACACAACATGAACCTGGTCTTGTCTTTCCCTGTGGAAAAACTTTTTTCCTTGCTAAATATTGATTTACACGCTTCAAGTTAGCAACAAATTTAAATCTTGAATACCTCGGACCTTTAGACATTGTCATTTTATCATCACTCTGGTGAAACAAATGTGCAATTATTGTACACCTACGCGTGTAATCTATGATTGTGCACATTACATGGTGTTGAGTTTAAGTTTAGCTAACGGACACTTGACAAGTGTTGTGTTTTTGCCCACATGGACACACGCACCAGCCCTATGGAATCGATGGAGCATGTCGAGTAACTACTCTCCAAGTGATGTGCTGTTTACTGAACATTTGCGAAGTGTTGAAAATAGCACAGTAATTGATGTTTAGTTCAGTACAACACCACAAAGTGTTCATTATTTTCACATTTGGAACTAAACACCACAATTTGTGTAAAATTTTCTAAATTTGTTTTGCTAGTGCATTGATTCCGAAATAGTTGCTAGACTACACAAACATTATCTCTTTAGTTCCTCCCCCCCACACACTCCCTTAAAAAGAAATTGAGATAGAAAAATCATTAACTGTGATTTTGTGAATACAATTATTTATTTAATTTATATTAATTGAGAGTGTAATCCTTGCTGAGGCTTAGTGGTGCCCAGTGGCGCCCTGTGCTTGCGGTGTGAGGTGAGTTGGGCCGGCGCCATTCCCCCCCCCCCCCCCCTCCCCCCGGTCCCGTCACAGTGCGCCCGCGGGGTCGTTTCTGTCTCTGAATATCCTGGGCCGCAATTGTTTCCGTAATTCTAAAGAAACTGGGTGGGGCGAAAAAGAGAAAGCGCGGGGGGGGAAAAGTGTGAAACAATTGGTTTGCGGAGAAGAAAGGGGGGAAGAGAGAGGCTTGTGGCCCAGGCCTGCCCACACTGGATGGCTTTCTATTTTTTTCTTTTTTTCTTTTCCGTGGAACAAAAGGCGCTGGTCGCAAGCTTAAAGCGAGAGGAGAGGAGCACCGAGCATGTGAGCGAAAAGCGACACCTCGCCGTCGCGCCTCGCGCTCCGTGTAGGAGGGAATGTATACCCCAGCAGAGCCGGTACAAAACAACTGGTACTGGTGGCTTATTCGGTTTATAGTGAAGGACCCCTCGGGTCGGGTATGGTGACATGAAGGGAACTTGGTTCGTGCTGTTTCACCCGGTCGGTCCCTTGGTTTTCATCCGGACTCATACTGCATGGTCCGGGCCGAGGGTTCCTCCACCCACCGCCGTGTGCGGTCAGACAAAAGCAGTTTGGCAAAGCTCGCGGCAACGGCTTGAAATAAAGAAACGAGGGGGTCAAAAAAAGTGTTGAAAAAGAATAGGGATAAAGGAAGGAAGGAACGGGGCGAAAACCTTTTTACTTACAACCTCTGGCGCGGACGCTCGCAGCTGACAAAATTAATGAGAAAATCCGCTCGTTTCCCACCAAGATAAAAAGCTTCCCTATTCATCCGCAGGACCGTGGCGCGGCGGGTCCCGAGACCTGGCGCGGTGGGGCGTGGCGGGGCGTGGCGGGGCGTGGCGTGGCGGGGCAGGGCGGGGCGGGGCGGGGCGGGGTGGGGCGAGGGCCCACGCTGCCCCCCAAACCCCCTGCCCTGCCCCCTGCTCCCTCCAACCTATTCTCTCGCGAGCGGCTCTCTGTTGGCTGGAGCTTCTCTCTAGCATTACACCACGCGGAGATGATGTCAAATGTTCACATTTCCCTTTCTAAATCTCCACTTCCTATCCCCACATTTTCCCTGTTCTCTTTTTATTCGAGCAGCTCAGAAAATCCAAGTGTGTGAATGTCGCACGCTTGTAGGTGGGCGAGGATTCATTCTTACACTTTGCCACTCGGACGTTGGAATTTTCCTGGGTTATTCACACGTTTGAGCGGCCTGCAAGCGTGCGAATGAATCGTCGCTCACCTGCAAGTGTGCGACATTCACACTGGTAAAACAAATGTGCAGCATTGAACACTTAAAGTGTGCTTTTTACAACTTTGCACATTACATGGTGTCGAGTTTTACTAGACATTACAATAACGTCTAAACTTTAAACATCTCTCAAGTGTCGAATGTTTGCACACTTGGACACATGCCCCAGCTATTGGGAAGCCATAACAGACGTCGAGAAAGTGCCCCCTCCTCCCCCCTGTCCCCTCCTCGGCACCAGCCGCGACGCTCGAGTAATCTGAGCGAAGGATCCCGTTTCTGCAGAGTATGATTCCGAACTGTGTTTTAGGTGTGTCCTCTCCTCTCTCCCTTTGTTGCGTTTCGCCGTGAGTGCGACAAGGACAGAGATGCGGAACCACTGTGCGGAATCAACCTATGGAGTGACTGGTGGCTGTGCGTGCGTAGCCTGTCGCCTCGCCTGGCACCTCGCGCGCAATAATAATAATAGAAGACCAGAGCGCCTCCCCCCCCCTCCATCCACCCCGCCACCCTGCATTACTTCCGGGCTTGACCAATGGTTGTTGAAAGAGGAAAATGAGGAGGAGGGGGAGGGAGGGGGAAGGTTTTGCAGGGTTATACGCAGGTAGGCTCGCGTGGAGCACACTCTGCCCCGCCCCGCCGCTTTCCTCACCCCACCACCACGTCACGAAGTGCCCGCTTTCATCAGCGGTGCGTTGCGTTTGGTGCCGGGGGGTTGGCACCCTTTTAATGTAGGGGTGCCGGCCGCCGCCCCGTCGCCATGCCTGCACGCGCTCCTCGGCGGCCAAGGACTCGCTGTAGGGGTGGGGGGTGGGGCGAGGTGAGAAGGGGAGGTGCGGGGCGGGGCGGGGCGTTCTGACGGAAGCGAGGGGGAAACAATTCAAAACTTTTTTTACACCACGTAACTGAGAGAAAATTTAGAGAAATTTAGGAAAATTTGGGAAAACTTTTAGCAAAAAATTCACAAAATATCAGTGAATATTCACGAAAGTTCTCCAGAGTTGTTTCCCCCTCGGACGTAAGGCGAGATATTTCTTTTCTTCCTTTCTAGATTGTTTAATTTCTCGCGGATGATACACCCAAAAGTAGCCAATTCTTGGTTAATTCACATTGAACCAAGTAAATTTGCCTTCCTTGCCAAAACCGGTCAAAAGTGTGGTCTTTGCGTCAGTTTTACGATATCTTTTGTAAATTACAACCTACTAAAAATGTAAATTTACGACGAACCATTCTTGGTCGTAATTCAGGGTTGCCACAACTCTGGAAAACCTTGAAAACCTGGAAAACTCAGGGAAAAAATCGTATCAGGGAAAACAGGGAAAACTCAGGGAAAAGGAAAAAAGTCAGGGAAAATTCGGAGAAACGTCGGTTATTTGGTGAAACATTCACGGAACTCTAATTTTAGCCGAAATACAAGTGTTTTGCTTAACTCACTACACCAGAATACTGTGTTTATAACTCAGAGAAATTTAATGTAAAAAGCTCTGGAAATCAGAGGAAACTCAGGGAAAACGGATATGAAAAATTGTGGCAACCCTGTAATTGAATTTCAAGCCGCTTTCATCATGTGTCGTACTAATTTCATCGTACCTCTTTAGCGCGGCTTCATTGAGTACAAATGTCTTTTGTGTGATATCTACAAAAAAATGCGAAAAAATTGTGTCTGTTTTGCAAACCTATCTAACTTTTCAACTACACTGGAAAAACAAAGGTGCTATCTAAAAAGGCGTTAGTGAAATAGTGCCTCTAGAAAGGCGCTATCGCCTCCCAAAGGTGCTATTTTTGGCCCTATTCGTGCCTTTTACAAAGGCATTAGTGCAGTAACACCCCATAATAAAATTAAATAGCACCCCAAAAAGGGTGCGATATAGCACCTTTGTTTTTCCAGTGTATACCCTTTTCACCACAATCTCTTGAGCTTTTTTTTTTTTTTTTTTTTTTTTTTTGATATTTTTTTTAATCTATATTTTTTAAGCCATGTTTTTGATGTTCGAGCTCACTAACTTCTCACTCCTGCTTTCGCTAGGTGCGAGTAATCTTCTTTTTTGTCTAAGTAATGCCCCAATCACGGTCCGTTTATTCAGGTCCGTTAGCTTTCGACAGACCACGATTTCTTGCAGAGTCAGGCAAATTTTCTGCCTCATTTGCCAAGCCGCCCTTCGTCCTAGGGCTCATTTGTATCATTCGGCAGCAATTTTTTTCTCTCTTTTCAACTCTTCTGGTCGGTTGATCGTGCGCTGCGGCGGCGGCGGTGGCGAATGAACCTCGCCATACAGCGGCGGCAGTGGTTTGAAAGGGAATAAAAATTGAAAAAGATCGGAAAGGAAAATGTGGAAAACCGAGTGGGAAAGGCATATGGGGTTGCGATACAATGCCTTGGTGGGTGGAAGCCAAGATGTATTTGGCAGAGAAAAAATAGGGGGAGAGAGAGAGAGAGAGAGGGGGCGGGGGGAGAGAGAGAGAGAGAGAGAGAGAGAGAGAGAGAGAGAGAGAGAGAGAGAGAAGGCAAGAACACGCGGTGCGTCCTCTGCGGCTGCTTATTCCCCTTTATGCAATATGCAATTTACGGCGTCAGGTCGTCGTGATTAGATCTTCTTCCGCGCTCAGAATTCAAAATTACCTTATATATATATATATATATATATATATATATATATATATATATATATATATATATATATATATATATATATATTTCATTTCATTCGATGCGCACGACTGCCAGGGCTCTGGCCTCCCCTCTTCTCACACGCGAGGGACCTTTGTTGTCAAGTGGGAAACCAAGGAAAAATTGATTGAAATGTAGAAAGCTTTTGGAGAAAAGAGCGCGGATATGTTGTCGGTGCTGGTAACAGTCATGCATGTTGCCATGACGAATACGGTAAAGAACGGTTACTGAACAATATTGTGTTATTGTGAAATTGCTAAATCACTATAAGCTCCATCTTTGGTTCCTAAAACTTATCAACTGTAACTCGTAAAGTTTACGATGACGATCGCTTATTCTCAGTCCATTTTATGAACAATAACGCTGAGATCAGTAAAGATAGAGAAATTTTACACGCTGCTCGCGCGATACCGGCTCTTGCAGCACCGCGGATCCAGCCCAAGTGGTCCTTCACTTAAAAATAATCAGTGTACACCCTAAGATAAAATCAGTAAAAAAAAGGAAACTTTCAAGGGAAAAAAATCAGGAAAAAATCAAGAAAAAATTATATTTTTTATAATCAGAAAAACATAGGTAAAAATCAAAGAAAATCACTAAGAAACAGAAAAATTGATGCATGTTTAGCTAACTTTACAGTGAAGGAACCCTCGACCCAGCCTCTCTGCCCATGGAGGATAAAGGGCAGCTCTTAGAGGGGTGCCAGCGACAGGACAGGCCGTCCGTTTTGATATTTACAAGAAATGTCGCGGCCTGAGCGCGGGTGCTCGGGAGGGAGGGCGGCGGCGGATGGAGAGAGAGAGAAAGAGAGAGAGTGAGAGAGAGCGAGAGAAAGAGAGAGAGAGGAGAGAGAGAGAGAGGATAGAGTTGGCGTATTATGAAGGAAAAAACCTGAATGCCGAGCGGCGTGGCGGCGGCTTGGCGCCACCCCTCTCGTACCCTCTCCTCTTCTCCCTCCTCTTCCTCCTCCTCCCCCTCCCCCTCCCCCAGCAGTGCGCTCCAGGCTTAGAGGAGATGACCATGACCGCGCAGCCCTACGGGCCCCTGCTACGGGGCTGGCTGGGCCGCGCGCGCCGCCCTCGCCTCCCGCGCATAAAAGACTCAAAGGGCGCCATTAAAAAAAAATGGTGAGGAGGGGTGGCGCCTGAAAGGGTGTGGCTTGAGAGGGCAGTCCTCTGTGTGTGTGTGCGTGTGCGGGAGCGCGCGCGCGTTTGTGTGTGTGTGTGTGTGTGTGTGTGTGTGTGTGTGTGTGTGTGTGTGTGTTTGTGATGGGGGTGGAAGGGTTGGGTCGGAAGATAACGGCGCGTGCACTGGGTCTCAAAGACACCACCCTCTCCCCACCCTCCCTGCAGGCTTATATATATCCCCTCCCCCTGCCGCCCCCATCCCCCTCCTGCTCCACTTCTCCTCCTCCACCGCCTAAACTCTGAATCTTCCCTCGTTTTCCTGCTGCGTTTTATGGTCGTTACTGCGAGGGTAAAGTTTGGACGCGAGTTTCGGGAGGCTATACACTACAAAATGCTTGCGAAGAACGGGTTTGTATTGCAAACTAAATTCTTTGTAGCTTGCAAAGAATTATCAAGCATTGCATTATGAACTAATTCTTTGCAAGCTTGCGAACTATTTCTTCGCGTTGCAAAGCATTTGTTCGCAACGATTACTTTTAGCTTGCAAAGTAGTGCTTTGCAATGCAAACAAATTCTTCGCAATATAACTAACGTAAATTCTTCGCAACGTTGCGAAGAATTTAGTTTGCAAGCATTTTACAGTGTAGGAGGTAATGAAAGCTGCGTTGGTGGTATTGCGCTGCTCGAGCCATCCCGGGATTTTCCGACATTTTAGGAGATGTAGGAGGGTTATGTGTTTGGAGGTGCACCTTGAGAAACAGTTCATGGATACTATCAAATCTAAGTTGTCTGAAACAAAATTTACCATGCTAATCGTAGTTTTTTAAACTGCAAAACTCAGAAGTTCTATATATAGTTATAACGGCAACTTGTCAACCAGCATTAAAACATAACTTCTGAGGCTAGCATCATCTATCCAGCTTAAAATTTCCATTCAAACTAGCCTAAATGTGATTGGGTCGTGATTGATATTGGATCGGCCACGTAAATGAAAACCAAACGTCTGAAGGTGCGTTTAAGGACTTTGTTTATGTTTCAATCACAACTCTATCACATGTAGGTTCGTTTCAGAGGAAATTTTATACCAAAGATGATGACTTCAGAAGTTGTGATTTGAGTGGTGGTCGAGAGGCTGCAGTTGAAACTGTAGAATTTCAAGGTTTTGCAGTTTTAACTGGCAAACTACTACACACTAAGATCAGCAGAGTAGTTCCTTGAAACCAATTAAATTTTAATCCCTTCACTGGAAACTCAAGTGTGTGAATGTCGCACACTTGTAGAAGTGCGAGGCTTCATTCGTGCACTTAGCAACTTAAACGTGCTAATTTTCCTAGGATATTCACATGTTTGAGTGGCTAAGTGTACGAATGAATCCTCGCACTCCTACAAGTGCGACATTCATACACTTGGATTTCCAGAGTTGTGTTTTTAACTAAATTAAAATTTAAAATTTGAGAACACTGTCAAACTATTTGATGATATCGGTTCAAATTTACTTCATAAAGCTGCGAATTAAAAATAAAGAATCTCGCTCAGATTTTACCACGATTAAAATCGTCATTATAATAATTGGTATGTTATATAGTAAACTTAAATGTGGTGCTTTATGTTGAGAAGGCACAAAAGTTCATCTAACGTAACCGGCCAGCTGCAACCCGGGAAGTTATTTCCCGGGAATCAACCGGAAACTTGACGGAAAAATGCTGGCTGTGATGGTTGGGGCAGAAAGGCTGAAAGGACTCGGTAAAGGCGGGGGCCTCGCCTCGCTACGTACGAAAAATGGACGCGCGTTTGTGATCCAGACAGAGAGTAATGATGCTCGTTAGTAACACACCCCCACGCGCTAGCCGGTGTGCGCACCGCAACGCACACTCAGAAATTCTCTCTCTCTCTCTCTCTCTCTCTCTCTCTCTCTCTCTCTCTCTCTCTCTCTCGCGCGCGCGCGCACGCTCTCTCTAGCTGTCTAGCTCTCTAGCTCTTCCTCTCTCTCTCTCTTTGCCTCTCTCACTCTCTGCCTCACTCATGGACAGGCATGCGTTGCGTATCTTTACATCTATTGTCACATCTCTGAACAGTCTTTCGCTTTATGTATAGTGGATGGTAAGATTTGTCGTTTTGCCCCAAAATACAAAAAACTGATAAAACTTGTTTGCCTGGTAGGGACGTGTCGATTTGACAGCCTCCTGGGGGAAAGGCGCGAGCATAGGCCTGGGGCAAGGCTAGGCCGGTGGTGCTGGCACGCTGGGTGCACGCACAGCGCTATGGGAGAGGATGAAAGTGAAAAGTATAATGTGTTTAATATTCAGGAGCGCGTGAAAGAACGTTTCGGGACTCGTGGAGGTTGGGCCACATATCTGGAGTGTGCGAAAAAAAAAAAGAAAGAAACCGGTCCGGTCGCAATCTTACTATAGCGGGGTGATGACCGAGCAGCGGTCGTTATGTGCAAAAAAAAAAAAAGGGGGGGGACACGTCGTAAGGATACATGCAAAGCCAGTTTGACCGCACATCTGGACGCGATCGGGTTACATCTGCATCGACTAGGAAGAAAGAGACGATTTTGTCAATTAGATTCTACCCCACCCCCTTTTAAAAAAATCTATGGCTGAGCATAGGATATGTGTTATGCGTGAGTGCGAATACCACAGGACGGCTCGGTGGTGGAGGGGGTAGGGGGGACTGTCTGGCACGGCCAATGGCGGAGCAGGGATCGTAGCGTCAAGTCAAAGTTGGACGGTGTGGGCCCCGTGGGGAGAGCAGCCCCCTCCCCCCTCCTAGTAATGGAGAGGGGGCGGGCCGAGCTCAGGAAAGTTGAGGACGGCTCTCGCAAAACTCGTAACTATGTGTTTGCCGCTCTGCGTTTCGGTCTACTTTAAAAAAAAAGAAAAAAGCATCCTTGGGAAATATTTTTTACTCTTTCTTTACCACCACCTCTCTGTGTGGTGAAAAGAATGAGTATTTGTTCTCAGTCGAGTGCACGGTAAGAAGAGAGATCTCTCTCCACCGTGGTCGAGTGTAACCCTTGACTGATTCCACTTTCATCTCAGATCTCTCAATATCTACAGGCATGATACTAACACTATAGGGTATTCCGCTTGAACGAAACCGGACTCTAAAGAAGAAAAGCACGACCGTCGGCTCTGTTTCCTCCTTCGCGCTCATTGGCTGATCGCTACAGTGACGTCACCGTTGACCAATCAGGGCCCAGGAGGAAACAGACCTATCGGTCGTGCTTTTCTTATTTAGGTTCCGGTTTCGTTCCAGCGGAATACCCTGGAAATGCTGTTTTTTATTCAAACAATGAACTTTTTTTTTTTTAAAGTTTAATAGTGTTATTTTGATAACACTTAACAAATTTTGTGTGTTTTCATCTCAAGTCCCAGCTTATTAGTGGAGGATCACTCTTGCCAAATATGTACAATGATTCTTTTTTCACTTTTTTTTTAATCTGTTGGTTTGATTTTTCCTTTGATTTAAAAAAAAAAATGCTGTCACCTAAAAATTTGGTCTTAATCCCCATTCCTGATTTTTTTTTTTTTCAATTTTATTTCGATCTTTCGTTAATTTTTTCTCAAGTTTTTGGATTTCTGTGTTTTTGCGGCCACTTTTAATGCCGAGAATTGGCATTCTAACCGGAAAAGGTCAACTTTGGCATTTAAGAGTGGCTAGAAAACTGGCATTCCTCGGAGAAGGCCAAAATTTGGCATTAAAAGTGGCCGTAAATTGGCATTCTAATACGAATGCCAATAACTGTGGCATTAAAAATGCCACTGCGTTTACAGTGCGTAGCCTTCGTGACGTGACGTCCCGTTAAGTCGTGGGTGTGTGAGTGAGACGCATAGAGTCTGCACTTTGCTCTGGCACCAGCCCTGCTTGTCCTCTGCAGTCCGTTCAGTCGTGGGTGTGAGTGAGACGCATAGAGTCTGCACTTTGCTCTGGCACCAGCCCTGCTTGTCCTCTGCAGTCCGGTTTTCCTCACCTGTGCGGACACAGGTGCGTGGCGGGGGGTGAGAGAGAGAGAGACACGTGCGTCGCCACCCCCCTTTCTCTTCCTCCCTCCACCATTTCTCCCCTCTCTCTGTCTCTCTCCTCAATCTCTCTGTCTCTCTGTCTATGCGCACGTGTCACACTATTGTGCGAATAACCCGCCGGAATAACCCGTTGCTGTTGTTAGAAAATGTTTGCGCTGAGAGAGAGAGGCAGAGCGAGGCACCTCATGCTGTGTGGAAGTGGGAGGAGGAGTAGGCGAGTACGCACGGCGCCTGGTGGGTAGGCAACCCGTGGCCCCGAACGCACCGCTGGCCTCACGTTGCCTACCTCCCCGGCGCCCGGCGCCAGCCTCGCTCGCCGCGTGAGTGCGTGTTCATCTGCTGAGTGAATTGCGAGTGTACGACTTGGGATGAGCTGTGATAAGGTATGCCCGCCTAGTCTGGAAACGAACGTTGGGAATTCTATATCACGCAAAACAGTAAATAATCACTGTTAAAAAAAAAAAAAAAAAAAAAAAAAAAAAAAAAGTTGTGATGTATACGGAAAATATTTCCTTGACAAATGTCGTCAAGTTATGACTTCAAGTTGTAGAATTACGGATGGTTTTTGACACCATGCGTCGACTTAGTTTTCTTCAACGGGCAAGAATTTGCTCTCGTAGATTTACGACTGCTGTCATAAATATACGTCTTAATCGCAATTTATGAAAAAAGTCGTAATTTTACGTGTATTTTTTTAATAGTGAATATGAAGGCCAAAAAAAAAAGAAATAGAAACTTGTCGTATGTTTTGCCCCGAGTGTGGACGTAACTTTTTATGTTTCAAAGTGAAGGCGTAATGTCTTCTCTTTGGCTACCGCTCTCCTCTCGCCTTTGGTGTCGCACAAAGCCGACGCGCGAAAAAACAGTTTGCTTTTGTTTTAGTGCAAGGCCAGGCGGCACACACGCCAGGGGAGGAGATGGGGGGGGGGTAGTACTTCCACCGGCACAACACATTTGCGTTTGTAAAATGAAATTTAATAATAATAATAATAAAAAAGGGAGAGACAGGAAGGAAGCTGGTTTATTTGCGCGCGCTGCTCTGTGTGAGGCTGCCTGCTTTTATAGCGCCGCCCAGCCGACGTGGCGGGGCGGACACTTTGCTCCGCATTTTGCATGTTGCTTGTCGAGTTGCACCTAATGCCGCGCGGAGCTCCTAGTAGTGTCCAGCGCAGGTGTGCGGGAACCGCATAATGCCCTTTCTCGCACATATCTTCACGCTGATTTTACTGGGAAAAAATAATTAAAAATAGCTCAGCTGAAGTCAGAGGTGAAAAATTAACACTACGGCTATTAACTTCAAACAGCGGAAAATTAAATATCAGGGTAGATATAAAATAAGAACCGTAGCTTGGAAATTAGTTGCGCGCCTATTCAGCCAAAAATTTAGTGCACCTGCTATTTTTTCTTATTCAGACGCGAATTATTTTCTGTGTGTATTTATACTTTTTTGTGAAAACGTTTATGAAAAGTTAAACGTGCTTTTTTTTTGCACAAATTTGTACGAAAAATGTAATGATTTTGTACACAATTCTGCACAATAGTATTGTACTGAACGTACTAGTATGTACAACGGATTTGATTGTTGAACGTTGTACAAAAAATGTACCAATCTAGTTAGTGTGTTGGGGACGCATTGAAAAAAAAAAGGCAGATTTCTGAACGAAATCGTGCATTGTTTTGAGTGACATTTTAAATCTGTTTATTACCGTGCGGTTTTATTTTCATGATTAAACTTTTGCTGGTCTGTCACACTTACGTACGATTGACTTCATATATAGCTGTATGTTTACATGCGCGCCCATGAGATGAACGAGGAAGTGCATTTCCAGTTAGTGTGGGATCTTATGTAATTTGTAACACATCCATGATTTTATTTATTTTTCATGTACATTAATTATAGAACTTTTTTTTTTTTGCCCAAAATTGGTTTCCCGCAGATTTTGCAATATTTCTTTGCAAAAATACATCTCTTGTCCCGAAGTTATTTTTCAACTCTAACAAACTATCTCATCCACGTATATACGTATGCGCGTGTGGTGTGGTATACCCGGAGGACCTCTGGCCTGGCCACCTTCTTTCCTGGTGGAACCGGATCGGTCAGGACTGGATGCAGGCGACCCCTGGCGGCGACGAGCCGTAGTCCTGCCGCACCCCTCCAGCTAGTTGCCCGCTCCACCACGAGGTGGCGCTGCCGTGCGTGCAGGCGGACGGGGCCGATTTCAGAAGACCACGACAGAGGGCAGCACAAGGCAAATAACTTTACATCACTCCTAATTTTTTTAATTTTTTTTTTTTTTTTTTGACAAGCGAACGTCTTATTCTTACGTTGAGAGACTCTTCACAGGGTTACCTTAATGACTCATAGCCCCATGCTCTTGCGATCCGCAGGTTGAGTTGGTTGAATATCTCAATAACTTAACTTTCTTTGGACATTTATTATTGATCACTTGACGTTTTTTGGGGGTGTTTCTTTTTACTAAAGTATATTTGTGATTCTCCCTCATGCCACAAGATACTCTCCGAGTTCTCTGCTCAGAAAAACCGTTCTGGAACCCCGCGTTGCTATTGTCGCTCACTTTTATGCGAATTTCCGGAAAAAAAAAAATCCACACTTTACTTTCCAATAAGAGTAACGAAAATTTATATGTTTAGAAGTGAGCGACATGTATAAATTTGGGTGTTCACTACCAAACACCTGTCCGGTAGCCCGCACTGGCCGAACGGTTTCTAGTCGTTTGGGCGGAGTGTCCTTGGCCGGATCTGAAAATGGCCCGCGGTCGGTCCGGGGCGCGGGAGGGTCCGAAGCCCGGCCCTGCCGGTCGTTGGGGCGTGTTGTGATAGCGTCGGTGTGTAGTTGAGCCTGTAATCGCCAAGGGAGCGCGAGCGAGCGGGCCGAGCAAGCGGGCTGGAAGGCGGCGAAAGATAACAATTTGGTCCCGTCAAGGCTGATGGGGCGTTCCTAAAACAGAGTCGCGGGCACCGCCGTCCGTCTTATTGGACCGCGCGGGGCGCTGTGTGCGTGACCCGCGAGTTTGTGTAAATGCTGCTGGTCACGTCGTTGTGTATGAAAATTGACTGTCGCGTACGGTTGAACAAGTAAAAGGCGTCAATTGTCGTGTTCGCTTTATAGACGCCAAATTTTTGTCGAGCACGGTAAATCTAAGTTCTATGATCCTTGCAGGTGGAGTTGGAATCCAGGAGATACCTTGAAAGCTTCTACCTCTCTGAGTTTCTCAGGGCCTATCCTGAATTTCCTACAGGATGTCCTGAGAAACACTTTGAGCATCTCCTGGTTTCCAGCTACCCAGGGAATTCAATAAAGGTATTTGTTACACACCGTGGGGCGTTTATTGCCCGAGCTCTCGGGGGAATCAGCACACTATCAAGAGTATGTCCGTAAATTACCGGCGAATATTTTTGCGGAGGTTTCCGTACTTGATGAAAATGGAAACTTTCGTTGAGATCTCCGTAGTATAGTTATATCAGCCGCACCGTAGGAGAAAACCGTTCTCATGAATTAGAAGGACTCGTCCATACCCAAACATGGTACGGAACGTTGCCTTCATCGGTTCCGTACGAGGACTCTCATTTTTTGAATGTCACAATAGTCAGCTGAGAAAGTCTGCGAGACCATGGTAGCTGCCAATTTCAGTCAAGCTTTTTTAAAAAAAATAACAAAATATAAGAATATATAAAACTAATAAAATTTAGGTGGCTGCACACTTGTAAATGTTGAAACTCGACAGTTGTCCCCCCACAAGTGTATTACTAGCGAGTGTGACCCTTGCAATTTCACAGCTGCCGAGGAACACACTTGCACGTGCACACTGAAAGCTACACACTTCGAAGCAGTTGAGCAGTTGCACTCTTGGTTTATCAGTGTAATGGGAACGTTATGCAGAACGAACGCGTCAAACGTGCAGACAATGTAGCGGGGAAAGGAGCAGGGCGCATGGCAGGCAGCGCAAGTCAGTCGTGTTCCTGGCCGCGGTTCGCCGCTCGCCGACACCCTCACGGTCCATATCGTTCTCTCTCTCTCTCTCTCTCTCTCTCTCTCTCTCTCTCTCTCTCTCTCTCTCTCTCTCTCTCACCCCTGCCGGGCCCGGGCTGCCTCTGTATTCCTGTGGATCTGAGAGCCCGGCCCGGCCTGCAGGCGTTTCCATTGTGTTCCGTGATATCTCGCGCTGTGCTGGAACACCCCAAGATGTGGACGTCCGAAATGGCGTACATGGGGTGCTGGGCGCGCGCGTGGCGGCGCAGGGCGGCGGGGGGTTGTTCTCTAGCGGGGCGGGACGCGCGCGATGACGCGCTCGCGCAAGAGTGAATCGGTCTTGCTCTTTCTCTCTCTCTCTCTCTTGCTCTTGAGGGGACGAGAGAGGCAGAGACAAAGACAGAGATAGAGGAGTGTACGAAGGGCGCTGTGAGGTGTGGGGCTGGGTGGCCCTTTTGTGGCGGTGCTCGCGCGCGGGGCCCTTCAAAGGACGTGGGATGCCCTGCAGACTGATTCCGAAGGGCGCTCAGTCTCTCTCGCACTCATGGGCTTCGCCGTATAGGTGCGAGAGAGACAGAGCGAGTTGAGCGCTCTTCGGAAGAAGTCTGCTGCCGGCCTGCGCCTGCCTGCCGCCCGGACGGGGCCCTACAACCCTTCTCATCTCCCCCCCCCTCTCTCTCTCTCTCTCTCTCTCTCTCTCTCTCTCTCTCTCTCTCTCTCTCCTCCCTGCGGCCCGGCTCAAGTGCACGACATTAATTATTATTCAGGGATGTTTCCAAAGTCTTTGCGTGGGATGGCCGCCCGCCGAGGTAGGGGAGTGGTGTCGGGCAGGCGGGATATATGCTTCTTCTGGCCCTCTGATTGCGTGGTCGCTGTTGTTGTAATGTGCTGCTGTGTGTGTATGCCCTTTCACGAAGCATGATGCGGCATGATGACTGTTCGAAAAGAAACCAAATCGTATAAGACTCTCAGACTTTTCTTTACGATATTTATTTTGAGTTTGCGGGCGTTATGAAGCATGATATAAACGACTACATATGAGCGCTGGCTGAAAAAAAAATCGAAAGTTTATCTCTGATCAATACCGCTTTAAGTTTGCGGTCAACTTTGTAGTTTTCATGTACGGTCAAATCGTTACGTCATCGACTGTTCTTTTAGGCTGTGCGGTGCATCGAACGATTTTTTAAAGCTACGGTGTGTCCCGTCCCCTAAGGAGCAGCAGACCGTATCTAAGAAACACAGTCGGGACCAGGAGAGTGAGATCTGCATACTGCCACCTCACAGCTTCCCTAATCTTTCACGCCATTTCTCTGTCTCTCTCTCTCTCTCTCTCTCTCTCTCTCTCTCTCGTGCTTTTTTTCTGCCCCTGTGTGCGTGTGCGTACTGCTCGAGGTTCATGCCCGGCCAGCTTGTCTGGGTCGGGATGGAGCAGCTCCCTGGTGGTGTGTCTGGTTCTACCGCCCTCTCTCTCTCTCTCTCTCTCTCTCTCTCTCTCTCTCTCTCTCTCTCTCTCTCTCTCTCTCTCTCTCTCTCTCTCTCCCCCCCCCCAGCCCCCTGGTGGTGTGTCTGGTTCCACCCCACACCCTCTTTTTCTCTCTTTCTTCCCTTTTTTTTGACCTTCGGTCACAGTTTTGTTTTGTCCTTCCCTTCGTCACCTTGAACTGGTCAAGTGAGTGCAATCTAAGCACAACCTGCAGCTTGTCGCCTAGCAAGTTCTAATTTCTCTACTCGGTAAAAATTACGTCTGAATTTTTTCATTTTTTTTTTTTTTTTTTTTGCCGGCAAAACTCAAAAATTTGAGGAACTCAGTTTAAGGAGTTCCTCAACGTTTCTCCTTATTCCCGACGGATCCAATTCTCTGGTAATCCTGTTTACACGTTGTCCGATATCTATTAATAATCTTGTTCCCAAAACTCCTCTTTTCGTGGATTTTCGTGCTGTTTTGGGTTTTCCCTCATTGCAAAAATTAACATAAATTTCAACCTGTAAGTAATCACTGGTAATCGGTAATCGTGTGTACGCGCTCCTAAATAGAGTGATGGATCCCCCCAAATCAGAAATCCCGCGGGAAGAAAAATCATCGCTTTTCCTTTGAATTGGCTATGGCGTCATGTACTGCGTGTGCTATTTCGTTCGAAGTGAACGGATCTCTACGCCCGATTCGCGTGTTAAACTCTGTATGTCCTCCTTAGAGCCGGATGATACCGTCAACTCTATCACTTTTAGATGCTTACACTGTGATAAGATGTTGTGAAGAGTTACGGAAAATATTTTCATAAGAAAGGAGTATTTTTGTTGGTATGTCGTGCGTCGGATTAGTTTTCTTTAGCGGACAAGAATTTGATCTCGTAGATTTACGACTGCTGTTATAAATTTACGACTCCTTGTAATCGGAATTTTTGAAAAAAGGCGTAACTTTACGAGTACTTTTTTCAGAGTCAGTAGTCTAGTTTAAAATCTCATGTATTTCATTGAGAGCAATGGTTTTGTAACTATTAATGAGTTCAACACATTCTGCTCGCCCATATTTCAGTTTATCGCGATTCTTGCAAGTGTAATGCTGCCCCACATAATATACAAAGGCTTTTTAATCGGGCATCGAACTGCGTCCAACATTGCTTTCAGCACTTTCATGTGTGTCTCAGTCTCAGTGAACCTCTCTATAGTAGTTGCGACACTGTAAAACTGAGAGTCATGTTTCTGACTGAAATTGAGCGAGGCATATAACGTCGCCCTAAAGGAGTGAGGAAATTCTATATCGCTCATTTGGAATGATAAGCCTCACTCAAATTGAGCGAGATTACTTGATATCGCTCGTTTTGAGTCATAGAAGCGACTCAAAAGGAGTGATACTTAATAATATCACTCCCCAAGAGTGACAAAATTTGGGTCACCAATCTCGATTTACAGTGGAGGAAACACCTTTCTATAAGTGTCTGTAAAATTCTTGTGCTCGTTCGCTACCTAACGCCCTCCTTTCTTCTCTCTCTCTCTCTCTCTCTCGCTCTCCCCGCTTTTTATATCTCTTTGGCACTCTTTCTCCTGGCCTCTTTTTTGTGCGGCTGGCGCCCGTTCGTTGGCCCGCATCAACAGGTTGCCCCTCGCCCATGGGCCAACGCAGAGAAGAGGGGGAAAAAATGTGTGTCTCTGTGTGAGTGTGTGTGTGTGCGCTTCTGTTGACGTCATGGTCATCAGCTGGTCGTTCCTCAGCTGTGAGCTTGCGGCTCGGTTCCCTGCAAGATGAAAGTGCACACCAGACATTCATTTGTGCAAATTTTACACACTTGTGGGCTGCTTGGACAAGTATAGGTGTAAATTTTCCAGGGCATTTTTCACGTTTGTTGAGACAATTAATATACGAAAGAAATGTTTACAACTTCAGGAGTGCATCGTTTATTTACTTTCTATACTTGAGTTTCTAATGAAATTGCATTTTGGACGTTGAGAGAAAAAGAAAAGTACGTGATTTTATGCGTCGTAATTTTAATTTGAACTCGAATGTGCTTGTCTCTTTGAACTCGATTTTAAATATACCACCGAAATTCGATCGAGGAAATGTCGTTTTCGTCCAGATTTTCGTGCAAGTGTTTTGCCTGCGTAGCCTAGCCTGGGTGGGTCGAAATTGGAAGCCCCGTTGTCCGTAGTTGGCTTATCCCCTTGGGAGGCTGGCTGCTAGCAGCAACCCTAGCCGGACGGGGCTAGGTGGGGCGGGGCGGGGTGGGGCGGGGCCAGGCGGGGTGGTGTGGGGTGGGGCGAGGCGAGGGCGAGGCGGGCAGGATAGGGCCTGAGCAGCCGGCCAGGGATGTGGGCGGGGTGGTGACTCTGAGAGCCCTCCCCAACCCCTCCGCGTCCATGCCAGCCGCCTGCTAATATTCTCCTTGCCCGCCTCGTGGAGACATTCGCGTTATCGATCCGGCCGGTCCTCCCCTCCGCCTCCTCACTTTGCTTGTTCTCCCCGGCGGGGTGCGTGGCGGGGCGCGCCGTGCGCCTTGTAGGAGGAGGACAAGAGGATAAAGAAGAAGAAAGGAGGTGGAGAAGAGGAGGAGGAGGAGAAGAAGAAGAAGAAGAAGAAGAAGAAGAAGAAGAAGAATAAGAAGAAGAGAGGTGGAGGAGAGGAGGGGGAGATGAAGAAAGGAGAAGGAGTGTTAGTCGGTGGTGGTAGTTGAAGGATGAGTTGGTGGAGGAGGAGGAGGAGGAGGAATAGGAGGAGGAGGAGGAGGAGGAGGAGGAGGAGGAGGAGGAGGAGGAGGATGCCGCCGCCAGCAGCAGGCACGGGAATCACGCAGGGGTGGCGCTTGTGCAGTACGTTGTTACTCTGGCAAGCAAAGGAGGCCACCTGTTTAATGTCTGGATCTGGAGACACCCATCAGAAATCCGAGTACTTGAATTTACCAAGTACCATTTGGCGCTCAATCCTTATCCTCAAGCAGCCTTGAACCAAGAACATGCGTTTGATTCCAGTGCCTATAGGGGTACGATTTGAGGACAATTTTTTTTTGATTTGAGCTCCATTATTCAAGTATGTTGGGCATGATGGAAGAGCACGCTGTTTTGGGTGTATCTTGCTGGAATGGTGTACTGTGATATTTTCCACCCCAATAGTTCACTGTTGACAATATGTTGGTCGAAACTTCGTGAGTGTTGTGAACAAATGCAAAATTAAGTTTGAAAGTTTGTTCTATGGGCGCTTTAAATTTCGGAACCCTTAGTCCCTTACATTGTAACGGGCGTTTCTGTAAATGCGTAACAGTGTTGCAGGTTCGCCTACCCCATTCGCCCGTAAGGCGCCATGGCCCCTGAAGCCCTGGCGAGAATGCAATCCCGCAACACTGTCACGCATTCAAAGAAAACACCCCGAACAAGAACCGTGTATTTGGGACGGTTGCAAAATACTCGTGCTAAGTGCACGTCCTGGCACCAAGAATAGTCTGCAATGCATTGAAAAATACATGTTTTGGTATGAGCACACTTAATTCCTACTCGCACACTTGTTACGCAATTAATTTTTCTGGGCATTTCACATACTTGTGCTGACAAGTGTATTCATGGTGACTCACACACCTGGCTACACCCACACACTTCAGTTTCCTAGTGTTCTCTTCGTTTCCTCGACGTCCGCCCTCCCATATTCTAGAGAGGGTTTCGGGACCGCCGGGTCGCGTCCTTCCGACCGGTAAACGGAAATTCTCATCTCCTTGTAATTCCTGTTTCCTGCCCGAAGTAATTTGGAGCGCGTGCGGATTGCGCCTGGGGTGGGGGGACCGGCCCGACCCAGTCCATCTACACGTGTCTTCTGCTATCCTCGTGTATAGAAAACAAAATGACTGAGAAAATATCAAGGCATGACTTGCCCACTACTTACAATTTTGCGCGTTTTCCTTTGTGTCACGCGAAAATAACATTTCGTCTCGCAACCGCGCAACGTCGAGTAAAAACATGACCCGTGTCGTCCGCAGTCCCATGGCAAAGCTAAATATTCGTAAGGGTCACGGGAAAATTTTCCATTATAAGCATCATAAAGTCGTTACAATGTCCAGCTGTACTGTTACGATAATTTTACGACACCGTGTATCGTCGTAGTTTTCTTTGACGAGTAAGGATTAGCTGTCGTAAAATTACGAGTGCGTTCGTAAACTCACAACTATGTGTCGTAATCAGAAATAACGAGAAAAGTCCAAAATTTACGAATACTTTTTTTCGCAGTGATATAGTGAGACACGGCGAGGCAGGCTCGCCTATGGCTGAGGGGTAGTTGAGGAGGGGTTCCGCAGATCCAAATTAGAAATGGAGTAGGGAGGCGCGGCGCGCGCGGCGCCGTCGTTCCACCCCCAGAGAGCCGTCTGAAAGGAAAGTAAGTAGACCGGCCGGGGCTAGCCGGGGCCAGGCGCTGATAAGAAGCACACAGTACAGCACGTGGTGGGTAGATGGATGGATGTGCGGGTGGGTGTGGGAGGGTTTGGTGCAGACACCTCGTCCCAGGCTAAGTTCAATCTCCTTTAAAATTTTGAAACCTTTACTAACGTTGTTAAACTAATTCCTTACTCCGCTGCAGGGGTTAAGGTGAGGGCAGCTCAATACATAGTGAGGTCGGGAACGCAGCGCGGGGCACATTCTACACACTTCGTCTCACCAGCCTTATTATATTTTTTTCTATTTTTAAGGCAATAACGGACTTGCTGCTCTGGAAACGCAAGTGTGTACTTGAATGCAGTATTTCCTGCATACCTACATGTATTCAGGAAATAATGTGTACTTAGTCAAGTATGCAGGAAATAATGTGTACCTGGTCACGTATGCAGGAAATCCTGTCCCTAACAGAAATTGAAATGCCAAAATTGTCCCTTTTAAGTACCATAATTGTCCCTCTAATTTTTTAGGGACTTGGAGGGGATTTGGCACCTGCTCAAATCCCTCTGAAGTCCCTGCCTCCTAAAATCCCATCGAAGTTCCATCGCGATCGCGATGCGTTTTTGACCAAATCGAAAAAGTGGTAAAGGAGGCCTCCTAGGTCGTTTTTAACACGTCAGATGGATTTCAGATGTTCAGAAACAATGTAGTGTATAGTATATATGTATACTTCATGCATGTTACATCCATGAACGGTGCTTTAAAACCGCCAGACAGCTATGCGACTAGGATTCAGCTGTAGAAACGCAGAGACCTCAGAGGGACCTTGCAAGGACTTTTGGCAAGTGGTAGCTACCAAATCCCAACTCCCCCAAATGACCGCTTTTGGGACCTCCACGGACTTCTGCCTTTCGACCTTCCGAGGGATCTCGCCTTTGGGACAATATTGGGACATCGATTTTTGTTAGGGCGTACTTGACCAGGTACAAACTAAATCTCCCCCATAAATGTATAGAGGTTTTCGTGTGTACCTAGTCAAGTACACAGGATTTCCTGCATACCTGACCAGGTACACATTATTTCCTGCATACCTGACCAGGTACACATTATTTCCTGCATACTTGACTAAGTACACATTGTTTCCTGAATACATGTAGGTATGCAGGAAATACTGCATTCAAGTACACACTTGCGTTTCCAGAGTGGGATTAGCCCCTTACGGGATGAAAAAAACCTGCTCATAGGATTTTGATAATATTACCTCTAGTTATAGTGTTTAATCGTGCAAATTCACTTTCAAAGTTTCATTGAAACTTAAACTAAAGATTTTCTGAAAATCTGGATTGAATTTCCCCCCCCCCCCCCCTCCTTCTTTTATTTTTTATTTTTTTCGGCTCCGGACGATTCTTGTCGAAGGTCTGCTTGTACGCGCGTCGGGCCCTCTGGGCGACGAAGACCAGTGTCGGATAAATAAATACCACCGCCGTCCCGCAGATTGCCATTCCATTCCGCGGAGCCAAACTTACTGAGGCACCCGCACACAAACACGTACACACAGACGTGATGAATAATTTACGCACGTGCGTGTGCGCGCATGTGTGTGTGTGTGTATGCGCGCGCGGCCTCGCAGCCTCACTCAGCTTAGACCAGTGTTAGCCGGAGAAGTTGTAGTGGTGTATGCCGGCCATTCTCTCTCTCTCTCTCTGGTCCTCTGTTACTATCGTTCCCACTTTCCCCCTAGCAGGCCTCCCTCTCACAAGCCCTTTCAGACACGGACCGCCTCGCCCGCGTGGCACACAGCTAGGCGGTCGTCTAAAGTTCGGCTGAGTCTGCTGCGATGGTTGTTGTAACGCTGGCTGGCCCAGCCACTATGGCCGAGAAGGGGAGGGTGTGAGCGAGAGAGAGAAAGGAGTGCGAGAGAGTAACGTATAAGGACGTAGCCCGGCTGTACCGTGTGAGCGAGCGAGAAGCAGAGAGAGAGAGAGAGAGAGAGAGAGAGAGAGAGAGACCACCCCCACCGTGTGCCACCCCTCCTGAGGTCCCTTCTCTAGCCGCCCTGGCGGGGCGGGGCCGGCCGGCCGGCCTATGATTCCCTTCCACCCCCGGCTCCGCCCGGCTCCGCCCGGCTCCGGCTAGGGATAGGATAGAGAGAGATGGAGGGTCGGCCCGCGCCCTGCCGCCGCTACCCGTGTAGAAACACACGTCACCTTCTTGCAGATGTGTGAATTCCTTATTTCTTTCACAGAGGTGCTAGAAGTAATACATTTGAAATATGCACCCAGAAAAATGAGCTCTTGATTTTCAATGTTCTCGTCTTTTTTGAGAACATTTTGCTTGATTCGATAACATTTTACTCGTAAAAAAAATGATAATATTCTCGAAACAAGCACAACACTGGTAAAACAAATGTAGAGTTCTAAACATCAAATGATGTTTAACTGCTAGTGTTTAATACTTAAACACTATATCATGTTTAGTTCAAACTATACATCAGCAGATGTTTATTTTCTAAACACTTTGCAAGTGTTCACTTGGCGCAGCGTGGTATCCCTATGCTTTTCCATGTGAAGCTTCGTCCAAGTGTATACTTCTATACATCACAAAATGTTTAACCTCTAAACATTTGCGAAGTGTATAGGTGTTAAACATCTTGTCATGTTTAGTTCCTGCTATACATCATGTCATGTATAGAATTGCCAACTATACACCATGATGTATAGAAACTAAACATTTGTTTTACCAGTGAATGGTCGTAAAAATGAAGAGAACTATGATAAATCGACGACAATATTCGTGTATCGAGGAATCATTTTTCTGTGTTTGTCAAAAGTTTAGTTCTCTAAGGTAAAAACTTATTGCACATGGGCTAACACAACGACGTTCACGATCGTTGAAGCAAACATATTGGCAATACGTATAGCGTGATAAGTTCTGCAGTCACACTCTGAAGAATGCGACAATTACATTTTAACAAATGTGAAAATTTTTACAAGGAAAGTAATGTGAGCTCACGTCTGTTTCGTGCCTTTGAAGGGGCACTAAACTGCAAATTTATTTGTAAAATGCGTGACTTTGCATCATCTCTTTCCAGCGTTTGCACGTGTAAGCAAGGAAATGCGATAAAATTTTCCAAGGTGTCTGCTGACACTCTAACATGAATGCAAATGGAAGCTCACACGCTAGCAAGTGTGTGACATTTGCGCTCTTCGCCTTCCATAGCGCAGCTTGCATGTGCAGAATGCGTTCTAGACTTTGGCCGTCTTAGGATCTTTACTGTTTCGTTCGTGACTTACTCCAATTGAAGCTAATCATATGTTTGGGGGGGATTTTTCTTGATGCTTTTGAAATTTCTTGTGCCAATAGGAAGAGAATTTTATGGAGTGCGGAAATTTTAGGGAGTTTCTTCTGTGATGTCTTTTTAGGTTCGAAGTAACCGTAAAAAAGTAGTCATGTCGGCTGTCAAATCAAAAAGCCTCCGTGTGCCCCACCCTCCTTCCCGTAACTCACCCTTCTTTGCGTAATGCACCCCGTTTTTGTCTTTTTCCTGCCTCGCCCCGCCCTCCCTGCTCTTGACAGGTGTTCTCTCAGGCGTAAGGTCGTGTCGAGGTTCCTCACGGCTCATCACCCACCACGCCCTACCCACCTCGCCCTACCCACCACGCCCGACCCGCTAGGCCCCGCCTCGCCTCGCCTCACCACCACACCCTGTTCGCAGTGACCCTCCATCAGCACCTTTTGCGCAGCGAGAAGGAGCAGCACCAGTGAAGAATTAGTGGGATAAACACTCTGTGAAAAATTGTTTGTAGGTTTATTATTACAAGTACAAATCGTAAGAGAACAAGCACTCACTGTGAAAAATAGTCGTAGCGGTGATGGAAAAAATTTCCATGACAGTTGTTGTACTTTTACGAGTCACGTTTGTAATTGATAAAGACGTAAATTTTGTAATTGGCTATTATTAAAAAGTCGTAAGATTATATTTTTTTTTCGTTGACTTTACAGTTAGCACTCGTAGTTTCACGAATGCATGTCATAAATTCACAACACAAAAATCTCAAATTCATCCATCAAGGACTTACGAAATTTCTCGTAATTTTACGAAATTTCTCGTACATTTACGAAATTCCTCATACATTTACGAAATTTCTCTTAATTTACGACATTTCTCGTAACTTCACGATGTTTCCTGTAAGTTTACGACATTTCTCGTAAGTTTATTGAAATTGTCGTATTCTTACGGAGGTAACTCTACGATAAATTTCGTACTTTTCTGCAAAATGTCAACAAATCTCGTAAATGGTATTCGATTCGTAATTTTATTACTTCTGTTGTTGCGTTACGGAAAATGTTCTATTCTTGCAACAAAAAATCATAAACAGGATTTACAGAATTTGTTGTAAATTTACTTATCATAATTCGTCACTTTACAAATCAATATCGTAATTATAAATTTCATAATTTGTCGTAAATTTAAGAGTATTTTTCTCACAGTGCTGCGTATCGACTTGAAATTCAGGTACAAGGAAAAAAGGATTGTAAATTTTACAAAACTTCGTAAATCGTAATTGGGGGAAGGAAAAAAAAAGGTCACAGTGCACATGAACACCCACGTCACAGTTTCTTTGAGATATTTGTGTATGTTCGTTCGTACACTTCATCAAGAGGTCGCCGTGAATTTTCCAAGGAATTAAAATAAGTGACAAGTAGTCGCGATTCGAAATCGAACAATTCGCATCATATAGCCCTACCCTCTCTGATCCTCCCCGGAGCCTCGGCTGGAGCCGGGTCTGGGTCTGGGGCTCGCTGTGACGCGATGGCTTTGAACTAACTGATGGTAGCGCCCCGCCTCGCCCCGTCCCGCCCCACCTCGCCCCGCCCCGCCCTGCCCCGCCCCGCCAGGCGCGCGGGTCCCTAGGAAAGGAAAACAGAGGGCCTGGTGAAAGGAAAGACGAAGGGAAGAGGAGGAGGAGGAGGGTCGGTGCGGGACGCGGGAAGGTCTGATAACGGATGAGGAGCTAAAATGGGTGTGTGCGGCACGCTGCGCGCGGGGGCGAGGCGGGGCGGGGTGGGGCGGGGCGGGGCGGGGCGGGGTGGGGCCGGCCGGAGCAGGGAGCGGGCGAGCGAGCAAAGGGTCGTCCGGAGGGTGGGGGCGAAGAGGGAGGAGGGAACGTGTCTAGGATTGGACTAAACTCGCACTAGCTCCGTATTTCTGGACGTCCATCTAGCGGAGGGAAGCACAGGCGAGCCCACGCCGCCACCGCCGCCGCTGTGGCTGCTGCGTTAGTTGGCCTCGCCTCGGGGTGGGGTGGGGTGGGGCGGGGCGGGGCGGGGCGGGGCGGGGCGGGGCGGGGCGGGGCGGGGCGGGGCGGCCTGGGGCCAGGGCTCGGGCTGTGCTGGACCAACATGGGGCGGCGCGCAAACTACACTATCGGAAATGACCTGGAAGTAGCTCTGGACCCGGAGGGGCCTCAGAGGGTTCTAGAGGGGCTTGCCTGCCAGGAGAGCGAGCGAGGCGGAGAGAGATAGGAGAGAGGAAGAGAGAGGGAGAGAGGGAGAGAGAGAGAGAGAGAGAGAGAGTAAGCGGGAGAGGGTGGGATGAAGCCCCTTGTGTTTGATCCACTCGAGCGGCCGGGCGGGGCGGGGCGGGGCGGGGCGGGACAGGGCTGGGCCCCTGCCTGCCGGGCAGGACCCCCTGTCCGCCTGGCGTGCCCGGATACCGACGTAACTAAGGCCAGCCTCTGGCTCCGGCCCCGCCCGGCCCCGCCCCGCCCCGCCCCGCCCCGCCCGGCCCCGCCCGGCCCCGCCCCGCCCCGTCCAGGCACGTGGTGCGGTGTGGCACTGTCGGCAAAGTGCCTCGGGAATGTGATGTTGCGGGCACCACTGCTGTACTTGGGCCCCCGGGCCCCCGCCTCTCTCTTTACCGTCGGTGGGGAAACTTCGGTGAAATCTGAGTTGTTGCTGTTCTAAACGTCTTCTCCCGTCTTCAAATGCAGCTAATTTATGCTCGTGAACAGTTCTCAAAATTTCGTGATTGTGTTCCTTTTGAACACGTTCGGTGCCGAGATGGTCCTGATATGTTTTGGTTGATGGTAATGAATGTCTTCGAATTCCGCTTGCCTGTAGCTGATTAATTTTCTTCTCACACCTGTAGTAGTGTATCAAAGTATCTGCGAATTGAGCTTGAGCGAATAATGCCTACTCGTGCACCTGGTTCACAGTAGAAACAAGCCCTGGGATTCCCAGGGTAGTTGGAAACCAGGAGTTGCCCTGGAAATAATTTCCAGGGCATTCCCTGGGAATCCAAGGGCATCCCCTGGGATTCCCAGGGCTTGTTTTTACCGTGAATAAGTTATAGCCATTGATTTATCCAAGTGTCCGTCGCAACAAACTCACAGACAAAGTATGTAGTGAACATCTGTCACCTGCACACATGTGTTAAAAACAACTGATGCCGACCAAGGTTCCTTTTCCTGCGTATCTAGTGTGCCGTACGCGTGACCCCATATTTATTCTGCTTTGATTTAATGGCAATTAGAGAGGAGGAAGACACGATACTGAAGTTTGAGGATGCTACTCCTCTGCGCCCACGTGGTCTCGCGCGGCGTGGCGGGGCGTGGCGGGGCGTGGCGGGGCGTGGCGGGGCGTGGCGGGGCGTGGCGGGGCGTGGCGGGGCGTGGCGGGGCGTGGCGGGGCGTGGCGGGGCTCGGTGTGGCAGCTCGCCCCGACGCTCCACAAATCTAAATCATGCCCAACAGTTGGGGCCGCACCAAAACTTTCTGCTCTTTGAATGCCAAAGTTGGTGCCCCCGGCCCGGTCCCCGGCCGCGGTGGCGGCGGCTGCTCGCCTGCGAGCGGGGTGTCTGGCGCAACAACCATAGCTCCACCTCGTCACGCGCGCGTCACGGTGCTAGGCTACTGTGTGACAATGTGACGCCACGCGAGGGGGAGGGGGGGGGGGCGATCACTTATGCAAAATGTGTTTTTAACCTTTGTTCTTTTTTATTCCTTATATAATGATTATTTATTTTTTGTTACTTTTAGTTTTGATTTTTCTTTTGTTTTTGCGTGGAAAATTTCTGTTTCCTTTTGATGAATTGCGATCTTTTTCTCCATTTCTGACTCTTTTCAATTTTTCTCAGGTTTTTTTTTGTTCATTTGCTCTCGATTTTTCGGATTTTCTTGTATTTGTGTTCTTGATTTTTAATTCGATTTCTTTGATTTTATAATTAATTTTTTTGTGCAGACGTGCAATGATTTTTCGAAGTGATCCCCCCTCCCTTCGACGCCACGTCACGCCCGAGACCCGCCGCTCCACTACTATACTCCGACTACTACTGCTCGTGTCACCTAGTGTCACAGACTGCGACAAAGATGGGGAAAAAAGCGGAATCCGTTTGACGCGCGGAGCGGACTAAAAGGGCGTCGTGCGGCGGGGTCGTTGCAAAACATCAGCTCTCAGCATGTTTTATTTGCAAGTTTTCTTTCACACGCGACACGCTGTCCATTTTTCCACCCCCGACTCTTTCGCATTTTTTTCTTTCTTTTTCCCGCATTTTTACGCTTGAGAGTAGTTTGACACCTCGACGCCGCGGATCCATTAGGCGTAGTGATTAACGTTGATCAGTGCAAGCACGAGTGTGGAGGAAGGGAAAAAAGGGAGGGAAAAGAAAACCGCTGATATGTGATAATGAGTTATTTAAACCCTTCTCCACGCCAAAAATAACGTGCGAGAAATTGACTGCTGCTCCGAAAACTCGAGTGTGCGTGAGTGCAGTGGGATTCCAAGTGTACGGATGTCACTCACCCCCGGATGACGAGTGAAAAATATTTGCATTCTTGTGTATGAATTGAAATTCGTTCATTTGCATGCGCGCAAACGAGTTGTAGCGCACTAAAATTCGCTTACCTGCAGGTGAACGAAATTTTATTTGCACATTTACACTCAAAACCCAAGTGTGTGAATGTCGCACACTTGTAGGTGCGTGATGATTCTTGTGAATTTCCCTGTGATATTCATACGTCCTAGAGGCTAAGTGTGCAATTGAATCCTCGCACTCCTACAGGTGTGTGACATTCACACACTTAGATCTTCAGTGAGCAACTGAGCGGGCTGTTAAACTCACAGTAAGTGACGTTTGTAGACTTGGATTTCCAATGTAGGTTTGCAAAATTTCCTACACTCAACCTAGCAAACTTGTGAAATTTTCGAGAAAGCCACAACTCATGAGATCCAGTAAACGAGGCCCCAAAAGTCCTTTTAGAAATCCGTGAAATCCTCGGAAATCCTTAGAAATCTTTGAAAACTCTTTGAAGTCTATTACATCCTTTGGAAATTCCTAAAATATCACAGAAATATCCTGAAATCCCATTAAATTTTTATGAAATCTAATGAAATCTGTAAGAAATTTCATAGAAACATCTCTTGAAATCCCTTTGAATCCTTAGAAATCTTACGAAATCTTTTGAAATCCGTGAAAGCACTTGGAAATCCCTGAAGTCCCTAAGAAAGTACATGAAATCTTCCTGAAATGCTTCGGAGTCCTTCCTGAAATCGGTTGGAAAATCCATGAAAATAATATATCGCAAAATCCCTTTGAAATGCCTTGAAATTCCTCCGAAATCACATGAAATCTTTATGAAATCTTGAAATCCCGAAATCAGGTGTGCCAGCAGCAGTTTTTAAAGTGGTGGCCCCCTCGGAAGTTTTCTTGGCATTTCACTCGACCTTCTTGTTATTGATCTGCGTATGAAGTGCGTGAACGGCGGCAATTGGTTTCGCACTTCCTGCAAGTTGAGTGCGTGCTTCATTTTCGCGCACACCGCGTGCGCGCGCGTGTGTGTGTGTGTGTGTGTGTGTGTAATGGCGTGTGCATGGCGGCGCCGGCCACACGGGAGGCCCGCGCCACGCGCCGCCGCGGCGCCATGTTGTCCAGGGTGATGAGCCCATTTTCCGCACGGCGGCGGCGCGGCGTCGGCGTCCCGACGCCCGGCCAGCGAGCTGTGCCGTTATTAATATGGCCCGGTTATCTTACGCAGCGCGGCCGCCCCCATCTTGCTGAGCCGCCGCTGCGAGGGACGGAGATGGATGGGGCGAAATGGGTTGAGTGAATAAATAAGACCAGGAGGGGAGCGAGGCGAGCGCCCTCCTGCCCGGCCCGGTAGCGTAGGAGAGGGGTATAGCGCGCGCCGCGCGGAGAAATATCTCGACAAATTTTCTGCCCCGGAAGTTCTCTTCCCCCCCCCCTCCCCCCCCCTCCCCAATCCCCCACCCAATAACGTTGTAGCGTTTGGTCGGATAGGAAGAGAAATGCGTTTCGATATATTTTTGGCCTAATTTTCTTGTACTTTTTTTTGTTGTATGTTTGTTTGATTGTTTTGCCTTTTTCCCGCACTGACCTTAATTTTCTTGTATTCTGTTAGTTAACAAGCGTGTGCGCGAGAGTCGGGATATATCTTCATGTTCTTGTTTTTTTTTTTCCTCCTTCTTTTCCTTTCTTTCTTTCTTTCTTTGTGTGTCTCAGTGGTGTGAAAAGATTGTCACTTCATTAGGTTTCTTGTCCCTAATCTACGCTGTTCTGCGCACTACCCTCGCCTTCTTCTTCTTCTTCTTCTTCTTCTTCTTCTTCTTCTTCTTCTTCTTCCTCTTCCTCTTCCTCCTCTTCTTCTCCCTGTCGTTCTCCTTCTACTCCTATTTCTAATTTTCCTTTCCAGCAGACTCGCGCCGCTCTGACATTCTCTGAGCTGATTTGACATTTTGTTTCCCCCCCTGAAGGGTCTCCGGCCTGGCCCGGCCCGGCCCGGCCCGGCCCTCCTACCCACCGCAATACGACGCGCTCCCGCCCCTCCTGGGATGAGATGTATGACTTATTCGAGAGCCGGCCTCACGCGGGGGCGGGGCGGGGCGGGGCGGGGCGGGGCGGGGCGGGGCGGGGCTGGGCTCGTGGAGGCAGGAGGAGACGTCCCTCGCGGTAATCTGGATATACTATTATTGCGATGGCGCTGCCGGCCGGAGCTGCCCGGAGCTCATGCCCGGAGCCCGGAGCCTGTCACGTCCGGGCCGTGCCGTGCACTGCCACCGCTAACGTGCTGAAATATTTTACTTATTGCGGGGTCCAGAATCGCAACAATACTCATATCAGCCAGTTGGACGCGTTTTCTTACCGCGGCGGGAAGAGAAAACATTATTCCTCTCATTTTAAAAAAGACTGTGAGTGAACTTGAGCCGCCTGTGTTGTTCGTATGTACTATTCGGATTCGCGCCTGGAGCCTCTCGAACACAACGTCATAGACACAATGTGCTTGTGCTACGAGCTGTTTCTGAGGTAGGCATTTTTCACCTCAAAACTTCGTATTTGTGAAAAATAGCCAAAAATTTTGAGCAAAACTATCGCTTTTTTAAAAAATATAATTTCTTTTAATATCAAAATTAAGGAAACCAGAAACCAGTCAAAGAAAAATAAGGTTAAGACCATTCTGATCCCCCCTCCCCCAAAAGATATAAATCAGTACGCCATGTCTCTCTCACACAAGATAATGCGCACACTGTAAAAAATAGTTGTCAGGAGACAAGAGGTTGCACGTCGAGCACCTTGTTCTCGAACAAAGGAGTTGTTTTCAGTATTACACTTAAAAATATCCGAATGTTCTTACCATATGGCCCCATACAAAAAACTGATGTGTATGGAACGGTATGGATGTGTTGTAATGTGACAACAAAATTGTTGTTAACTTTTTAACTAACACATTTTGTCGGAGAACAGTGAAGTTTGTAATTAATAACCGTTCTGTGCAGTAATGAGACCAAAACACTTTTTTTGAAAAAAAGAAATTTTTTGAACTCTTGACCTTTGACAAAAAGTTTGTTTTTTAACAACAAATGTTGTTTAATAAGTTAACAACACTTTTGCTGTTAATCAACAACAAAAATTTTTACAGTGCACAGCCCTCAAATTGTAGACCTCTGCAATTAGACGCAAACTTTTCAATATCTCAGGAACGGTTTGAGCTAGGCTGATTCAGTCCTGGACATCCTGGACAACATCTTATGCTCCTACACAACACTGGTCAAACAAAGGTAGGACATCCAATCCTTGGAAGGCACTTCAGATCCAAAGGCATTACGGTTTATATGTGTTTTCGAAATATTTCCATTGTATGGGATAAAATTAAATTGTAAGACCAACATTCGTGATCTACGCAAAGTTGTGTTTCAAACGATAGCCTGCATGTTATGTTGTTGCTCAAAAGTGGCACAGTTTGCTTTTTGAGCACTCTTCTTCTTCTTGCTTTTCATTTGCTGACCGCTTATTAGATTTTTGGTTTCTTCAGACAGAAAGTATCTTGAAAAAAGTAATAGAAAATATACTCTTAAGCATTCCTATAACGGGTTTAGCACCCTTAAGGAAGGGTATTGCACCTTCGTTTTTTCACGGCCTTTCAAATTATTATTTAAAAGTGTTCAACATTTTTTAGTTCTTGATAGTTTAACATTTTTGATCGCTGTAAACCTCAGGCACCGGACTTGACTATCCACCACCACCACAACTACCCTCGCCTCGTGGACAGTCATCCACGTAGACGATGAGGACACCTGGCTGGTCCGTGCCCAGACCCGCTAAACCTGAAAACTGTGTGTGTATGTGTGTGTGCGCACTCCCCCGCTATTTTCTTGCTCATCTCCCCCCCTCCCCCCTCCTCTTTTATATCACCATTCTCATTTTTCCGTTTGGCGTCCTCGGGAGTGTCCGGCTAGCTCGCTGCGGCCTGCTGGCGAGCTGTCGCGCGGGGCGATCTGAGCTCAGTCAGTTTATGCATTTGCGAAGCATAGAGGAATCTCTCGAGGATTGAAAGTAAAATCATCTCTCCTCTCGTTTGCCTCTTCACCAAGTGCGAAAAATCTTTGGTTCTGTTCTTTCCTGGGATTTCATTATTATTATTATTATTATTATTATTATTATTATTATTATTATTATTATTATTATTATTATTATTTGTCCTTGTTTTGGATTTTTTTAAAAGTTGAGGACAATGATCTACCTTCAATTCATTGTCACTGGGTAGAGTCACAATATACTCAAAAAATGTTGGGGAAAAAAGACTTTGAGAACGAACTCCTGCGATGACTAAAATGGAAGCATTTAATGAAATTTTCCTATTTTTTTTCTTTTTCTTTACAGTGTTCGCGGGTGGAGACGAGTTCTGTTTGGGTCATCACGTGACAGAGAGAAAAGGTGAGCTAGCGCGGGTGGACTAGCCGGTTTCACCGAGCCTCCCCCCTGGCCCCCTGTCGGCCAAACTGGACTGAGACAAGACGAGGTGGGTGGACCGGACCGGACTAGCACCGGCACACTGTTAAATTTAATTTAAAAAAATATTATTTAAAAAAATACTGTGGCTGATCCATAGCACGCAGTACACTTGTATACATTTAAACTTCTTCAATTTTTAGCTGGACATAGTTTTGGTTTTGGATGCAATGTTGTCTCATAATCAGACCTCGCATTCCATGATACCTTAATACAAAAATTTATGTCTGAATGTATACCATTCGCCTCCATGTGTGTGTGTGTGAAGAGAGGGGGTGGGAGGGCTTTTGCCGTTGTTTTTGTTATTTCCTACGCAGGATCAATAAGGTATTTCGCGAGTGAAATTTCTTCCGGGTAATTAGCACTTGAAATATCCTTGTTGCGCAGTTGAAGTTGAATAAGAAGCATCTCCTGCGCTGTTGCGTGCGCCGGTCGCCTTTCTCTCTGACATTGACACTGGCACTGCCGCGGTGTACGAGCGAGCACGCTGCTCCGCTATTCCCCGCCCCGCCCCGCCCCGCCCCGCCCCGCCCCGCCACGCCCCGCCACGCCCCGGCTCGCCCCACCCCTGGCGAAAAACCGGAGCAAAACAGAACGCGGTGGGAGGCGGAGAAAAAGGGTGGCCAAAAAAGAGAAAAGTGGTGCGCGCCTGCCCGGGGTGTGTGTGAATGTGTGTCTGTGTGTGCGTGTGTGTCCGTGTGTGTGAGTGCGTGCGTGAGTGCGTGCGTACGGGATGGGGATACGAGAGGGGCCTGGGGGCGGGCGGCCGGGCAGCGGGACTTACCTTTCGCAACGGGAAAGCGCTTGCCTCTCTGCGGACAACTTTTTCATCTCTCCCTCCACATAGCCATCCGCCATGCGCTCGCTCTCGTTTTGTCCCGCGCCGCCGCTGGTTCGCCAATCCCCCCTGCCCCCCTCCCCCCTCGCTCCACCCCGCCTTTCCCTTTCTGACACACAGTATAGTGTGACATATCTGTCCGCGTGTTTACTGTACTTCTCATCTCTTATTGATTTTTTCCTATCCGACGGAAAAAAATCGGTTTTATAAAAAAAATGGAAGAAAATAGCGCACCGCGAGTGTTGTGTGTGGTGTGGTGCCGTTTGTCGAGAATTCCAAAAACTCCAACTCTCTTTTAAATTCAGCCCAAAATTTTGTGTACTACAAAGTCCACACAGAATGCAACAATGCGAACATTTTCACCCCTCTTCATCTTGTGTTGTTCCAAATCTGGTTGCAGCAGGGGAAAAAAAAACTTTAACAAAAAAAAAAAAAAAAAAAAAAACTTTAAATTTGCAGCGCGCAAACATGTTAATAACTAGCTCAGAATGTATTCCCTGCAAACCCTCGAATCCGAACTCTCAAGATCTTTTTAAGCCTCCTCTATTTGAGACAGTTATTTTTTTTCTTTTTCAGGCGTCACTTTTGCAAGAATCCGCACTTACTTTACTTGGCAAGGTCAGAGAATTCTCTCAAAGTTACAATTTTTGAGGCAAAAGGGAGAACTTTGAGGAACTCACCTAATTTGAGGAAAACTCCTCATATTGAGGAAGTCTTATAAAAACAAAATTAGGAAACTTCTCTCAATTTTGGAGGAGACTTCCTCAAAATATATGCAGGTTTCCTCAAATTGAGAGTTCTTCAGTTTTCCCTATTTATATCGAGCCATTTCTTCAAAAAAGCAGACATTGTTTTTTACTTTGTCCTATATAAAATTGCCCTCAAATTCTCGCCCGTAATATTGCATGAAAAAAACAAAACAAGGATACATCGACATTTTCCCGGAAATTTGCGGCAGTTTGCGGATATTCATAAAGTGGTCCGCGCGAGCGCGTGACACCTTCGTGTCGGCTCACTTGTCGTTGCGCGTGCTCACGCGTGCCGGAGGGATATACTGGTTATACACGCGTAATGCGACGACTCGCTGCAGAATTCCCATACGGGACGGGCAGACCGGCTAGTCTACCTGAACGCGTGCCAGCCCGCGTGTGTGTGTATGTGTGTGCGCGCGCTCGCCATATTCCGCTACGGGACCCTTCCCTCCCAAGACGCGCGTGCTGCGCGTCGCACACCTGATTAAGTCGCCATGCTCGGCACATTACGTACGCGGAAGTGGCCGTCTCGCTGCTGCTGCTGCGCGGACAAGATTATCCGAGGAGGAGGAGGAGGAAAGGTATGTATTTTACATATGATGAGCCTTACATATAATTATTTTTTCCTGAAATTAAAAATCAACGGTAAATGTATGGTTGAGATTTATTCGAGGGGGAAACAACTCTGAATTAAGGTGTGCAAATTTTTATTAATTTTCATAAATTTTTATGAATTTTCTTGAACTTTTGTTAGAACCTTTCATGTTTCCTAAATTTTCATCGATAATTTTTTTTTATTTTTCCTTAATGTTTCTAAATTGCGAGGTGAACAAAAATTTCAGAATTGTTTCAGAATTCATTCCCAACGAGAACGTTGTATGCTCGCAATGTGTTTTTCAATTATATTCTGAAAGCTTTGCAATGCGGAACCAGCGTTTAGTACGGAATGGTCAATTTTTTAAGTCCATTCCAGTGTGCACCTGTACGCAGTTTTGTAATGGTTGATTCTACCTGTGAAAAGAAAACAGAAAAGATTTCGAGTCGGTTGCCTCTTTACTAGCTCAGGGTTTTTCCGGTCACATTTCCCAATCACTCTTTCCCTATTCCCTTCTTCTCACAATCCCCAAAGTATTGTCAACCTTCAAAGATCTCGTTATGCCGGTAATTTAAAAGCAAAACCTGATCTATGGGTTTCTTTCGCTTTGCGACTAGGAAAATAGGAAAAAAGAAAATGGCATCGTTTTCGCGAAGCTGTACTTGTCAGGATATTTCGCCTCTCACTCGAGAGTGGTGTGAAAAAGCAGCCGCGCGAGAGGTATGTGAAGTGTGACAGAGAAAGTCTCCTGTGTGCATGAGAGAGAGAGAGAGAGAGGGAGGGAGGGAGGGAGGGAGGGAGGGGGGGGAGGGAGAGAGAGAGAGAGAGAGAGAGAGAGAGAGAGAGAGAGAGAGAGAGAGAGAGAGAGAGAGAGAGACCGAGACCGAGCGAGCTGGTGTAGACTTGAGAACCAGTCCAGCTCCTTGATCCTGCCCGCCCCGCTACTCAAGGAAGGGGTGAGCAGGCGGCCGAGCCGGAGGCGCGGTCGGTTTGTCGCCTGATTCCATACACACTCTTTCAAAGAGGAGAGAGTGAAAAGGGTAAGAGAAAAAACGCCGCATGTGCTCGGCGAAAAGTTTCATTCAGTAGCTATATTCGAAGAGCTGAGCCGTTGCATACGTTTCCGCCTCTCTCTCCGCGGCCGTCTTGCACGTTAAAGGAGGGGGGAAAGTGGGGTGGGGGGGGGGGAGATATTGGCGTGAATTATGGATGATGTATTTTCAACTGCTTCCATCCAACTCCCCCGAAAAACGTGAATAACGGTGAACGCGAAATACGCGATCTGGCATCGCATTTTACAGTTAGATTTGCTTTTGTGCATTAAGTAAAGGTGTTGCTTATAAGCGCGAGCATGCTCGCGATCCTCACGGCTCTCCGTCCCTCGAGACGACGACTGTCTCCTCGCAGCCTCCGCGCATCAGCAGCGGCGGACCATGTGGTGAGGCGAGGCCTCGAGCGGGAGAGAAAAAAAAATCCCACGAGACGCAGCATCCCTAAAGGCGAGCGGCCGCTGGACCAGTTTGGACATCGCAGCTTTCTCCCCGTCTCTGAGAAAGAGAGCATCTCGCTGGACCCCGTTCTTTTGCTTCGCGCTGTGCTGCCTGCAGCGTGATAACGCTTGTCTTAAAGAAACTGGTCCATGGTGACGAAGCTTATCCCCTCTCACCTGAGTGTAACCGGCGTCCCCCTCCGCGCCGCGCTTCTAAAGGCGAATTAGTCGAGTCGCCTGAAAGTGCTGAAAAAAAAAAACCCTCATATAAGCACATTTAACGGATCCGTCGTAACACCGTATAGTGGGGAATATTTGTTTTTCGCATTCCTGGTTTAGTAACGGACTATTATCGATGTGAACTTTTCTCATACATTTTTGTGTCAGTGTTCGTGATGAAGCAGGCGCCATGTGCCTGGGGCTCTCCTGCTAAATTGAAGACCATTTCCGACATGGCGCTCTTATTAATGCGGCCCCGTCCGCGGCAGTCTGAGACCTGAGGAGTGATGGGGGTCCTTCAGCTCAGCACCAGCCTCCAGCGCCAGCCCTCAGCGCCAGCCTCCAGCGCCAGCCTCCAGCACCAGCCCTCAGCGCCAGCCTCCAGCGCCAGCCTCCAGCGCCAGCCTCCAAGCGCCAGCCTCCAAGCGCCAGCCTCCAAGCGCCAGCCTCCAAGCGCCAGCCTCCAAGCGCCAGCCTCCAAGCGCCAGCCTCCAAGCGCCAGCCTCCAAGCGCCAGCCTCCAGCGCCAGCCTCCAGTGTAGCCTTCAGCACAGGCCTCCCTCGTTATACGACTGTGCCCTTGAGTCTTGTCCGAGGCCGAGGACTGAATATTGAATGTAGAGGAAGATATCTCGCTCTCGTTGTCTAGAGAGATGAATGTTTGACAGAAACCTGTCTTGTGATGGTAAAATTGCATGTTCCTGCTAAACTAAAGCGATTATTTTTTCGATCTCACTTTTTTCCTCATCTTTATCTACCTGAGTCAATAAGAACGAGGTTCCTAAATGACACAATTCAATTTAAAGGTGTCATCTGCAAAAATTTAATTCGTTACGGTAGTTGAGACTGAGTCTCTTGCGTTGGCAGTGGCCCGAGTGGTGGGTAGAGTGAATTCCTTGCTCGCAGCGCGAAGGCGCTTTCCGCCTGCCTGTGCGTGCCTTGATTGCCTCGCATTCACCACAGCTGAGCCGGGCCCCAGCGCGGGCATGCCCGCCACGCCCCACCACGCCACGCTCCGCCACGCCCCGCCACCCCCCGCCATTACTTTAACGGCTGCGGCCTGTTAATGAATCACGCGTGCATCCCATGTGCGCCCCCCCCCCCCCTCCCCTGAGGTCCTATATCCGCCCGTGCTATCGTGTCTCGTCGATGAGGAAGAAATTCATCTTCGTTCTCGTGCCTCCTCTCGGTTTTATTCACACGGTAAAACCAAATGTCTGATATTTTTTTTAGGAAAAAGGGAAACTTTTTGTAAAAAAAAATTCGTAAGTTGAGGGAAACCCCTCAGATTTTGAGGAAGGCTCCTCAAAAAGTAAGGGAAATCTCCACAAATTTTGAGGAGACTTCCTCAAAATCTAAGGAGTTTTCCTCAAAGTATCCAAAGTCCTCAAAGTTTTTCCCTTTTCCTCAAAAAATCAGACATCGTTTTTACCGTGCAACGCTCTCACTGCGAGAGGCGACAAGCCTTGTTCATCAGGAAGCGGATTTCAACTATAACATCAACCTTTCCCACTGCTCTTATTTATTCGTTGGGCCCAGAGTGGTCTCCGCGGAGACGTATCTTGGTGTAGTGCCCCTTTCCCCTTTTCCCCGCCCACCCTCTCCGTAGTCGACGGGTGCAAACATGGCGGCCGAGCAGAAACTTTGGAGGACAAGTGTTCTGGCGTAATTTCGAACTTTGCTAAGCGTCCCTCCGCTGCCGAGCGTCGCTCCCAGCAGCGGCCAGCGCGGGGACCATTAATAATACCTTGGAGAGAGAGATAGAGAGAGAGAGAAGGGAGGCGAGCGCTGTGTGGAAGGCGACCCTAGGCGAAAGCCTTGTTGTAGCTAGCGGAGCGCATATGCAAGAATAATTTCATCAAAAGGAATAAGGCAAGACCGGGATGGCTAACCGGCCCACTATTCCAGCAGCCCCACCCCGCCCCACCCCGGGCTGCGCTCGCTTCCCCACCCACCGACCCCTTGCTCTCCCTTATTTGAAAACGACGACCCCTTCCCCCTCCCCCGCCAGCCCGCCCGCCCTTAGTCGCCCTTAGTCTACCGCCACCCTCATGCCACCCTCTCTCTCTCTGTCTTCTCCTTCCCTCCCACGTTCTCTCTTATTCTGGTCCAACCAGAATTTGACAACGCCGCTGAGCGCTGCACCCACCCTCTGCAGGAGCGCGACCACACTCCCCCTCCTCTTCGAATCTCTGCTGCTTGCTGAGACGATGGAACCGCTGCTTCTGCTGCTGCGCGGAAACCAAAGTAAAGCGTCATGCGTCATACACGGAGAAAAAAGATTTGTTGATACGGCACCAACAACATTTTCTGCTGCAACAGCAACAAATATTGCTGTTGCTTTGCTCTGCCAGCTTCAATATAGCTGCAACAGCAAACGCAAAGTTGTAGGCGCTGTATTTGAAATGAGGTTTACTGAGTCAGCTGATCTTTTTTTCCGTGTATACCATTGGAGCATGCGTCTTTTTTTGCGACCTTTTTCTCATGCCATTTTTGGGCGATCGACGTTATTGGTAGCCAACATTTGTTCATCTTACCGGTAGATCCTGTACATAGCGTGTGTATTTCTTTCCCCTTGAAGTCTAAAGACTCATGCGCTGCTGCTGCTTCTCCCTTGAAAGTCTCCTTACAATTTATTTCCTCTCTATGGCGTCTTGCTGCTGCAGAAACACGAGATTGTCTCCTTGCCAACTTGCGCAAAAGTATAATGGTGTTAACAAATCTCTTGTGCTCAAACAAGAAAACGAAACGTGAGGGGTGTCAGGCGCCATCATCACCTGCGACAGCTATTTTATTTTAGCGTCGCTTATTGCTTTCTGTGGACATTCCCCTCCGTTGTGACCACCCGTCATACTCCGAGTAAGCCACTCTCTGATGTGAGTTTACTTTTCACTTTGCTCATTTTACCGCTTGCCTATAGCTGAGGACACCTGGTTACCCTCGAAGGCTGCATGTATAGTGCGCGCACCGGAGCCGGTGGGACCGCCTGAGCCTAGCCTGAGCCCCATGCCAGCGCGGTCTCGTACCCTTCAGAGCCGGCGGTGAGAGGGAGGGAGAGAGGGAGGGAGAGAGGGAGGGAGGAAGGGAGAGAGAGGATCAAGATGGCCTCTCGCAACAAACTCGTGATTTATAGATGGGTAGGCATAGCGCCGCAGAGAGAGAGCGCGGGCTCGGCCCATCCTAGCCTCGGCCCCGGCCTCGGCCCGGCCCCGGCCCTGCCCCGCGGCCCCGACCCCTCATAGTCTGCTCGGCTCGTCACGAAACTCCTCCGGACAAGCAAAGCACATCACGGCCAAAGTTTGTCGTGTTACTGTGCGGGTCTGGCTGGCTGCGCTGTAGTTTTGAGCCTCTGGCCTCCACTGTCTGGCGGTGTTAGTGCGCAGGACTCCGCGCGCCAAACTCCTCCGGGCGGGACTAGACGCGACCAATCATACGGCCAGGAGGGAGGAAGAGGTATTGTGGGAGAGGAAGAGAGAGAGAGAGAGAGAGGGGGGGGAGAGTGCAAGAGATAAGATGGGACAGAGTGAGTGAGTGAGTGAGTGAGTGAGTGAGTGAGTGAGTGCAAGATTCTTTCTTACGTTTTAAAAAATTTGAAGCCTGTTTCGCGATTGTAAAACTTGCATTTTAATCAAAGTGCTCCACAATCCAGTCCACAAACACTTTGAAGCATTCTTTGGACAATGTTGAGCCGTTTTGGATGAAAAGTGAACCATCATAATGTCTCTAACTGAAGTGTTTGGAATCTCTTGTGACACAACACACGCGTGGAGCACCGTCAAAACAATTTGAACTGTGTTTCAGTTTAATGTAATCTATTTTAGTCTAAAAGCATTACTTTCGTTCACGTTATTCGAGAATGACTAAACTGTCTGCCCTCTAAGCCGGTATTTTCGCATTGAAGAAGTTCTGGTTTTCGCAAAGCGGTGGGAGATATCGCACTTGCATGTGGTGACGTGTGCTGAGGCTGTAACAATAGGCGGGTGCGGAGGGCGAAATAAAACGGGATCGTCGAGTGGCCGTAAAACCGAGGAAACAACGGGTTGCTATTATGCAGAGGCAGAATTGCAAATTTCATGTTTAGTGTGGATGCGGATGCGAAGACGAGCGAAACTATTTACTGCACTCGGGTCTCATTGTTCTAGCGGGGACCGCGTTCTACTGCGTGAGGGGAGGCATGGTGGGCGAAAGAGACGACTGATTCCGAGGATTGCTCCATCTCTGTCGCACTCATGGTGATCCTGCCAGTAGAGCATGGTGTGACAAGGACGGCTGTCCTGTCACTGTGAATGGTAGAGTCGACTTTCTCACTCTTGGGAGAGCGACTTTTCTGTACCTAATATTCATTATGCTCCTGAGAGAGCGCGACCTATCAACATCGCTCTATAGGAGTCATTTTGATTACGTTTTTCGCGATGTGCTTGACTCTGTTCGAGTCAGAGAGGCAAACGTCACTCTAATAGAGCGATTTCAAAATATCAAAAAAAAAGACTCGTTTTGAGTCGTTTCAGAGAACCTCACTTTTATCAAGTGATGAGAAATGCTTCGCTCAATAGGGGGCGAGAAATGTGATTATAATATTTTCAGTGGTGTTTGGAAAGATACAGCACTGGAGGTTTGGTAGTATCGCAGCAGGTTATTTGTATTGTGCTCCCCCACCCTCCAACTGGTATATATCCTTGTGGGTACAGTACTTCAGGCTGAAGTATGCGTAAAATTTCCTACGTATATGCGAGAAAAATCTTACGAAGTTTTGCGCAATTCATGCGTAACACTGTATACGATTTTCAGTGGGTTGCTCATGTACCGGGTGTTTCTTTGAATGCGTAACAGTGTTGTGGGTTTGCCTACCCCATTTGCCCGTAAGGCGCCATGGCCCCTGTGGCGCTGGCGAGTATATGAAATCCCGCAACACTGTTACGCATTTAAAGAAACACCCGGTACATGTAGACTTACATCGCTATGTTAACAAAAAGCCCATAAACCAGGAGTGTGAAGCCATGAGGTCCATATGCCCCTGTGGTTTTGCATCGCAGTATAAGGGGGAGGGGGTTCTACTGCGATGCAAAACCACAGGGGCATATGGACCTTTTGGATTCTCACTTCGAAAAATCACTTTACAGCCCCCAAAAAGACATTTCAAATTTCGAAAAAAAAAAATATCGAAAAAAATCTAGATAAAATTTGGAAGAAGGTTCCAGAAAAAAAAATGAGAACAATTTAAAAAAATTGGGGAAAAATCGGAATGAAGGAAATATATTAATATTAACCAAAACGTGGCAGAAATTTTCATTTTTCTCTTGAAAAATTAACAGGAAAATCGAAACGTAAAATTTAAAAAAGAAATCAGAAGTAAAAAAACCGGCCTACCGGCGGGTAGGAAGGCAGTCGGCTGATTTTGAATATGATTATGAACGGTAATTGTCACGGGAACGAGATGCGTAGAAACAGCATGGACACTTTGATACCAGTTTTAACGTGGCTGATTTTCTGATTTTTCTTCTTACGGGCTTGAATTTTAACTGCGTAATACTGGATTATATTTGAACTGACTTTTGAATTATCTGAACCGCATTCATTTTATTTGAAATTTAAATCCTGGAAGTAGGGGACCAATTGTAACTTTTGTCACTTCTTTAGTGCGACAAACTGTTGGAAACTTTTGCGTAATTTAACGACAAATTAGTCGCTAATTTTTAGAGTGACTGCAGTCATTTTGGAGCCAGCTTTTCATTTTGGAACTGCTGGAAACAATTAGGTGTGCCGGTATAAACAATTCGAAACAATATCAAAACAATACGAGACAATATAAACTACAAAGTGACAATTTCGGACAGAATGAGAGTTTTTTTTTTTAACTGGATCATATTGTATTATATTTTAACTGGCTTTTAAATTATTTGAACCATATTAATTATTCATTTCAAATTTAAGTATTGGAACTTCAGGACCAATCGTAGCTTTGTCACTTTTTTAATGTGATACGAGCGAACGTGGTTCCCAGCCGGTCCCAGCCCGCACACACGCTCTTTTTATTTTAACTGGGCTTCATACCAAACTTAAAAGTCATACTAATCGACTGTCTAACAAGATTCCAGTTTTACCGTGGCTGATTTCTGATTTTTATTCTCAGGGTCTTGAATTTTAACTGGGTCATACTGGATTATATTTTAACTGGCTTTTAAAATTATCTGCACCGTACTCAATTCATTTCAAACTTAAATATTGGAACTTCGGGACCAATCGTAGCTTTGTCTCTTCTTTACTGCGATATGAGCGAACGCTGTCAAGAGGTGTAACGTGATGAGGGTTCAGCAGCGCGCTTGTATACAAAGGGTCCATAGATGGCTGGCACGCGGGGGCGGGGCGGGGCGAGAGGGGCGGGGGCGGCTGGGAGGGCGGTCGGGCGCGGGCTGGTGAGGCACAGCTGCATGCTGCGCGCCGCGCGTGGAGCGCCGGGCCACCTCCTCCAGCTCCTGCCGCCTGGTACAGCGTTGACGCTCTTGACGCCAGCCCCCAGCCCGCCCGCCAGCCCGCCCGCCAGTCCGCCAGTCCGCCAGTCCGCCCGCCAGTCCGCCCACGAGCCGCACACACGCTCCTCTCCTATATAGTCTGGAAGGGGTGGGGGGCTGGGGGAGTGAGCGCTGCCTGCTAGCTGCTCGCTGCCATGGCGGACTATTCTAACTGGCTGGCTTTTACTGGATACTGGATCAATACGGGGCTTATATTTTAACTGGCTGGCTTTTACTGGATACTGGCTTATATTTTAACTGGGCTTCATACCTATCGTAAAAGTCAGTCTAATCGACTGCCTAAAAATAAATTTAAAAAATGTATGAGTGATGTGCGAGTGGCAGTCGCGAGCTTGTCCGCGCGCCGCAGCCTGGGCCTGGGCGCAGCGCGCAGCATCCCTCTGGACGGAGAGCGCCGCGCCGCGGTCCGCCGCCGGTGTGAGTCAGCGAGCCACAGGCGGTCGCCCCCATGCACCACCTCCAACTCTTTCTCTCTCTCTCTCTCCCTCCCCGTCCTTCCCTCTCTTTGCATTTCGTCACTCACTTTTTCATGTAATTTTTCTCGCACGCTTCAGACCGTTATCCCTCCGCTGCCGCTTCTGTTGCTTCGCGACAGTGCTGCCGTCCGGCGGCTCTGGCGCGAACTCTCCCTCCTCGCCCTCTCTCTCTCTCTCTCTCTCTCTCTCTCTCTCTCTCTCTCTCTCTCTCTCTCTCTCTCTCTCTTTTTTTTTCTGCTGCGGGGCGTAAGGGTGAGAGGGGGTGGGGAAAAGAAAAAAAAAGATTGGCGGTGAGTTGGGGTGGAGTCTCTCGAGCAGGGGGTAGTGCAGCAATGTGCGGGGTATCAACAGCGAGAACTTGAAATCTTTCTTTTATTTTTATTTTGCGAAATAAAGTCGGTTGCATGGGCGCGTGGAGTATTGCTGCTCTGAGCGAGGCGCAGGGCGGTGTGCCCCGTTCCCGTAAGAATCTGGTTTCGCCACCCTTTGGCGAACAAGCAGTGGCCATTTGTTTACTTTGACGAAATCATATATTTTGTCCGAAAAGTGAACGAAAAAACCCTAGTTCTCCTCGCCAAGAAGCGACTGTCCTTACGACGCCTATTGTTGGACTCCCCCTTAACTCTTTCTTACCGCTATAGTTAGTTTGCCGCCTTCTTTTTGCATTTTTGGCTCGTTTCCCCCAACAATAGATTTAAGAGACAGACACCGCCTACGCAAGCGACGACCATCTTCTCTCTGAAAACCTAAAAGTGTTTACAATTGTCACGCAATTGTGCGTGTATTGTCAAATTAGATACGGGCCCTATCTCTCATAGGTGTGTGAATATTCCACGGAAAGTTCGCACCATTTCATAAGAATCTGAATTTACATTCGCTTCTCCCTTCAGGTGTTGAAAAATTCTTTTAATATTTCACACCTTTTCTAGAGTGCGAGTAAGTTCATTCGTATCCCTATAAAATGTGCGACATTTACGCACTCTCAGACCGCTATGGTCATTTTTGGAATAAATTCTAGACGTTTTTAGACCACCATATATGGTAAACGTCTATATGTAAGGACAATTTTCTCCATAATGTTATAATTTTAAAAAAAGTATCATTTTACCTAAAACTTTCTCACATATTGAGAAAATACGTGTTCTATTGCTAGCGCATATAAGTCTTTAGCTTATTACAAAAGACGTTTTTCATAGAAAGAAAGTGTCTATAGCCGTCCGAGAGTGCGCTCTGGATGTTGAGTGCACGCGTAACTGCCGATACGCATCACTGCGGCGGCCCCCGCGCCCGCCGCGCGACCTCGCCGCGCCATCGCTATACCCGCAGAGCCGCACGCCTCCGACTTTCGCAGCCAAACTCTGCCGACGCGCCACAGAAAATTTGTAATTAGTATCGGACTGGAGAGGCCTGGTCGTGGCGGGGCGTGGCGGGGCGCTCAGCTCCAGGCAAAGCAAATAGCGAGCTCCGGCCAACTCTTCAGTCAACAGGATCTCTCGTCGGACGTTTGGAGCACGTCTGAGCCGTGCCGTGCCGTGCCGCGGACCCGGCTGCTGGTGCTGGTGGTGGCTCGGCTGCGCTCCGCCGCGCCCTGCTCTGACCCGCCCCGCCCCGCCCTGCCCCGCCCTGCCCGGGCCTTTGCCTCTGATGATGATAGTTTCGGTTGCAAAGTGGGAAGTTTGTCGGAGGCGGGCTGCCGGGTCCGGTCCGCCCGCGCGCGCTGCTCTGCTCTGTGCCCCCCCCCCCCCCTCGTGGGCCCCCCGCTCGTGAGCCCCCCCGGGGCAGGGCAGGAAGGGGCGAGGCTCGCCAAAGTTCTCCAACAAACAGAATACTCTGGGCTAAGCTTGTTTGCCTTGGAGCGGAGAATGGGGCCCCCGGCCCGCGCTGTAGATCGCGGCGCTGAGCCACGCCCCACCGCGCCACGCCACGCCGCGCCACGAGAGGGCGCGCGCGCCTCTGGTTTATCCCTCGACTGCGAGACGCGTATAGGGCAGAGGGCAAGAAGGGTCCTTTTGGGCTGAGAGCGCTATCCATAGCTAGCTAGTTCGCTCCAGCCTCTGCTCCAGAGGGTCCTGTAGGAGGACACCCTCCAGCAGAGTTCTCAAACGGGCGGGTGCGGGGGGACCCGGAATGCGTCCGAATAAGCCGTAGTTGCGAGTGAGATGCTGTAACCTAATAGTATCTCGCTCTCACCTGCGCATTCGGACCCGCCCGTTTGAGAACTCTGCCCTCCAGGCCCTGCTGACGGCCTCCGTGCTGGAGAGTGTTTGGGTTGTTCTGTTATATAGAAGCCTGCTGCTGCTGCTATTTCGCCACGCCCACTGCGGAGACCCGAGTGCGCACACGCGTGGGAGTGTGATTCTTTACTCGTACCCTTGAGAAAGCAATAAGTGAAGTTGTATTTTATGCTTGGAATTTCGCTCTCTTCAATTTACAAGGGCAATGCGGAAGCTGCTCTAACAGATCTCATTCTAATTGTGAAAGGATACTTTGTACTTACTTAATATATGTACCTCCTCGATCACACCTTAATCAGATGAAACATTTTCATGTTAGAAAGTTATGAATTTTTACCCAAATATATAGTAAAAGCTACTTGTCTATAGACTGCCGCCAATTTCGCATCCGCTTAAGATGGCCACACATCTAAGCTTGATATTATCCCTACTCTTATTACGGTAAGTGTGCGACATTCACACACTTGCCAGTGTAGTGGATCTGTCGCGGCTCGCGTTTCCCTCAATGAAGACCGCCCGCGGTAGCCGAGCTGCTCTGGGGCCGGTTTCCTCAGGCTGCTCGCGTGGCCGTGCACAAAGCATCACGCCGTCAAGTCGTCAGAGTAAGCTGGACTTTGCTTTCAACATATTTTTACGACAAGCTAACAAATTGGGAAACTAAACTGGCTAAGGTTTTATGAGGACATAAAAAAATACACGAGGGAAACACTTATTAACTGTGGTCGTTTTAGGGTCTCGTAGCTGAAGTCGTGAAAAAACGGTAGAAAAGGGTGCTTAATTTTTTTCCCCCCCAAAGAAGTGTGTTTTAATGACGCTTCCTAGTTGAATTTGCCGAAGAATTAGAAGACAGGAGCAGCTTCGTTATGTGGATCAGGTTTTACCGAAAGGGGAAAATAAACGTGCGGGGTTTTAAAGCGTGTTCTTACTCTTTTAAAAAACGTTTGAAGAAGACCCTTATTCGGCCTGCCGCTACAACGCAGTTCGTAATGCTAGAGAAAATGATTCTTTTAGTATGGACATGTCGGATACCACTAGATTGGTGCTAGTTTTCTAACACTGCGGCTGCACCGGGTGATGGGTTGCGTTGTAGTTTACCTGTGGCGGAGCCCCTTGGCCACGCTGGAACCCTGGCTGAAACAGAACGTGACGTTTAGAAATGGTTCTTTAGGTTTATGGTTTATGTTTTACTTCAATATGTATATCGTTTTCTTAAAAGGTTCACCGTTGCGTAGCGTTTAAGGACATACCGTGTAATCTGTATCTCAAGACGTATCGCTCGAGGGGCGGTTCGAATAGTAGCTTGACGAAGTGGGTGAGATGACGCTTCCCTGGACTCCCCTCCACGTCTCTCTCTCTCTCTCTCTCTCTCTCTCTCTCTCTCTCTCTCTCTCTCTCCCTCTCTCTCTCTCTCTCTGCTACGTGCCACATCGATTTTTGTCCCACTCCCCCTCTCCTGACCCGGCGGCGCTGCGCGGTGCGCGGGAGAGTTGGGGGGTGGAGGGCGACATCAGCGCAAAGATGGCGGTCGCGCGCGGCAAAGAGAGTGGGGGTTGAAAAGTTTGGGTAGGGGCGTGGTCTGCGCGCGCGGGGGTGCTGCTGTGCGCGCGCCTCCCCCTCGCGGGGGTGGCGGTGAGGGGTGGCCGTGTGGCGTGGCCGCCCGCGGGGGTGAGGTGACGGTCAGCAGCTTTTGCCTCGTTCGACCGCGCCGGTCGGGCCGGGCCGGGCTGCCTGCGCGTACCGCGCCGGAAAAGAGACCCCCCCCCCTTCCTCTCTCTCTCTCTCTCTATCCTACCTCTCTCCATACCTCGCTCTTTCCTCTCCCTCTGTCTTCTTCTTCTCTCTATGTCCCTCCTTAACCCTTTAAGTCACTTGTTGTACCCGTACAACGTTCAGTAAAAATGTGTCTTAAGAGGCTAATTTCGCTCGCAGTCGACTTTTGTTGCCCTAAACACGTACAACTACTGCCTTACATCGTTTGAAACCACCCGCCGGGCTCCTCGGATACGTACAGTGCTGCCAACATAGCTCCAAAGTCGACCTCTCGTAAAGTCGCATGCAGACCTGTATATTATCGGTTATTTCGGTCCGTTCAAGCAGTGCTGAGATTCAAACATGGCGTGAAATTCTTGTAGTAGGTTCAAAAAACGTGGAGAGTTACATAACACCATGGTCTGGTACGTGTGGCACCACTGGGGCGCATGATAACCTGAACGTTGTATATATACTACGTTATGACGTCAGGGTATCACTTTTCGAGCTTTTTTGGCGCCTATCGGAGGTGAGTGAGATTCTGTTGCCTGGCTATTTTTTTCGGTTCCACACTGTGTATCTTTAGGTTTGAAGTCATTTCGCACTTGAAAAGTGTGTTGCTTCACACATCTAGGTACGATTCGGCCTTTTGGCCTAGGAGGGCAGAGAGCAAAATATTTGCTGGTATTCTTTAACTTTGAGCTGCAGTTTCAAGCCGATTACGAACTTTACAGATTCTGGGGACTCAAATCTGATTGTCTGTCTACTAAAGAGTGATTTGGGAACAAAATTTGGTTTTCTGGGTGCCTACGTGCCTATTTATCTCGATATTTCGAATGTAGTAGGGGTACAACATTCGTGACTGTAGGACTGTGTGTAGTGCCACATATTGCCTACCTACCAGGGGCTTACCGATCAGTTCGCGCTCGCGCCGGCGGTAGGAGTGGGGAGGGTGGACCCGGAAAATCGTCCAAAACGTCGAAATACCTTTCATAAATTTACTTCCATTCTATCATTTTCAGCTGCCCCGAAGTCACAAATGTTGTACATTTACAACATTCACTCTATACAGACTTGCTTCATTTCACAGACGCTCAGGAAACAGTTAGTTGAGTCAAATATATGTTGTGGAGCATGTCAACTATGATGTGGTCCACTTTTATTTAGTATCCAGGCATAGACCTGTCAAATTACGTTGCAAAAGGTTTTCTGTTGTACCGGAAGTCACAAGTGTTGTATATTTACAACGTTCACATTTTTCAGCTACCAGCGCTATACAGATCGGGCCAGCAGGGTTTGGACGGCAGGAACAGATTCCCCGATACTTTTTCCATATGACTTTGTTCCCCGAAATGGACGTGCGGCACGTTCAGGCGGTGAAAAGTCTTGTTTGCCTAGCAATGACGCGTTTTTGGCCCATTTTAGGCGGTTTTTTGCACAAAATGAGGGCAGAACGACATCGCACGTCATTGCCCTTTCCTGCCAGGCATCACCTCATCACCACTCATGATCGAGACTCAAAACAGTTTCCAAAATAAAAACTTTAAAAAAAGGTCATTTTTTGCCCTGAAGTCATAACGTAGTACGGGTACAACGTTCCGTAAATCCCGAACCAAGCATCGTACAACCTCGGGACCGGCAAAAATGAGTTCCTTGGGTGCCAAATAGTCGAACTTGACCATAAAAGTCATAAAAAATTACCGGGAAAAATTCTGTGACTTAAAGGGTTAAACACGTTTCGCTATATACACGCGCCCCTGATGTCGCGCTGCAAGGAGAGAGAGAGAGAGAGAGAGAGAGAGAGAGAGAGAGAGAGAGAGAGAGAGAGAGGAGGAAACTGGCGGGGAAGGTGGGGGGGGGGGGGGAGGGGTGTGTAGTGCGCTTGTAGAAGATAGGGTTCCAACTGCTTACGCCCTCTTCCGCGCTTGTGTGTGTGTGTGTGTGTTTCGCGAGGGAGGAGGAAGAGGGTGGAACGTTTTCGTTGGGTATTGGGTGGCGTCCCCTTCCAAACTATCCGAGAGGGCGGAGGCGAAAAGGAAACTAGGAAACGGGGGAGGAAAAGGGGTGGCGGGGCAGAGGGGGCATTGGTGTGGTGGTCGTGGTGAAAGGCCAAGGGAGCCGGCTCGTGGTGGCGGTGAGCGGAGCGCCCCCCCCCCCCTCCCCTTTCCATGACCGCAAGCGCCTCCACTACTCCCCCTTTTGGTCCCACACGCGGTGTGTACGGCGGTCCGCAGTTTCTGCTGATGAGACACCGTCCGACATCTACTGGCTAAACCGAACATGAATTCAGCGCCCTCTCTCTCTCTCTCTCTCTCTCTCTCTCTCTCTCTCTCTCTCTCTCTCTCTCTCTCTCGTTCTCACTCTCACTCTGATCTTATGCGTGTGTGTGTACATTAAAATGTTTCATAGAGCTGTGTCGTACCTAGATGAATTTTGTGAACAATTTTGTACGAAGGCAGTAAACAGTGAGCATGCATAGCTAACGTAAAATTAAAGTCTTTAAGTATGCACGAAAAATTAAAGCAATATTTTTAAGCAATGCTCATGCACCAGGGATTTACTCAAGATATGTGTCTAAAAAGTACACAAAAAATTCATTGAAGCAGACAGAGGGCGTTTTCTCATAGCGATTCCTTATAGTGGCTCTGATATTTAACTACAGTTCATGTCGGGAAGCTTATTTGAGTGATTGCACTCTGCGATGTTTTACTAATGAGCTTTGTTGAAAATGAAAGGTTACATGTCGTGGCTCTGTGCGGACAAGGCTTACCGAGCTACCTGAATATGCTTTTACTTCTTGCGTTCGGCAGTACTCCTCGTGGTTACCGACAAACGAACGTGCGCTATAAAATGCTACAACTTAAAATCGCAAACGGGCTTTTGGAATCCTGGTTTCGGAGATAAAACCCAGATCAACTGACGGAAAGAAGAAAATAAAAAAAATTACTGTCATGCTCTTTGTGACTTCCAGAAAATTGCAACTTTAATCAGGGAGATTGCCACCTAGAGACATTCTTGCAGCGTTGCGAGAAAAGTTGACGACATAAAATCCCACGAACACACCAGTGTGAGGCGGGCATCTTTGTTTGCCTACTAGGCAGAAAACACTGGAAAAACTAATGTGACACATGTCACATGTGCACATGTGACCAGTTTAGGTAACATCACGTAATGTTACCATATTTTCGGTAACGTTTGTAATGTGACATCCTCCATGTTATTACTATAGGCAGACATAACACGTGGCACCGGATGTCGCATTACCAAACGTGACCGAGAATTTGGTAACGTTTTGAAATGTGACATAAACTGGTCACATCAATTGATGTGACTCATGTCACATTAGTTTTTCCAGTGAATGAAGTCTCCTGCGTAGAGAGTTTGCCTAGTAGGAAGGCGGAGATACCCGTCCATGGTTGAGGATCGACCATCGCTGTGCCACGCATCAGGTTTGCAGCAGGTGTCCCCCTCGCGGCGAAATGGCGCGATGGCTTTTGCGATACGCGAGTATGGCCAGCATCACTTTGGCGAGTTACTTCCAGGTGGAGGAGCGGTATCAGCCTGCCGTGCGCAGCTGCGACCGCCCCAGCTGCGCCACCGCTTGTTCCATAACGCCCCAGTGCTCCGCGCAGCGCCACGCCGCGCCAGCGATAGTTTCGGCGATAGTGCCGTGACACTTTGCGATGCAGTGTGACTCTCGATTGTGGGATGGGGTGCGGTGGCCCCTGAAAAGAAAATGAAAATCGAGATGAAGGTACGTCAAATTATTTGAGTCGCAGATTGCTCTGCAAATAACAGTGGCGCTGTGCAGGGGTGAGTCATGTGCAATAAGTCCACTGTAAACTGGTTGGCGTCGGAAGATGTCAAATATTGGCGTTTTTCGGCTCAAAAGCCAAAATTTTGCGTCGAACGATGCTCATATCTGGTGTTTTTAATGAACGCCAGCAATTTGGCTTATTTCGACGCTATCCAGTTAACTTTTTTTTTTTTTAAAAAAAAAGAAAATATATATATATATAGTTTTAGCACTACTGTATTGAGGACTGCAGAAGTTTCTGGGGCTGGAGGACGTCACCAGACGTCATGACCCCTACTTCCACTAATTTTTTTTCTTTCTTTTTTTTTTTCAAAAAAAAAAAAACCTTCCCTAACGCCACTGTGAGAAAAAAATTCGTAAGTTGACAATTTTGTTTTCATACTTGACGATTACGGCACGGAGTCGAAAGCCTAAGACCGCCGTCGTGAATTTACGAGAAAACTTTGTCGACACATGATATCAAAAAGTACTCGCACCTATACAACTCGAAGTCTTAACTTTACGACAATTGTCGTGGAATTTTTTTCCGTAACCCTTACGACTATCTTTCGCAGTGGCGTGCCTGTCTTTTTCCTCTCTCTCTCTCTCTCTCTCTCTCTCTCTCTCTCTCTCTCTCTCTCTCTCTCTCTCTCTCTCTCTCTCTCTCTCTCTCTCTCTCCACTGAAAACCCAATAGTTTGAATGACGCACACTTGTCGGTGTGTACACTTCCACCCACCCACTCGTCTCTTCAGGTGTGTTACAAGTAAAATACAATCTCTTTTTCAATTTTTCAAGTGTATACATGTAGTTCTCCAACAAAAGTGAAACACCATCCACACACTTCCCGCGTTGCATTGTGACGTATTGGAAACCAAAGTGTGTGAATGTTACACACATCTAGGTGTGAGAATGCCCATTCGTGCACTTCGAGGGTAAAGTGTGTAAATTTCCAAGGAAAATTCACACCTTTACACAAGTGTACGAATGTGGTCATTCGCTCTCATCCAAGTGTGCGACATTCAAGCACTTGTGTTTCCATTGTTGGCGATGTACAAGGCACGTACACACGTTAATGCAGGATGCCTTACACGACAGCCACTCCATGGAAGGGACAACACGCTGCTCGACAGACACGAGAGAGAGAGAGAGAGAGAGAGAGAGAGAGAGAGAGAGAGAGAGAGAGAGATTTTGCCACATGGGCCGTTGTCACCGTCTTTCACTAACTGACCTGTGGCGTATAGCTGCTTTGTCCTGTCTATCGGTACACGAAGACAATGACAGTGTGGGGGTTCAACTTGCAAACACAAGTCACTGCCATGCCTCTGCACCTCACTCGCCAAAATTCGCCTTGAGAACGTTCTGTATCGGAAACCTAAAACGAATAATGAGGACATTTCACTTGTGGTTTGCTATTCAATGGTTTGCCGAAATGTGATTACATTCAGTGGTTTGCTAGCAAAAGTTGTGACGGTGTCCTCACCTCTCTCTTTACTCGTCTAGCCAAGTTGTGACGGTGTCCTAACTTCTCTCTTCACTCGTCGAGCCAAATTGTGACGGTGTCCTCACTTCTCTCGTCGAGCCAATTTGTGACGGTGTCCTCACTTCTCTCGTCGAGCCAAGTTGTGACGGTATCCTCAGTTCTTCTCTCTTCACTCGTCGAGCCAAGCTGTGACAGTATCCTCACCTTCTTCTTCGTTCCTCGATCCAAGTTGTGACGGCGTCCTCACTTCTCTCTTCACTCCTTGAGTCTTGTTCTGTCAGTGTCCTCGCTTCTAGTATTCGCTCCGTCCCTTCTGGCCGCGCTCCGTGCTTCGCCCGCGAGCTGCTCGGCCTTACTGTCGCCGGGTCGGGATGCTGCGGACCGCTGGACCCTCACCTCATCTCACCTCATCTCATTTCATCTCCTCGAGACGAGCAGAGGGAGGCGAGGGGTCGAACGGGTTTGTGTACATGCCACCTTGCGCTGCCCACACTAATAGAAGGCAAGCAAGTGAGCGCAACCTGTCAGCCGCACCTCACCCCGCACCCTCCAAGCTTTTAATCTTGCCAGACCAGATCGCACGCGAGCGGGTGAAGAAAGGGGAGAAAGGGGACGCGCCAAGGAGCGCGCGCTCCAAGCGGAGCTTCTCTTTAGTCCGTATCAATAACGAATTGCTTATTTTTAAGAAGTGATAATTTTTTTCTATTTTTTTTCCCTTGCTGACTTCTTACAATTGCTGTATTTGTTGGATCTCGAAAATCCGCCAGAAAGCCAAGGGTCTGCACGTCGCTTGTGATTTTCCTTATATCGCCGCACCTACTTTTCTCGTTAACCTGAGCAAAGTTCATAATAAAAGAAACCTTTTCTTGAACAAGAATATGTAATTGCTTGGTATCGTGCCCATCATTTGATCCAATTTGCTGGAAGACTCCTAGCACATGTCTCGGAGAACGGCCTTATTGCTCAATGCTGTTGCCCAAGGGTTTTGTGCGGTACCTTCTGTATTATTCTTTCCCTTTCTCTCTCCCTCGGGGTCCTGACTGCAGCTTCCCAAACGGATCCCACCCCACCCATTCTTACGCGCTCATCTCCCGGCGAGCCGTGGTCCATGGGAACCTTTCCCACAGCATCCACGGAGATGATGGGCCAAAGGTCAGCCTGGAGCCTGACCACCTCGGCCAGGGGTGGCGACGCCCAGGCCGAGGGGGAGAAGACCGCACCGGCTCTGCAGAAAACAAAAGAATGAAAACGCCGCTTCTTTCCCTCTCTTATTTTTTTCTTTCGTTTTCTCCTCTTTTTTTAACTTGAATAAAACATCAAACGAAAAAGAAATGGACAAATACATTCTTGTGGAATGAACAGATTGCATTCGGAAACGTGCCTTGAACGAGTAATATTAATTGCACTTTAAGTAAGCTTTCGTTCAGACAACCAGTCTCTAAATCTCATAAAATTTAATCGTAGTTTCATGGGAAAAGTAGTTAATTGAAACGTTTTATGGTTGACTGTCCAGGCATCTGATCATCTAATTTTTATCGATAATACAGCCATCATCTCCTTTATCCTCAAGATGCTCAATCCATTTATAGAGATGCATTTTAGATGGTCAATCCAAATTCGCTTCAAGAAAATTATCTCACTGGTAAATGTGTGCAAGTTAATAATGTTCGTGGCATAATTTTGACTGCTGAACCTTTTTTTCGTCTTTTTTTCTGTTTCTTTTTTTTCCGTCTTTTTTTTTCCTCTCTTTTTTTTTTTCGAAACTAAAGCTTGTTGAGGAATATTACATTGGGCACGACAAGAAACGAACTCGTGTGCCGCACACCTATAATACCTCCGTAGAACTATTTCCCGCTCGACAAGTTGGAGGAGGCAGCGCACCACCGCGGCCACTAGCTGCACTATCACGGAGTAGTGTTCCCCGCCGCCGGACAGAGCGCGCCACCACTCGGACCTGTTCTCTCGGCGACACAAGTCCTCCCCGGCTACAGCCTCTTTGCGATCTTCGCCATTCGCCCGCGACGTCGTGTGGGGTGGCTTTAGCCTCCGTTGCCTCACGACATGAAAAGTGCATAATATGTAACACCGTGTAACATTGCTTCTGCTGCGGTCTTATCGAAATATGTCAGATAAGCTTGGTGTGATTTAGCAGCCTATACCAATCTAATTGAAAGTATGGATGGAGGACAAATCTGGACAAATCGCCGCAGCATAACTCGCCTCGGTGCTGATTCGCCTCAAGCCCATTTCGCCCCATACCTAACTCGCCTCGAGCGCTTCGACTGAGCTGAGTTGAGTTGTCCATCTCCCGAAATTATTGCCTCACTGTGGATTGTCGTTTTTGATGATCTAGTTGAAATGTCCAGAGTGACTTACTTTTACGAGATTAGAAATAGGGTTCGAACGAAGTCAGCATTCAACCCGCCATATAAGCTCAATGGGTGCAAAGCAGTCCGCTGCGTGGCCGCCTGTAGGGTAGGCAGCCCAACGTACACCCCTGCGGCACTACCCCGCGCGCTCCGGGGAGTTTATAATCACCCCTCGCCACTGTTCATACCCCGCGCGAATTCACCACCATCAGTTAGAGCAACATTAAAAACTGTATTGGTCGACGTAGTTTGAATATGATGTCCAGTCCAGTCTCCAGAAGATGAAATTGATGTTAAGGAAAGAAAGATTCGGGGGAAATACTTTAAGGATTCACTTAGTAAGTTTCCATGTCATACATCCAGGGGCATGTGCACGGGGGGATCAAGGGGGGCTCAGCCCTGCCCCCCCCCCTCCCAGTTCAATCTGTGCTCCCCTTGGGAAACGCCCAGATACGAGAAGTTTGGTTAAGGTATTTTTTTTTGCGCTGGTGTTGGGCCGGGACGGGCCCTCTACCCCGCACTAGAGACCTTACGGGTGGACACTCTGGACCAAGCACAGCAGGCGATTACCTTTAGGATAAAAATTCAATAAAATCATTGCTTTAGCTCCTTAAGGTAGGCGAATTGTGTTGCGCGCCTGGAGGGTGGGCAACTTTAGGTACATGCCCCTGCAAGGTAGGCAGTAACCCCGTAAATATTTCTGCACATGCCCCTGCATACATCATACATCAGACCTATCAAAAATGGTTCGCAAAACAAAATATATGGCTTAGTGCAAAGGTACCTCTACTAAAAATAGTAGTATTAGTTGTACATTTTAGGAATTGTCGTTACATAACAGCACATTATTTGTTGTACATCAACGCGCTTTGCTTGGGGGAAAAAATCATCCGTTCTTTGTTTTCAAACGAATGAAACATTTCAAAATGTTCCGAAATTTGCACTCTTTTGTGTGTTCTCTGCAAATGGAAACTGGCAAGACCGAGGGGGCCTCAACTCCTGAAATCATGTGTACACAATCGCTGATATCTTCGAAATCATTGTCAGAACATGTGGATCTAGTGCCGAAAAAAATTGATTTGAGTGCGTATTTTGGGCTCATAAAGCTCAAGCTACGCTTGTATTTACTTTACTGAATTATTTCTTTCAATTATAAGAGGTGTAATCATGTGAAATCATGTGAAATCTTGAAATCATGTGTACAAGTTTTGGGTGAGTTGAGGCCCCCTCGGGCAAGACTGTAATAAAATTATCGCACTCAGGTGCCCGCAGTGCAGACGCGCGTGAGACAGCTGGTGCAAAACTGGACGTTAATCAACAAAGGATCTGGCGAGCACAGCCTTTGCCTTTACTCGCCTTCTCTCTCCCTCCCTCCCTCCCTCCCTCCCTCCTTCCCTCCCTCCCTCTCTCTCCCCCCCATCTCCCTCTCTCTCCCCCCCTCCCTCGCACAGGGGAGCGCGCACTGCTGCGCCCGCGTATTTTTTTTGTTATTTTGCTTTCGGCCCGGGCGAGCTCTAAACCCCTCCTGGGGTCCGTGGCGCGGCGTGGCGTGGCGCGGAGGGGCCGACATGACGACAGTGTGGAGGGACCTCATCAACGGGGCTTTTTAGAAAATGGCGAAAATTCTCTTTGGCCACTCAGCAGTCCCCCCGGCCCCGGGGGTAGAGGGGGGGGGGGGGCGTAGCGCGCTGCCTTAGCTATATGCTTATTCCTCGCTGCCACAGAGTGTTTCATTTCGGAAGGGGAGGGGGAGGGAGGGGGAGAGAGAGAGAGAGAGAGAGAGAGAGAGACGGACGAATAGCCCAGCAGCAGTGAGTGTGCGACCCCTGGGGGTACTTTTAGGGTATGTGATGGAATGGCTTACACGGGACGCGGAAAATAAAGGGAGATATAAAATGAAGAGAGTGCAAAATGGGCTTCTAGAAACTAGCGTTTTAATATAAGCGTTTACGTCGTTTTTTTCTCGTCGCGTGAACAGTGGAGAAAAGAGGAAGGTAATATTTCGATGCGATATTTAAAAAAAAAAAATTTTTTTTTTAATTTTTATTTTAGCTTACGTCTTTTTGTGCTTTGAGAAGATGGTAAGTTGGAGCCGCTAAGCCCGCTGGCCACCGAATCAAAGATCAACGCTGCGACCAGCGCTTTTATTTCAAATGTCCCTTTTCGCTTGTGATTATTCTTGCAGCCCTTTGCCACGGTTTTTTTTTTATATTTTTTTTCCCACTTTATTTCCAAGTGCATCAGTGGCAGCGGCTCTAGTCTTTAATCGCGGTAATAATTTGTTGGGACGCAGAGTGATGGCCCTGCCCGGCCTGCACTCACTGCACTTAAATATTCTTTCCTTTTTGTTTATCTTGTGTTTGTATGTCTTCTCTCCCCCCCCCTTCCCCCTTTTTTCGCATCAGTTTATGTTTGCCTCATTATTTTGACTGCACACATGCCATTGCTTTGCTTACACTGCCCCTTATGTTGCTTCAGACCTCTGAGATAGAACCCTCTAGCAATATCTAGGGGACCTCGAGGATCTTCCCTTTAAACGGCCTGTGGAAAACATTGAACAACGCCGCGGGGGGCGAAAGGGCCCGCGCCAAGTACGTCACCCTGTGGGTTTTGAGTGTTGTGCAGGGGCGTCGACACGTCGACTTTTAAGGGGGGAGGGGGCAAAAAGAGGGAAGGTATGAAGGTGGCCTACCTACTAGGGGTCACTACCAATTTCCGTGATTTTCAATAGTTTCCTCTTCTCCCTTATTTTGACATTGAATTTAGAAAATGTTGGCAAATCAACTAACTTTACAACAATCAAAATTTTCTATGTACAATTCCAACTGAATTTGTACGAATAGACCATACGGATGACGTCTCGGAAAGGGTTGCGCATATCTTACATTTTGCGAGCGAAGCGAGCGAAAAATTTGTGTAGATATTAATGTGAATTTTACTTGAATATAAGACATTGAAGAACGTAAAAGGGTGTTAGTCGAATTAGTACATCAAATGCAGGTGAATATCGTCACTCAGGTTAGCCATTGCTTGTCCTCTGAGATATCGTGATGTGAGTTGTATGATCTGAAACCGCTAGCGAAGCGAGTGAGAAGCCAGATTTAAACTTAAATTTTTTCAGCTCAGGTAACATTTTAGCTGCGTTTTTGACGGTAAAACAAATGTTTAGTTTTGAAACATCATGGTGTATAGTTGGCAATTCTATACATGACATAATGTGTAGCAGGAACTAAACAAGACAATATGTTTAACAACTAAATGTTTAGAGGTTAAACATTTTGTGATGCATAGAAGTAAACACTTGGGCGAGGCTTCATATGGAGAAGCATAGGGATACCAGGCTGCGGCAAGTGTATAGCCAACTGAACACTTGCAAAGCGCTTAGAAAATAAACATCTGCTGATGTATAGTTTGAACTAATCATGATATGGTGTTTAAATATTAAACGTTAGCAGTTTAACATTAGGTGATGTTTAGAACTAAACATTTGTTTTACCAGTGAAGTTGGTGGTTCCCTATTTATGATCTTTATGATCATCGTTGCCCCTTGCACCCCCCCTCCCCCCCCGGCCAAAAGTTGGGAGGGGCATTGCCCCGCTGCCCCCCCCCCCCTCCCCTCGGTGTCGACGCGACGCCTCTGGTGTTGAGCTGGGTATTTGAGAAAAGGCGTAGCTTTGGATGGGTTTGCCCACCCAAAGGGCTGCACCCCAAAAAAGGCCTGTTCTTATTGGCACAAGAGTAATGTTCTTTCAGTGTTCAAGAACATTTTACTTAGCACGAGGCAATTTTACTTGGTCAAGATGAGTACATGGGATTGAGCTTTCGTTCTTGTACCAAGAATGGACTGCGTTTCCGGTGTCTCACTACCTCCTCTTCTCATAAGAGAGCAGAACTAAAAGCTGGCAAACGGGCAAGTGAGTATGCCTAGTAGGCATTGCCTACCTCTCAGGTGTTTCAAGTACTTACATAGATTTTTTTTTCTTCTAACCTATTTCTTACTTTTTGAGCGGGGAACCTAGACTTGGCTCTGCCACCAAGACCCTTCCTGCCTGGTGCTTGTTTTTAAAATGAAATGTTGCGACGGCGCCATGGTGCTGGAGGTTTATACCTTTGAATAAATGGAAGTATGGCCAGGGGCTTTACAGCCGCGCTATAAAACGAGCCGAGAATAATGGTGGACGGCAGAGAGAGAGAGAGAGAGAGAGAGAGAGAGAGAGAGAGAGAGAGAGAGAGAGAGAGAGAGAGAGTAGGCCCGGCCTCGCGGCGCACGAATTGCACCCCACATTCTGCATTCATGGCGCATTATTATTCTGCACAGCCAACTCTAAAGGCATCTATTATTTTCTTGCCAGCATCGCCCCGCTCTCGCTGTCTCTCTCCCCCTTTTTTTCCCCCCTGGTCCCTCTTCCTCTTTCATTTTCTCTCGCCATCTCTGCCGCTGTTGCCGCCGCCGGCGGACTGCTGTTCAGCCCCTCCCCCGGCAGCCCCTCCTCCGCTCGTCCGCTCCGGCCCTGCGCGCGCCCCTGCCTCCTTTTCCGTCCAAAATGCTGCTGGCTGCTCATCGTTAGATGGAAAGGAAAGTTTTGCATTCGGCGCGGGGGCATTAATATTTATGGGCGCTGCACCCGAATAAAAGAAATTGTAGATCGGCGGGAGGGGCGTGCATGGCGGCCGGCGTCACCCCAGGCTGGTGCGCCCCGCCCGACCCCACCCCGCCCTCCCCCGCCGTGGCTACGGTCCGCGGCGACAGGACCCCTTCCCTGTTGCACGGGCGTAGCAGGGTTTCCAAAAAGCCGAAAGGCTTTCCAGCACCAAGTTTCTTTTTCAAAATGCACGCGCTTTTGCCTATGGATGGGCCTGGCGATGTTCGTTATACCTTTCTATGCGCTGGATTACGCTATGAGTGAGAGGGGCACTCGCAAGAGAGAGAGAGAGAGAGAGAGAGAGAGAGGGGGAGATGGGGGTAGGGGGAAAGGGAGGGGGTGGAGGGTAGTTGGTCGGCGCAGTTTTCGGATAGCCCTGGCCCAACGAGCAAGGGGCCAATTACCATCCTGGGCGTAAGGGACGTAGGGGGTGGGGGAGGAGGGAGGCAGAGGAAATGGCCGGGGCTGGGCGGGTTATGGCTGCACACATGAAACTTGCAGGGGCAGGAGACCGCGACCGACATGGACCCGTGTGCGCGCCTGCTGGCAAACGTAGTGCAAAATAGAAATGGACTCTCAAAGGAGGGTCTTTGGAATCTTTTTCGCGTCATGTTGTCCTACCTGGTGTTTAAAAAGTATTTCTTTTAGTGCTTCAAACTATTTTTTAACTATTTAAACTTCAGCCTAGCCTGCCGTCCAGTCTAACTGTATTTCATTTGTTGATTTTTCTATGTCTATGTCATTATTGTTCATTGCTTCCTTGTGTGTCATGTTATTCTTGTTACGAGGGGGGTATTTTTCTTGATTTTTCCAGTCGCCTCACTCTGCAAAGAAATTACCGTTTATCTCTTCGGTTGTCGTTTGCAACAAATAAATGGCACTGTCCGAGGCCCGCTTTATCGAAGGTTTCCTGTACGTTTTATCACACGCGGCCTTACGCTACGCAAACAGCCGCCCCCCTCCCTGCCTGTAACCCTCCGCCTCTTCGCCTCGTGTTTTCGCAAAGCGGCGATTGCGAATAGAGAAAATGTGCAGACGCATTAACATAAATCCCATTAAGCACCGCTAGGGGGCGCGCGCGTAGGTTGGATTACTGGAGAGAGGCGGCGGGGCCAGGGCGGGCTCCGGCGGGGTCCGGTGGGGGGCGCTCAGGTCCACAATTACCTTCGGCCTCGCCACGCAAATTTAAAAGAACAGCTGTGGGAAAATAAAAGAACTAAAACGAGGGACGGGGAAGAGGGGTTCCTGTCCCCTTTTCTGCGCACGCTCTAACAAGCTATATGCCTTGCGTTATTTAGGAACATTTGTCAAAAAGCGCACAATTTTTTAATCCCTCTGTAAAAATTTGTAGTAGGAAACGAGGAACAAATTTTTAAATTTCGCTGTTAAATTGGTGAACAGATTTTGCTTGTTGTTTGATGAAAATTTTTGTAGGTTAGCTAGAAAAATTGCGAAAGAATAGATATAAAGAAAGTTTGTAAGGTTTTAGAATTCTAGTGTAAAGTTGAGGAATATTTTTGTAAAGTTTTTCGCTTGACAAAACTCACAGTTATTTGCCGTACACTGACAAACTGATTTTTTACAGTTAGATAGATTTGTTTGATTCACTTTACAAACTTGACTTGAAAAGTATATAAAAATTCGATGGTCTTGAAATAATTATTAGTTATCGATCGCAGGAACGAAATTTCCTTTGGCACAAAGTTCCATATCAGATTGAGTATCATCAACTGAGTCGCACTATCCTCAATGGCAAGTCTGATTGGTCGTCTTGAACGGGAGCCCCTTTCATACTGTAAATCGAGGAGTGAGCATTCTCGCTCTCAGGAGAGCGAGATAAGTGACCCAAATTGTATCGCTCCTGGGGAGTGATATTATTAATATCACTCCTTTTGAGTCGTTTCGATGACTCAAAACGAGCGATATCAAGTGATCTCGCTCGATTTATTGAGTGACGCTTATCACTCCAAATGAGCGATATAGAATTTCCTCACTCCTTTAGGGCGACGTTATATGCCTCGCTCAATTTCAGTCAGAAACATGACTCTCAGATTTACAGTGCACTTATTTCTTGGATGACCCGCGAGCGGATTTATTTTTTCATCGGGAAGCCAGTCGCAACATGGCAACGCTGGTCTGTTTGCCTGCTGCTGCCACCCCCGCGCTGCTTGCCAAACCCTCTCGTTCCTTGTAGGAGGGGAAGTAGCAGAGAGTTTCTCCTGTGGTCGTTAGCACGACCTTGATGTGTTAAGCGTCTGCCCTGGGGCTTTTCTAAAAAAAAATATTTTTTTAAAAATAATATTTTAATAATTATCATTTTTTTTATGCAGCTGTTCGGCAGTGGAGCCGTCACCGACTGCCCGTGGTGTGCTGCTACTACCGCCCAGCGCCACCTCGCCGAGTGTGTATTTTTTCCTTTCTCATCCCCTTACCCCTCCCTTCTCTCTCTCTCTCTCTCTCTCTCTCTCTCTCTCTCTCTCTCTCTCTCTCTCTCTCTCTCTCTCTCTCTCTCTCTCCCTCAGTCTCTCTTTCCTTTTTTCGCACGCCGATATCCTCGCGCCATTCCCGCTCTTTTTTGCAGCGCGTGCAAAAATATCAACCGCCTCACACATACTGTGTTTAATCCCACGTTTAGCATGCGTGGCGCTGCGGCGGCGCCCCGCCCCACCCCGCCCCGCCCCACCCCGCCCCGCCCCGTCCGTCTCCGCAGCCCCGCCCCGCCCTGACGCTTGCCACAGGGCTTTTCGTCCTTGCTCTCGTTCCACAAACGATTCAGGATTACATGGCGCCGGTTTGGGTAGCAGCTCAGCCAGCTTCATTAGGCGTCAGGCTGCTTCTCGAATTTTAGCGGCCTGTTCTACGATTCGAAATGAAGATTCTCGTTCACAGCACCTAAAGAATCTGGAGATGCCGGGTCGGCCCACGTCTAAGTTGTAGTTCCTACTGCCCTCGAAAGTGTTCAGGTTCTCCCCGGGAAGCACAGGGTTGCGTGAGACTACCCTTTGGATGAGTCATCTCATATTTGCTCTCGTCTAATTTACTAGCGGTCCCTTTTCTGGTTCGCGGCGGAGCGCTCATTTTTCTTTTGTTGCCCTCCAGATACGAACACTGAACCATGCGGGGGGAAGGCCTTTGCGCGTCCCTCTATCTCTCATCTCCCCTCCCGTCTCTCTCTCTCTCGCTCTCTCCCTCTCTCGCTCTTTCACATCTCTCTTGCTCTCCCAACCGCCGCTCTCTCTCTCTCTCTCTCTCTCTCTCTCTCTCTCTCTCTCTCTCTCTCTCTCTCTCTCTCTCTCTCTCTCTCTCGCTCCCTCCCTCGCCTGCTCCTGTCCGCATTCGAGATGAGACTCTCCTTTATCCCTTTGCTGTGTTATTTCCGGGCCATTCCGACAATTCGAGTCGAGCGGGTCGGGCAGCCGGGCCGGGCCGAGCCGAGCACCACGCTGTTGTCGCCCCCTTTTCCTTACTGCCTTTCAATCTAGTCTCGAAATGGAATGTCAATGTTGCTCTCGCCGAGAAGCCATTTTTAGCTTAATGAAAGAGGCATTAAGGTGCTCCAATCTCTTTCTCTCCTATTCGTCCGTGTTCTCTTTTCTATATCTCTACCTCCTGCTCGCTCCCGCTCCCATCCCATAATGTCTTTCTCTTCCTCTCTCCCCCTCCGCCCCCCCTCTCTCTCTCTCTCTCTCTCTCTCTCTCTCTCTCTCTCTCTCTCTCTCTGGTCTGAGGCGTGTGCGTTGGAAACCGCAGAGCTCGCAGGAAAAACTCTGTGGATCCGCGGCTCGGCTCGGCTCGCCATGACTCGCGCTTTTGATGTTGCAAAGCCGCCGACGCGAGCGTGGTTCCCTCTGGTTCCCACTGGGTCGTGTCGGCGTGTTGGTTTTGGAGAGGCGGATCGGATCCCGGGGCACAGCGAGGAGGATGAGGCAGACGCACACGCGGTACTCTTGTTCTTCTCTTTTCCAAGCGCCGCGTTCGCCTCTCTAAACACGGAAATGACACGCGAGGCAAAAATATACGTCCTGTGAATTTTATGAACTGCCATAGACTTTGAACGCGCGCAAGCGCACACTCTCAGACCGGCTCAAACCTTTGTGATTACAGGGTGGCCACCCCGGCGCATTTTTTTTTCGAATAGGCAGACCACAATAATAACAAGCTTTCTTTTCGTTATAAATTTGCTATTATCGGTAGTAGAGGAAAAAGTATGAGCTGCTAAAAGTTTAAGGAACATAGAGCATTCCTTTTCTCTACTACCAATATAAGCAAATTTATAATAAAAAGAAAGTTTGTTGTTGCGGTTCTGCCTCTAACTAAAACACATGGGCCTGGGCTGCGGGTTGTGTCGTGGGCCACCCTGTATGTGTTTGATCCTGAAGGTATACAAATAGCCTGCACTACTAGCCGAGTTAGATTCTTAGGGGATGGTTTGAGTTTTTCGTAGATTACGGCTGTTGTTCTCCCTCCTTCCACCATCTAACCGTTTTAGCCCCCAATCCTCCCTCCCGCCCCACCAGGGCACGCGCCGAGGCCCTGCCGTGGCTGAATGCACCCAATTGGCACGCCGCCCCGCGCCACGGCACGCCACTCTCACCTGCGCGCCTGCTGGAAACACAATTTTTCATCGTGGGGTTTAATGTGGACGGGTCTCCTCTGCCCTGCCCCCCTCAGCGCGTCACCTCGCCGCCCGTTAACGACTTTAGGCAGCGTATTTTTATATCACACTTAATTTGGAAAAAGGGGGGTGGGGTGGGGGGGAGGCGGTGTCGTTCTCACCTGCCGACATCGTCCAATATAGTATCCCGGAAATGGGTTTCATATTCGCCGCCTCCATCCTTCCGGCTCGTTGAGAGTGGAAGAAAATTTTATTAATATTTATCTCAAGCTCCCCACACCCTCTCCGGAAAGAATGTCTTTTTATGTTGCTTGTAATAAGTGCAGGGCTCTCCACCAACGAAGTTGTCTCGCAGTGCCACATTTCGCGATCACCGCGCTGTTGAAATCTCGACTTACGTACTTACGTAAAGGGTGACGCTATGTTAGCAACACAGATTTTTTAATTTTTTTTTGAATTTTTTATTTGTACGAAAAATCTTTTCGGTGACAGTAAGAATTTTTTCTGTGACAGTGTGGTAAAACTGCGAAACACTGTAAAACTACGATCACAATTCATGAATCACAAATTTAAGCGAAGACATATTTTCAAAGACAGTGGAAGACCATATAGACGCTTCTTTCTTTATCTTCATCGCGACTTACGGAGTGCACGCATGAAGACTTCTTGCGTTTCTTCCTTTGTTTTGATTTTATTTTTGGTTGTTAGGCCAATGAGCATATAGTGCGTGTGTCTGGGCGGCCAATGGCAGGCGCGCACACGCAGTAGGGATGGCGGGCACCTCCCCTCCCCCTCCCCCGGCTCGCGCTTCACGCACCCCGTGCGTACGGCTGCGTGCGGCCAATGAGGTGGCGTGGCGGGGCGTGGCGTGGCGTGGCGAGCCATGGCTGCCGCTCAAGGACCGCTCCAATGGCATGCGGCTCTACCTGTAGGAGGCGCGCTCGCACCTTGAACACGCGTCGCGAAACACGGAAAGTGCTTCCAACTGACAAAGAGGGGATGAAACAAGTGCCTCATGGAAAATATGTAGTTCATCCTGAATTTTTTTATCTTCTTTTCGGAAGGATGAAAATTGCGGTCTGAAATTTTGTCTTACTGTATAAATTTTCTCAGAGGTGGACTACAATTCAGGCGGTTGTCTTTTCTTCTTCTTTTCTTCTTTTTTCTCGGCATGGTACGACTGGTGCTAATAGTATAATATATCGATTGCGTCCAGGGTGGATGGTGGGGCGGGGTGCGGGGTGGCACAGCTGCCGCGTGTGAAAGCGGCTGCCTAAACTCAATAATATAGAACGAGAAATATATATCTAAAAAAAGTCCTGCATAATCGATGACGGAAACCGGCTCCGAGCTGCTTGCCTGCAGCGTCGGCAGGAGCGCACCCCGCTATCCGCTCCCCTCCGGTCCAGCTCCGGCCCGCTCAGCTGACTCTGCTGCTCCGGCCGAAACAGTTTATGCGGCCGTGAGGGAGAGAGAGAGACAGAAAGAGAGGGAGAGAGAAATTTTCGGATCATTTGCAGATTTGTTGTTGCGGTGAAAAGTATTTTAACACTGCGTGGGCTTGTATGACAACTGCTCTCCACGTATTAAAATTTAAACATAATAATAATAATAATAATATTAATAATAATAATAATAATAATGATAATAATGATAATAATAATAATAATAATAATAATAATAAAAGGACACTTTTGGTTTACTTGTCAGCAAAATGCAGACCTACAATCCAGAAAATATGCATTTCTTGTAAGAATACCACTGAGAATATGTGATTCTTAAGAGCTAATTCATTACTTTAAAAAAAAAAAAATAAAAAATTAATGGAATAAATTTCTCCTGCCCCGAGAAAGTCTTGATGCGTTTCGGGGCACGCCCACATCCCCGTCACGCTCCCGTCACGAGCAGAAGGCGTCGGAGCGTTATGGTTCCGGCTGATATTTTATGGATGAGGCCGCCCTCTGCTGTGTGGGCCTCTTGTAAAAAGGAGGAGTCGGCTGCGGCTGCTGCTGCTGCTGCTGCTGCTGCTGCTGCTGCTGCTGCTGCGGTTGAAGGGCGGCGAGGCAGGGCAGTGCAGGGGCGCCGCACGACAGAACGGAATCTGTCAGGACTCGTTGCGCCCGCCATGTCCGACACCCCATTACCACAATGTTCGACACGCTGCACTCAGGACCGCGAGCGAATTCGACGAAAAGGCGAGAGAGAGAGAGAGAGAGAGAGAGAGAGAGAGAGAGAGGTGGGGGGAGAGGGGTGAAAAAAGAGAGTGGTGAAAAGTGGAGGCGGAGCAAGAGGGGTCGTATGAAATAAAAGAGGAAGACCTGTCAGCCTGCGCTTTAGCTGCTGCCGCCGCCGCGCTCCGCTCTGCACCGGCGGAGAAAAATGGAGAAAAGGTAGAAATGCATGGAGCGTAATCGGAAGTTGTTTCGGGGGGCTGCTGCCGTGGCTGCAGCGGCCCCGTGAGCGCGGGAGCGCGCGCGCGGCTTGTGCCCCGCAGTCGTTTTGCATCGTTCGATGAGCCATTTTCCACGACACAGTGTCACAGCTCGTGGACACCCCACACCCCCGCCCCGCCGGCCTATTCCCCTGCGGCGAGAGAGTTTCGGATACAGGAGCAATAACGGTGGTTGAAGCCATGTACACGTGGAACTCAAGTTTGTGAGTGAGGGTCAAACTCTTCCGGGAATGCATAAAGTCCCTTTTGCACCCTTCTATGAAGAAGTGTGTGTGGATTTTCGTCGGAATTTTGCTCACTTGCTGTAATGATTGATTATGAACCACTTGTTGTTGCCCACTACACTGGTAAAACTAAGGCGCTTGAATGAAGCACACAGTTACGCTTAAAGACGTTACGCTTGAAATGAAGCGTACGAAAGAAATTCTCCCATACATTAAGATAGGGCGAATAGGAGCGGATAGACCCGTTACGTTTGATTTCAAGCGTAATCTCAGTACGCTTGAAAACGGGGCGTAAGGCTACGCCTTAGTTTTACCGGAGTAGTGCCTAACGGCCGCATGGAAGGTATCTAACCCGTTTCCTTAGCTCCTACATTCACTTAACTACTTGTACAACTTTTATTTTTACAAATTAAGTTACTGAGTAAATTTTAGGCGTTGATATCTGCGTTGATTCCCACGATTTAGCCATACGTTTGTCCAAGGTCATGCGCTTTTGCGCACATATTCCTGTGAAACAATATTGGAACGTTCAAGCTCTACGGACACCTCATTTGCTGAAGGACGTACAAAACCAGTTGCGGAGTATAGTGCATTTTTAAGAATTTCCGGATGCAGCGTTTGTATCTGTTAGAGCCCAGCCGAAAAGATGAAACAAAGTTTGAAACGCGTTTTTTGACTTTTCCTTCCACTGGTGGCTGGCGCTGTCGGCGGCGCTCTCGGGCCTGGCCGGGCCGGCCCTGGCGGCTCACAAAGAGAGGAGGAGGGCTAACAAAATGGCCGACCCTTCCGACACAAAAAGTCCCATCTCCCTCCTCTGCACCCGCTCCTCCCCCCGGGCCACGTGGCGCGTCGAGAACCCTTGTTGTTTTTGTGCTCATCTTCAACCCCAAGGGGCGAGAGAGAGAGAGAGAGAGAGAGAGAGAGAGAGAGAGAGAGAGAGAGAGAGAGAGAGAGACGGAATGGGATGTATGCGCGGAAGGGGAGGCGATGTGGGCGCCCATATCAAGACCAGGGGTGGTGGCCGAAATGCTGACGCAGAGCACACCAAAAGGTGCAGAAGATTTCTCTGTGAGAAATTTCTTTTCAGATTTATTATACAATTTATTTAGAAATTGATGCTTAAATAAATATGTTGTGTTAAGTTGTGACAGAGCGTTCCTGCTCGTCAATAAGTTCGAACTCTATACGTTATTGATTTTACAATAATTTTGTGTCGATGTAATGGTACAAAATGCCATGAGGAAAATTTTCGTCTAGATTTACAATTTTTACAGTGGCTGAGTGGGCATTTCAACGATTGCTGTATCTTCTCTCCCGCGCGTTTCCCTTGCCAAGCTATATCTCTGATGTGTGTGTTCCTCGCTTTTTGTACTGCCAACAAGTTCTTATCTATAGGCTGTGTAAATATGCGAGTGCTGCCGCACGGCGTCAGTAAGACTAGCCCCTCCTTATCCTCTTCTCTCTCTCTCTCTCTCTCTCTCTCTCTCTCTCTCTCTCTCTCTCTCTCTGCTTACTTGATCCGCGCCCCGCTCTTTGGCTGGAGCCACAGTTCGGCCCACGACCACCATAGCGGTGTTGTCCTGGCCGCGACTTCAAAGGGACGCGGCTGTCAGGACTTCCCAATTACGGTGGGCGTAAGGGGATAGAGGGCTGTAAATTAATGCCACGGTGTGGTCAAATTAACGAGCTTTTTTCTCTTCTCTTTTCTTCTCTCTTTTTCTCTCTCTCTGTCCCTCTCTTTCCCTATCTCTGTCTTTCTCCCTCCCCATTATTCGGGGCGTGCCTTGTGCTGCCCTAGCTGGAACCCCAGGGCGGGCCTATTTCCCTTGTCCTCTTGTCGTCGGGCTGCTGATTTTATTTGGCATGCGTTTTATTTGGCGTTCTTGTTGATTTTTTTTTTTTTCGGCCTCGGCACTTGAGCGAGGTATTGCGCTGGCCGAGTGGCGATTGGGGGAGGGTTTGGGTGGTGTTTGGGGCCGTGACGCGGTGGTCTTTAGGCCAGGCTTCCAATGGCGCAGCTTCTACCCCGCATTATTTTGAAGAAAACTTAAGTATGTTAACACTCTTGACTCATATTTCTTCATAATAAAATACCATGCGCCGCAATCATTCCGAAACTTTTAGTATTTCACATGTTTTCGCCCAGACCCCAAAGCCATGCCATATGCCATACATCGCCCTCACTGGAATGAGTTTTGATTGAGGTTTTTCCGAGGGGGCCTCAACTCACCCAAAATTTGTACACATGATTTCAAGATTTCACATGATTTGACATGATTACACCTCTTATAATTGAAAGAAATAATTCGTAAAGTAAATACAAGCGTATTTTGAGCTTTATGAGCCCAAAATAGGCACGCAAATCAATTTTTTTCGGCAATAAATCCACATTTTTTGACAGTGATTTCGAAGATTTCAGCGATTGTGTACACATGATTTCAGGAGTTGAGGCCCCCTCGGGTTTTTCTTCCTTTTTTTCTCTCTCTTTTTTGTTTCTTATTGCAGTCCGCGAACTGAAGCAAAAAAGCTCTGTCTTGATACCGCCGGGTACATCGCTTCTACCCTCTACCTGTGGCCCCGGTGAGGTCTGCGGTCAGAGGCCCAGGCCGGCTAGTGAGGATGGCATTCCCCGACTCTCCCGCGGAATTTGGAAAGGGGTTGAGACCCCCCTCCCAGTGAGTGTGTGTGTGTGTGTTTCTCTCTCTCTCGCTCTGGGGTTCGGTCTGGTTTGAGGTCGGGCGGGACCACCATAGGCCACGGCATGAGCCCCGCCCCGCCCCGCCCCGCCCCACCCCGCCCCGCCCCGCCCCGGGCGCTCCGGCCTCGCGAGGACCACCTCACTCCAACTCCACCTCGGCGGAGCGGAGGTGGGCTGACTGTGTGATATACGAACCGCTGTACCTCTGCTAGCCAACGGCATACACACACAAACACACACACACACTCAATACTCTCACACATACACATACGCAATGGTTGCTGAGCCGGAGAGAAGATTCGCTCTTTTGAGCCCGTCCGCCATGGCGCCGGAATAACTCTCTCTTCCTCCCTCATTCTCTCTCTCTCTCTCTCTCTCTCTCTCTCTCTCTCTCTCTCTCTCTCTCTCTCTCTCTCTCTCTCTCTCTCTGCGCAGGGGTGCGGCGCGCTGAGCCTGTGCGGCGGTGGTGGTGTGCAGAATAAAAAAAAAAGAGGGGAAAAAAAGAAAGAAAAAAATAAAGGCAAGCAGAAAACGAGGCCAGGCAGGCAGAGCAGGCGAAGCGCAAAGGCACACCACCAAGGGGGATGAGGCAGCTTTAGGGTCCCAAGTGAGCGCGCGCACGCACACTCGCACACACACATACACGCGCGCGCGCTCCGGGCGCTCGTTGAAAGCCCTCGTGTATCATTAATGGGCTCCAGGTACGCCCTCCGCCCTCCTCTCATCACACACACACAATTTTCTGGATCGAGTTTCTGGAGAGTGTTCTTTTCTGCTGAAAGCACTGTAATGAGAATAAATCTATTCGTATATTTACAACATTTTCGGAAAATTTTGAATTTCATTTTTTCTAGTACTGTAGATTTTTGATCAGCATCGTAAATCTACAAAGGCTTATTTGTGCTCGTTTAAGAATGGAAAGTCGATAGCAAATGTCGTCACTCATTCAAAGATTTTTCACAATGGCACGCCGAAAAAGTAAAACAATTGCACATACTCTATGATGCACCACGTTGCTGACTTTTCTTTCTCTCTGTGTCGCAGATGCTGTTTTGGGAGCCTGATCGGCTGGTCTCGACATCGACTGGTAAGTGGAATAAGTCCTTAAATAGGGGGAAAAAATCTCCAATGTTTTAGTCAAATGTCCGCGTCTACCAGTGCCCGTCACCCAACAAAAGAGGACGCGGGTCGAAGTATCAAAGTTGAAATTTTCTCTTTGGTTGTCAGAAATTAAGTTCAAAAATATTTTAATTTAAAAGAAAAGAAGAAAAAATGACTTTTTTTCTGAATTGTAAAGAAAAGTGATTAAATCCGTTTTGATGCGCATGGGTCCCTCCCCGTAGGACCCCAGGGTGTCCGGTTTGAAGGGGCGCGCGCGTCTGGCTCCTCTGTGAGCCTGTCACGAGCATCCAAAGGAGGGAAGAGGGAGGGGTGGGGGCGGGGGAGACGACCTGGAGGGAGAAGGAGGCAAATCTGACCCTCGCGCAATCAACTCCACATCTTTACACTGGAAAAACAAAGGTAGGACGAGAAGGGTTTTAATGCCTTTACCAAGGCATTAAAAATTAGCACCCCTGCAAAGGCATTAAAACTGCCCAAAGGTGTTAAATTTTAATGCCTTTGGACAATTTCGTGCCTTTGCAATGGCATTAAAATTTCACACCCCTAGAAAGGCATTAAGTCCTACCTTTGTTTTTCCAGTGTATTGAGCATTTCTCAAAGAGGGATCACTCATACAAAATGTGTACGATAATTTTTTTTATTTTTTTACTTTTTTTTAATTTTTTTTTTTAATGTAATAGTTTGATTTTTCTTTTGATTTCTCAAGAGACTGGTGCAAATGTCTGTCACTTTTAGATAAATACTGGTCTTATATCTCCGTTCCGAATGTTTTCATTTTTTTACCATATTTTGTTTTTTATTTGTTCTCGATTTTTTGGATTTTTTTTAACTTTCTTCTTAATGTTATTTTGGTCATGTTTTTTTTAATTAATGAATTTCTGGGGGCCGTTCAATGATTTTTTGAAGTGGACAATCCCTCGACATTTTCAAACTGTGTGAAACAGTGTGAATTCACCTAAAACTTAAAGATGTTTTACCAAATGCAAATGGAAAGTGCAGGTGCACGTGCACGTGCAGGTGTGTGCGACTCGTTAGCCATAGGTTCGCAGAACGTGTGTGTATAGCGGTGCGGGGAGGCGCGTGTTTTCTCCTCGTCCGATTTTTTCGCAAGCGAATCTGCGATAGCTGCTCCGCAGTGCCGCCGCCGGGGTCAGATAGCAGAGGGGGGGGGGAGGGGGGGGGGGAGCGTGCAAGAGGCAGCGAGGGAGGAAGTTATGTGCTGAAGTCGGGCCGCTGCGCTGCGCTCAGCCGCGCCCGCTGTGCCGAGGAGGGTCGTTTGGTTTAATGCCTTCTCTAATGATTTCGGCCCTAATGTGTACTTTTAATGCATACATTAATTCCATGCGCGCGCCCGGGCGCTTCCGCCCGCCTGCCAACCTTTTTTGCTCGCATTTCTCGCTATCTCCCGACCATTTCTCTCTCTCTCTCTCTCTCTCTCTCTCTCTCTCTCTCTCTCTCTCTCTCTCTCTCTCTCTCTCTCTCTCTCTCTCTCTCTCTCTCTCTGTTCCTCCCCCTCTCTCTCGTCTCGCTTTTTTCCCCCTTTTCCCCCTATTTTTGGCGTTTCTTTGTCTCACGCCTATCCATCTTGCAACGCCCCTGCAGCGGGTGGGAGAGGGCCGAGCAGTAGGTAATTAGCTGTCGGCGCGAGAAAAATGCTCACCTGCGTAAGCTATCGGCAGCGCAAAGGTATAAATCTGCTTCAACTTTTTGAGAGCTCCACACTGTGAAACCAGTGACTTTCTTCGGAAGAATGTGAAGTTTTTGTCACGTTTGATTTCAACATCTGGTTTTCTTGGACGAGGCAGGTCCGAAACTGGACAATGCAAGTGGCAAAATCTACGGTGATGCGTTTATCTTTTTTCGGTCACACTCAGGGCTTTTGGCGACGGAATTGCCGCTGAAAAAAGGTCACACGGCATGTGTTGCCGATAAAACGGTAATGAAAAGTAAAAGTTTCCGATTTTGGGGACACACCGATGCTTCACCGATTTAAGGTCACATGTGTGACCTCTAAAGTTACAATTATACATAATTTTAATGCACTTAGCGTAGAATTTGCTGCACTTAAACAGTGGATTTCATACTTTTTTTTCTTTTCGAAGCATCAGATAAGGGGTTGGATGATTCCCGCGTTCGATTGGTGCGTGCCGCGAGCTGCGTTTGAGCCCGACAAAGGGGCGGAAACCATTTTGTCTTAATCAACGCAATTTGCATACCAGCACCCAGCTGCCCTGCCCTACCAAGAGAGAAAAAAGAGGGGGAAAAGAGAGACGGAAAATTTTAGAGAGATGAGCGTGGGGAGGTGTTGGTATGATAAAGTGGAATGGAATCGATAAAGCGACACAGAGAAGGGTAGAAGAAGCAGGAAGAGACATAGGACGCAGGACACAAGGATTACCGACAGGGTAAAACTATAGCTCCTCCGCGCATGCCTCCGAAAAACAAATGGCGAAATGAAATTCCATTCTCTCTTTCTCTCTCTCTCTCTCTCTCTCTCTCTCTCTCTCTCTCTCTCTCTCTCTCTCTCTCTCTCTCTCTCTCTCTCCCTCTCTTTCCCCCCTCCCTCCCCCTCTCGCTGCAAGACGCCGCCCCCGTCGTGTGTCGGTGAAGGGTGGGAACAAAAGCCTCCCTTCCCTCCCCCGGTGGGGCGTGGCGCAGCGTGGCGGAACACATACCATCGCAGCCGTTAACTCTCCACGTGTTTTTCTTGCCATTTTTTTTTTCAACCCCCGTGCGTCCCTTGTGCAGAGGGCGTCCTGCTGCCGCCCCAGGCATGCTCAGGCAGAGGAGCATAAAGAGACAGACAGACAGACAGACAGAGAGAGAGAGAGAGAGAGAGGGAGTGGGCGGGGAGCTCAATTTAATTACATTTCAGAGGACGAGGGTAGATTGTTAAATCCATGACGGTGGGTAGAAAAGATTAGGGTGCGCGCATCAGGATGCGGAAGGGATCTGTAAACTCCACGCGCAGGGTACACTGTACCTTTGAGTGTGTACTTGGAACACACACTTGTAAGAGCGTGCCTGTGAGTGTGTCCTTTGCAGGCGGATTGTTAGCCCGGGGGAGGGGGGGGGGGGGTAATTAACTCTGAATTTCGATGTACACATTTTTGCGAATTTTCGTGAATGTATTTGAATTTTTATTGAATGTTTGTGAATTTTACCTAAATTTCACCTATTTTTACTCGTTCTTTACCACCACCTCTCTCCTGAGTGGTGAAAAGAACGAGTATTGTTCTCAGTCGAGTGTAACCCTTAACTGTCCACACTTTCATCTCAGATCTCACAATACCTACAGGCATAATAGTTATACCATTCTAAACTGGAAACGCTGGTCATTATTCCAACAATGAACTATTTTTCAAGTTTAATAGTATTATTTTGAGAACACTTAACAAATTTTGCGTGTTTTCATTCTAAGTCCCATAACCCAACTATATGAGTGGAGTTTTCAATCTCATCAAGCACAATACCCACAGACATGAAACTTGCGCTGATCTCAGCTTGAAGCCTTCTTCTGCATTGCAGCAATGAACCTTTTTTAACGTTTAATAGTATTATTTTGAGAACTCTTAACAAATTTTGTGCGAGTTTTCATTCTAAGTCCCCGAGTCTAGTCCTAGCCCGAGTCGGCTCGCGCCAGCTCGCGCTCCTTTATGCGCCCCAACAATCGGACCCGAGCGGGAGGGCCGAAGAAGGCCCGAGCACCCCGAGACGAGCAAGGGCGAGTGTCCCGGGAATAACTTCCCCTGCACACACGAACTGTGATGAAATCTGAGATAAAAATGTCTTCACTCGACTCACATCATGTTTTACACTCCTACCTCTGTAGCACATAATTATGTAAAGAACGAGTTCCATACTTATCACAAAATTCATTTTGTGTTCTATTTGGCCCTTGTTTTTTTTATTTTAATGTGAATTTTACTAATTTTATCTAAAAATTTCTGATTTTTTCTGAATGTTTTTAAATCTTTCTGAATCTCTCTATTTTTTTTTTTTTTTTTGAAATTACAAGGTGCGTACAAAAATTTTAGAGTTGTTTCCCTTTCCGTGTGAGTTTGCAAGCACGCACCCACTTGTGCGCGCCTCTGCAAAACCCTGCTCGTACTGCAAAGAAATCAAGGTACCCACGTCAGTCTTGAACTTACCCTGCTCGTTCACAATCCCGTGGAACGTCTAAAAAGCTGCTCGCTGCGCGATATGGACTGCTGTAATAGCGGTGGAGCTCGTTGGTCCTGCTCATCCCCATACCAATTTGACCAAGTCCAATTTGGTACTGGTACTTGGTACCCCCCCCCCCCCCTCTTCATTGTTTTCTTTCTTTCTCTGTCTAGATCTCATTCCTACTCACTCTCTCTGCAGTCGTCTGTTTGTTTTAATCGTGTAAAGGGTGGAATATGAAGTCTACATGGTGCCGCCTCGTGATGAGGATATGGAGCCCCATCGACACCTCGCTGGAGGGAATAGGGAGAGAGGGACACAGGGAGAGAGAGAGAGAGAGAGAGAGAGAGAGAGAGAGAGAGAGAGAGAGAGAAAGGAAGATATGAGGGGCAAGGGGATGGGTTGTATGTTAATATCACGAGGCAGTTAGGAAATACATTAGAATGAGTGGGAACCTAGATAGTTATAGTTAAGATTTTGAGGTGTCACCCTTACAGAATCGAAATAGTCATATAGGTTCGACATCAGTGAAAGGGTTGCCCGAGCGTGAACCCAAGCGCGCTGCTTGTCGCTAAGGCCTACAGTGCCAAACTCCGGTGAACCGTATCTGAATTATTCTAATCTCTCTGCGTTCGATTACATAATAACGCTTGAAAAACCTGGCATATATTTTTTGGCAAATATCCCCTTCTCCCTCTCCCTCCCACGCACCGCGCTGCTTCCTCCCCCCTTCGCCGCGTTGCCGCCACCCTCAGCGCCGCTAGGCGCCCCTTTCTCGTCGCGCCTGCTGGGGTCTACTGCGCCATTTTTTTTTTTTTTTTTTTTTTTTTTTCGGAATTTCATTTCTCCAGTCTAACGACGATTTTTGTTGTAGTTGTTGTTGTTGTCGAGAGTAATTCGCGCATAACACGATCTGTTGTTTTCACGCTCCCTTTTCCCCAGCGTGGCCTCGAGAGCCGAACACTGTTAAAGATTTGCTTCCCTTGCGATGCTCCGCTCAATTAATATGCACCTTTTGGCGAAGTATTCTATTGATAAACATTTTTGAGATTGTCGCTTTTTCCCAAGAACTTTCTCCTCAAAGATTTTTTGTTTTGAGATCATGTCATGCCCTTGCAATGGCTTTGTTATGCCAGTCACGCTTCGTTCAGTCGATTACTCAATCAATTCGAACCGACCTGATGGACCGTGAACAGGTGGAGCGGCGATCGTGGTCCGGTTGTGGTCCGCGGCACACTGGACCCGACCTGGCACGGGGACTAGTCGGGACGAGTGGAAGCTGCAAAAGCGGAACCAGATTTCCAATCCAAGACGAGCTTGATGCGCTTCTTAAGAAAAATACAGACACTTGCTGCTATAAAAACTAACTTTTCAGTACTCTGGAAATTGAAATGTGTGCTTAGCTCTCTTGCGGGGTGTCTGTGAGTACACTGATGTCAGAAAAGGCCTAGGCAAACACTCATTGTTTCTGGTTCAACAGTATGCTTAGGCAAGTTTTAGTCTTAAGTTTTGATATTTTTAAAAAAATCTCCGGATATACCCTTCCCAACCTCAGTCTGCTACACAGTCAGGTAGAGCAATGCGCATGTGAATGCCGGCAACGGCATGAAAAGAAACGGGCTGTATTGCACAACGCAACGCCGCCGCACCCACATCCACGCCCCGCCCCGCCCCCGCTCGCACAATAAGGGATGCTGGCCACAATAGCGCACGGAACGAGGATGAAAAAAGGTATAAGTGAAAATGTGTCCGTGGGGCTTCCGTGGGGGTGGGGATGGGGCTATCGCCTCCTGGCGCTGCACCTGCTCATTGACTATGCGGTTCGGTAGGCCAGCGTTGGCCTCCTAGACTCGTGCAGCTCTGACCCATGCCAGTGAATGCATTGTGAAAAAAACATCGTAAATTTACTTGTTTTTTGTTTTTTTTTCATATTTTTTTTAAATTTTGTGATTTTGACTTGGAGTTGTAAATTTACGAGCTTGTTACTCGTCGAAGAAAATTAAGTCGACACATATGGTGTAAAAAAAATTACCGTAACACTACAACCGGTTGTTCTAACTTTACGACGTTGATCATGGAAAAGTTTCCCGTAACCCTTACGAATGTTTTTTTCAGTGATGAGATCCGCCAGGCCCATTAAACTCTGGGTTGTGGTTTCGTATTTCTGTCGTGTTCCTTACTTCCTATCCACAGTTTTCTATTAATTTTCTGATCGTCGTTGTTTAACAATTGTAAGTTGTCGGCTGTGATTTAGAGTGATAAAAATTTCGATCTATTTCGGAATGTCACTTGTGGTGCAAGAGGTTTGAACGTTGTGCCGCATCCCCTCTTACGCCCGTTGTCCTGCGCACAAAAGCTCCCCCCTGATGGCAGGGAGTGCAGCAGCAGTCGGGCGCTGCGACATAACGAAGCAAAAAGTGACACAAGATGAAGAAAAAAGGAAGAAGCGACGTTCGGCTGGGCTGATTCGGCTTTTTGTCCCTTTTTATTTCCTCCTTTTTTACCTCCCCATTTTCTCTTTTTTTTGCGGGCAAGCGCGCGCGCGGCCACACAGTCTGACAATGAAGTTAATTTCTCCGGCTAAACCTTGCACGCGTCTTTTTATTATTCACAAGGATTATCGAAGGGCCCGGGTGGGGCGGCAGCTGGCGTACTTCCCATTCAGAGGAGGGAAGGACATGGGCAACAGGACGGGTAGTCTGAAAGCGAAAATACGGCCTTCGACTTGGAAATCGAGAAATTATCATAAATGGGAGAGAACTCCTTTGGATAATTTTTTTTTTATTTTTACAGAAACAAATTGGAAATTTTCCTTTTTGTTTTTAGGATGACCTCAAGATCTCATTGGAGCTCCTCAAAGTTTCTCCTTTTTCGCTCCAAGATTCACAAAATTCAGACATAGTTTTTACCCTGTACTTCATTGGATCAGGGGTAAAACAAACACTCTACACTGTAAAAAATATTTTGAAATTTAAGAGCAAAATATCTCTTAAATTTAATAACATTTTCACTTGTTCTTAAATGTAATAATAGATTATGATATTTAAGAAGTTTTCTTAATTTTGCAAACTATGTCATGAAAATTCTGATGAAATTTCGCAATTTCACTGAAGGGTCATTAAATTTCGGAACAAGTTTATTAAGTTAAAAGGTTTCCTCAGTTTTGACAAAATTGTTTTGAAAAGTAACACCCGTTCTTACTTTTCATACTAGCATTCAGAACACTTCTTAAAAGTCATGCAGCTTTTGACCCATGGACATGGAATTTTGGCGTTCAAGATAGTATTGGGTGAACAACATCCAGTTTAGATAGTACTGTAACTATGCCACAGCCATATGTCAAAAAAGCAAGTTAACAAACATACGCCGTCGGACCAAGCACATAGCTACTCTGGGAACGCCCCTGGACGGAGCGCCGAATAAGGTCAGCTGCGAGCGGTCCCTTCACAGGTATGTTCCGACAGCCGCGCGGTCTAAGGCGTCAGGATCCGAACACAAAGGTCCGAGGTTCGCATCCACCCAGGTAAAGCAAGGTAAACATCTATAATGTGTACAAAGTTGGGTTTGAATGTCTGTCCGTAGGCAAAGGAACTAAATATTTTCCAGATTTGCGTTAGGCTGGAAAAGAAGAGCATTTTTGTCGTTTCATAACACGTTCTTAATTTTCAAAACATGTTCTTAATTTGCATAAACTATTTGTTCTTAAATTTTAGAGCAAATTTGTTTTGTAAACTGCTTCAAAACACGTGTTATTAAAATTAAGATGGATTTTTTTTACAGTGTAGCTTAGATCACCTAAAACTTAAGGAGTAAGTGTCTGAACTTCGTGTCCTCGTTTTTTACCTCTTGTCTGCTATGTTAAAGAGTCACAATATCTTAAGTTCACCAGCTCAACTCCTTCGGGTGGAACAGACAAACAGACAGATAGACAGACAGACGACAGGTCGATTGCATAAGCTCCCTCTAAAGGTTTTGCAAAGCAGAAGGGTGGGATAAGAAGAGGAAAATGTTTAATCTGCTAACGACCTCTGATAAATTTAATACCGCACTTCACGGTAAAAGCAAATGTCTGGTTTTTAGAGTGAAAGGAAAATTTTTGAAAAACTCACTCAATTTTAGAAAAACTTCCACTATTTTGAGGAAGTCTCCTTTAAAAATGAGGAAACTTCCCTTAATTTTTGATGAGGCTTCTTTAACATTATAAGTCTTCCTCAAATTTAGTGGGATCCTCAAAATTTTCCTCAAAAAAAGCAGACATATTGTTTTAACCGCGTGTTCAGAACGTCTGACTGTAAGGTCTCTGTGCGTTCGTCTGTTCAATACTGGTTTGTTTCTGGAAACATTTGTCATAGACAAGGTAATTTCCTCATAATGCTCTAAGAAATCTACTTTATTTTCAGGAAAAGCCTGAAAGCCGTTACCAAACATTGTGCCGGAGACGCGCTGTTAATAAATTGGTACAAAAAAGCTTTAAAAAGGAACAGAAAAGCACGTTGATATGCTCTTCTCCACAGCTGCCCAGTCCGTGCGCTCCGTCAATACCCCTCGCGCGAAGGTCCTTCTCTCCCTCTCTGTACCAACTCGTGTTGGGTGCTGGCATCCCTACTGGAACTATTTAACCGACAAGAATTCACATTATGTTTTTCAAAATTTATTGTTGACCAGTATTCAGCTTTATTTAGCTCCTGTGTTTTTCTCCTTCTCCGTCTAATAATGTAATAGTTTGCCAAGAAAAAACGGAATTTGCAATTCAATTTTATTAAATGAGCGGCAATTTGGGTCGCTTTTCACACGTATGTAATGAGCGGTTCTCTAAATAGTGCCTTACCTATGAAGCGTGAATAAGGCATAGTGCATAAACATAGTACATAGGCTGTGCGTACAGTACTGCTCTCTTTTGCGAGGCGTCCACGTTCAGAAACTCCAAAGCATGAGAACGTTTGCAACATGTGGCGTGCGAGACGTTGTTTTCCTATGGTACTGTTGTTATGTGATTCCTTCGAAACACCCGCTCTCGTCCGTACACTTTTTAATATATATATATTTTTTTTTGTTGTTGTTGTTTTACATAGCAAACTCTCGTAGAGCACAGATGAAGACCAGGGTCCTTGGTTCAGGGGAGCTCGCAGCTCACGGCTGGCGGAGGAAAGGGAGCTGCCATCTAGCGGCAGGAGGGTGAACTACCAGCCGCCTGGATCAATACCAGCGCCATTGCTTCTGCCTCTTGCGTCCGGCGGGCGGCGCGGGAAACTCGTACTGCTGAGGTGTGAATGTTTTTTGACCTGAAGCGCTCATTCAGACTTAAAACTCAAACGTTGAGCAGTGAAGCTGACGAAGGAAGATCTTGATTCATTAAAAGAAAATAAGAAGAAAAAAAAGAATAAAAGAGAGCTGAGTCCGTTATCTTGCGGATTTTCCCAACCTGTAAGTTAAAGTCGGCACCTCACCAAACTTTCTCCGTGAAAAAGCCAAACAATAAAAAAAAAATTGTAGACCAGTGTGTACGGACTGAGACTCCCACGCTCTGTACTCCTTTGTCGTAGCAACGAAAGTTTCCTCCCCTTCCCACCAACTCAAACGAAATATCTCGATGAAGAAGCTAAAGTAAAAGAAAAAAAAAAGAAGAAAAAAGAAGTGATCCCTTGGCTAGCCAGTTTACTTTACCCTTTTTTTCACGAAACCTAGGGTGGGTGGACCCGGAACAAGAAATCTGCGGGGAAAAGGGGGAAGGTGGCTCACCTGCTACGTTCTAAAGAAGAGAGAAGAACCCGTTTGACTAGTTTTGCCTCGGCTCCGGTAGAGCGCGCGACTGATCGTGACCCTGGTGGTTTGACGCAATTATGTCGCAGCTATTTTATGCTACATAGCTCTGCAAAATATGGATATCGTATAGATTCTAGTGTCCTTTCGTTGAGAAAATACAGAAAATACATGTTTAGTATCTACTTCAAGCAATACCAATCGGAACGAAATAAGTTAATAGACTATTCGTTGAACCTACTCCCTCTTCCGCATCACCCCCCCCCCAAAAAAAAAGGGAATCATGGTAGAAATAAAAACACGTAAACTATGGTGCGGCATATGTTCAAACCTGCTGTTACTTTCCGCATCGAATCATGAGAGAAGGTCGTCCTCATGATCAAAGTCCCACGTTACTTCGTTGGCTTCAATATTTTTCTTTTCGTGCGCGTCTCTACAAAATAATAGAACGAGAGGCGTCCCGTTATTGTTTCAATTACCGGCCCGGGTACAAATCGGAGCGGATTATTATTAAAACAAATATTTAGCGCGGAATGAGGTTCATTAGTGCTGAGCCGCGAGTCTCCTCGGACCGGCCTCCCACCTCTCCCTGCCCCTGTCTCCTCCCACCCTCTTCCTTCCCCTGTCTCCACCCCCCCTCTCCCTGCCTCCCCCATCCTCTTCCTCGTCTGCTCCCCTCTCCTCCTGCCCCGCTACACTCCTCCCTCGAGATGCAGATCTCGCATGACTCAAGCCTCCCGCCACTCATTTCTCCTACTGCCGACTGATTTAGAAGACCGCTCTCTTCCCTCCGTCCTTGTTGCACCTACAGCGGTGTCCTATACTGGCCATGGAAGAGCTGCATCAGTGCGACGAGGACAGAGGTATGGAAGCGATCTTCGGAATCGCTCGGCTGCATCACTGTGTGACCCTTCGTCGCCCTTCGCCCCTCTCCTAACGAGGCGGCGAGGCGGTCTGTGCAGTAATAAGAAAACGGTTAGTCTTAAAGATTTTTTTTTTTGGAAACTTTTTTAAGTTTGCATGTAGACAAGGTAGAAAAAACTTTCCCAGCTCTGGTCTCTGGGGCTCTCAAGCGGGCAGTGCGTACGGAGCGCCGTGGAGGTAGGCAATACGTGAACACACGTGTAGACGCGTTGCCTACCCTGGCACGCAGTCTACGCGCTGTGTGGGTCGCTTCTTTTGAGGCAATGAAGGCTCTCTCTTGACCGAAATTTTTGATATAATGTACATTAAGAAACCGACGTCTTGGTTTCCAAGCAGTTTTGGTAAAACCAGCTCTTATGGAGAAAATACACCAACAGGGGTTCCGGGGCTGCTTGGAAACCAAGACGATTTTTTCTCCGTGTGATCTTTAAAACGACATATTTTAGCTGTAAAAGATTTTTCTTCAACTATTATTTTTGTCTACTGTCACATTAATTTTTCTTGTGATATCAGACCACAGAGAATAAATCTAGCCTTTCCTTTTGAAATTGTCGGAAAGGGGTTTATTCCTTTACAGATCCACCCCCTGTTCCTCTCCCTCAACTCTGCGAAGGGGGCGCGCCCATTTAGAAATACGACTGGCGTGTATTAATGCCGTAATGCTAGCGCGAGCCTGAGCGGGCGGCAGGCCTAATATTAATACACCAGATGGACAATATTTCTCGTTTATTTTCGAGCGGCGCCTCTGCGTACTTTGTGTACCTTGTGTTTTATATTCCGCGAGTGCCAACGACGGTGGTGGTGGGGTGAATGTGTGTGTGTGTGTGTAGGTGTGTGTGTGTGTGTGTGTGTGTGTGTGTGTGTGTGTGTGTGTGTGTGTGTGTGTGTGTGTGTGTGTACGCGCGGGGCCAGCGCTCACGGCGCATTCCTGCCCCTTCTCCACCCGCCCTTGTGTGTGTGTGTGTGTGTGTGTGTGTGTGTGTGTGTGTGTGTGTGAATTAATGCGCGGTACCGCCCATTCTGTGTGTGCTTTAAAAGCGTGTCCGCCATTTTCCTTTCCAAGCCGACGAGCCCCGTCACTCTCATGAGTGAACGTGTGTGTGTCTGGTAGAGAGAGAGAGAGAGAGAGAGAGAGAGAGAGAGAGAGAGAGAGAGAGCGTGACGCAGCAGGTGCTGTTGATGTTAAAGCATCACACGTGGAAGGCTGAAGGCTGACCTGCTGGCTGGTTAATTTGGACCACAAAGGCCCCTCCGTGGCACATCCTCCCCCACCCCCCTCAAATAAAAATAAAACTCAGGACAGATGAATCAGTGGGTTGTCAACTGTATAGTGTACCTTTTACATCTGTTGTTCAGTTTGCATTAGATACCCAAAAAACCTGTATGCTTCCAGGATCAAGTTTGGAGGATTTTGATGGCAAATCATAGTTTTGAAGTAGTCTCAGGTCTTCCAATCCTTTTGGTTATCTGTAGTATTCCGTATCCAGATTTTTTTCTGCAGTGCAGTGCCCGGTGCCCGGGTGAAGGGCAGCAACCTGCCGCCATTATATTCGTTTTTATCCCGAGCCCGCCGGCGCTGTTAGGACGTTGTGATTTATGTCCAGAGGGTGCAGGCGAGCGTAGGGCGGAGGGGCGCGTGGGGCACCGACCGTAGCCTCTGTGACAGGCCTCCTCAGATCCGCGTCCGACGTGCTCATGTGCTCGTGTTCAGTTCAATACGGTGAAGACCTAAATTGTAGAATAATCGCGAATGCTGGAAACATCGTTGGTCTCTGCTATCACAGGGTGGCCACGCAACCTGGAAGTCAGGGAAGTCAGGGAAATAAAAAGTGGTCAGGGAAGTCAGGGAAAAGTCAGGGAAATTGACGGGCGGTCAGGGAAATCCGTGCGAAGTCCCAGATCGTTTCAAATCTCACGCTTGTTTTCCCCCCGGGCCCCGGGACGGTAGCAACAAACGTGGCACTTATTTTCTATTTGCTTGCATAATTTTCTCGAATTCAAAAGTACGAAAATGTTTTTGATGTGCCTAAAATACGGTAAAATTTACTGGCTAGCACGGTAAAAAAAGTCAGGGAAATTTGCAAGAAAGTCAGGGAAAAGTCAGGGAGAAGTCAGGGAAATCGAAAATTCCGATCGCGTGGCCACCCTGTATCATCGTTTTAGAAAATATTTTTTAAAAAATATGACAATAAAAATCATACCTTTTTTGTGTCCTTTTTTTTCCTTAAAGAGTAAAGTAGGTGGCTTTGTCTTTAGGGCATTTTCGTACTCGTGTTGGGCCGCAGAAATGTCCCAAGTGGAACCCGGCAGTGAGTGTGTGTGTGTGTGTGTGTGTGTGTGTGTGTGTGTGTGTGTGCGTGCGCGCGTGTGTGTGCGCGCGCGCGCTCGTACGCGTGCCCGGCAGTAGCATGGGCAGACAACCGAAACGACGTCCCAGCCGACCGCCGACCACCGCCACGACCCCTTCAATCCCCGAACACACACACACACACACACACACACACACACACACACACACACACACACACACACACACACACACCTCGGCGCGCGGGCGGACGCGCGGCCTATACCACTCCATAGCTGGCCGACAGGAGTGTACGGAGGGAGTGGAGGGGGGAGGGGCAACTTCAGAATAATACATCAAACATTATAAATTATTGTCCACTGAGATAACAACATGGGCCCGGAGCTGCCAAGCAAATGCCCTCGGAGGGATATATGGCGCTTCAGACATGGCGAGCGGGCGCCCCAGCCCGCCCGGTCCGGAGGGAGGAGGAAGCGGAGGAGGAGGAGGAGGATCGGATTGGACGCCCGCCATTGTAAAAGTGGCGCCCGTTGTATTTTAGGGAGGCCTGCGCTCCGCCACGCCACGCCCTGATATAATCATGCCATGCACGGCGCCATGGCGTGTGTAGAGGGAAAGAGAGAGAGAGAGGATGTGTGTGTGTGTTTGTGCGAGAGAGGGAGAGAAAGAGAGAGGGAGAGAGATGGCTAGAGAGTTAGAGAGAGTGGAGCGGGAAGGGGCGCTGCTCGGTGCGCTTTGAAAATACTGATGAACCCTCATTGTTATATATGTTTGGCGCGGCTGCTTACGCTATGCGCTTGTGCATGTGTGTAGGTGTGTGTGTGTGTGTGCGGTTGTTTCCGGATGTGTCGCCGACCAAGACGCTTTCGGACGCGTCCGCGCTCCCTCCCTTATGATGAATGGAAGGAGAGCCCGGTGCTGTTGTCACACATCGCCGGGCTTTAGTGTTAATTATCGTCAGGCCGCGCTGTTGTGTCTCACGTGCGCCCTCCCTCCGCAGTGCCAGAAACACATTCGAAAAAGCGCTCAGCCTACAAATAATTCCCCTTTACCTGGTGGTCTCTGTCTTGTCGCTGGTGAAGGCACTGTAAATCTGCGAGTCATGTTTCTGACTGAAATTGAGCGAGGCATATAACGTCCCCCTAAAGGAGTGAGGAAATTCTATATCGCTCATTTGGAGTGAAAAGCCTCACTCAAATCGAGCACTTGATATCGCTCGTTTCGAGTCATCGAAGCGACTCAAAAGGAGTGATATTTAATAATATCACTCCTCAGGAGAGACAACATTTGGGTCACCAATCTCATCGCTCTCCTGAGAGCGAGATTTCTCACTCCTCGATTTCCAGTGGGGAGGAGGAACGTGAACCCGTCTTATCTCATGCTGCAGAGCGCGCATGGGAGGGAACGAACAACTCTACTTCAGTGAATACACGGTATAAAAAGTTTCTCGAATTTTAAGACTCTGTCCCGAATCCCATTGGTGTCCTCCATAAGATGCAAGAGCCGGCCTTGAAATTCAAGAAACTTCTTTTAGATTTAGATTTAGTTATTAGGGCTTGGCAAGGGACTTTAGTCCCGCTGACGCCCCACCCTTCTTTTACCGTGTAGTCTCACCATAGTCTCACCCTCACGAGTGCGAAAATCGTGCTTTTTCATTTCTCGTTCTCCTGAGAGTCAGGTTTGATGTTCTCGCTCGATCAGACCAATACTTGTAAAAAATCCACACTATATGGGTGAAGGTTGAGAAATTCACCCCTTTTTGATTGATAGTTCATATCCACAATTTGACTGAATTTAAGTATGGGGACCATTACTTTAATGAAGGAAGAGGAGAAATCCCCCTCTTTCTAGTTGAAATTTCTGACTTCTGCTTTTGCAGTGAAAAGTCGTTTTCTTGATATTTGAGTGGAATCTTCTGGAATTTTCTATGTGTTTAATATTTTGATGACATCGGCCCCTTTTCTATAGGGCAAATTCGGGGAAAATATATTGAAGACAAACTGCATTGAGCTGAAATACCGAAAAACCATTAACAATGACGTAGGAAACAGGTTTATGCTTTCTGCGCTTAGTGAGAGTTAAAAAAAAAATACAAAGGCCACAAAATATATCGTCCTTTACTATGAGACGTTCGTAGAAACGTCTTCTTCATTAGACGGCACAGTGGAGCTCTCGGCTCGGGTAGTTGTGGGGAGGCATTGCCTGCAGCTTGCATCCGTTGTCGTAGATAAGCCGTGGGGGGAATGCGGGTTCCACCGGCTCGGTTAGCGAATGACCTGCCTACCTGCCTAAGTAAAAGCACGGGATAACTCTAAGAACTCGCAACAAATCTGGAAGGAGTCTGTTCAATAAATGGCCATTGCAAAGGGTGCGCTGTCTCAGATGAAATGTTGAAGATTTTCACCTACACTCTACGCAGGTGATAACTTAAGAAAGTCGCTCCGATTGAGTGAGAAATATGGAATTGTGCTGTGCATTTACTGAATTTGATTTGTCAAGAACTAGGATTATTTTATTATTTTTATATTTTTTTATTCCCAGGATCCCTCTGGCACCTCTCCTAGCCCCCCCCCCCCTCCTCGTCCCCTTCCTAATGCTCCTCTGTTGTCCCGGTCGCTTCCTCCAATCCCTTACTCGCGGCCCGGACAACGGCACTCCCGTCGGAAGTGCAACCCCTCTCCCTCGCTCGCTCTCTCACCCTTCATTGTTCCTCGCCCCACCCCCTTTCTCTCTCGCTCTCCCTCCTCCTCTAGCGCCCTACCGCGTTTTGCCGATGAGATGGCCCGGCGGACCCGCACGGGTGACGCTCCCGCCGAGAGCCGAGGTGAAGCATTGGTCCAGCAAAGTGCATGTTGTGGAGCTAGCTAGGCTAGCGCTGTGGAAGCTGCACTGCGAAAAAAAAAATATTCGTGAATGTTCGAAATTTTTATGATTTGTGATTGCGACACGCGACACAGATTTTTGTAAATTTACGAAAGCAGAAGTAAATTTACAACAACAATTTCCTACTCTTCAAAGAAAACTAAGGCGACATGTGGTGCAAAAACAATTATCGCAGCAATTCAACTGTGAGTTGCAACTTAACATTTATTTATCATAGAAAATTTTCTCGTAACCCTTACGAATATTTTTCACAGTGCTGGTGCGTTACTCTCAAGCGTAGTGAGCTTAGCAGTGACGCACACGTGGCACATAACGTTCACATCCAAGTCAACTGACAAGTAGCTTTAAACTCTTCTGCATCATCTTGATTGCAAGTCATCTTACCACAAAAACTTTTGTACATCATGGTCTGAAGATCCACGCACACTTTACCTGTGTTTGTATAGTTTTGTGCAAACGTTTGTGCAATGTTAATTAATCAAATCCCTTTCACTCAAATTTGTGTGCAAAAGTGGTCGGCTTCGCTCAAAAATATGCACAAAAGTATGCACCAAAGGATGCAAATCAATTCCGGAATGTGGTCAAAAAATTCGACTGTTTTGTTTTGTACAGTCATAGTAGATCCAATGACAGTCAAAGGGTAGTGCAGGTGTGTGCGCTCCCATCTCATTAAGCACTATTGTGCTCCCTGAAGCATTATAGCAGCGTGGTGGATTTGACTGTGGTCGGGGAATGGAAACTTAACACAGTTGTGAATCAAAGATATGAAAAGGTTCGAACTCCGATGTTTTTATTTTTGTACCTTCGTGAAATTATTGTGACTTTTCTCGTACCAGCAGCTTCAGCCCAACTCTTGCAAGACCAGTATAGATTTCTGGTGAACCTGGGGAGAGACAACAAGGGTATAAACGTTGAGCTCTGCTAGAGAACCTCTTTGCAGACTATAGTGCACATCCTTTGGTTTTAACCAAATCGTGTGTTTCAATGGATTTTCAAATCTTCTCGTCCGCTTTACGGCGTGCACAGCCCTAGAGCGGCCATCGGCATGCATAGCGCCGCTATCTCCTCTTCTCTCCCCCGGAGTGGCACAATGCTCAGGCAGTGGCTGCCAGCCTGCCTGCCTGCCTGTCCGCCTGCCAGCCCCGGCTGACCGCTCGCCAGGCCGGCCCGTCTTGACGTGGGTATGAATAATGCAGCCGGGCACGGCCAGCCTGGCCAAGGGGGTGCGGGCAGCCGACCAGAAAGTGACCCCAAGGGGGCCGCAGGGCCGCAGGGTGGAGGGGCTGAGTCCACCCCTTAGGGCTGTGGTCGGCTTGCCGCTTGCTTCGGGCGCGCCGCAAGGGGGCAGGGCAGGGCTGGGGAGGGGCAGGAGGCCCGGGGGGTGTCTGCCGGCGGTCGGGGCGTGTCGCCAGGGCGTAGGGTGACGACGAGGCCGGCGGTACACTGTCGGAATCCAGGGTTAGGAAAGGATTACCTCTAAGATATTGGCTGGAAAGGGGAAAAAAAATGATCTGAGGGGTCGATTCGCGGGCGTAGTTCAGGCAAGGGGCGGCTATACCACACCACCTCGAAAAATCCCAAAGTGTGGGGAAACACGTGGCAATAATTGAAAAATTACAAGAAAAATACACAAAAATTAAAAAGAAATACACGCAAAGCAGTGTACACAGAAATGCAAGCGTTGGCCACGGTCACCCCTCGCATTCGGGTAAAGAACTGCTTTGCGTAGTACCGGGTACTCTGAACAAAGTTTACCCTCGTTGGGGCCCCAGAGGGATCGAGATTTTCAGGATCAATGCGCTTGTTTTCAGGAAATGGACTCTTGTTTGAAGACCACTAATATTTAAAGGTGGGAACGTTTCCTGAAAACAACTAATAATTGTTCTTGAAAATCTCAAGTGGACGAAAACGAGGAACAAACTTTGCAGAGTCTCAACGTTCGATGGTAGCGTGCGACTCAACTCTTGCCATTACGTTGAATACTAAATGAAATAGGGAACAAGAGTCGGCAAGAAGGAGGTAGAATGAAGATGCTCGTGAAAGGTGCACTTCTGATGTTGCGGGCGGCAGGGCGTCGGACGGAAGGAAACGAAAATGGTTTTGGCCTTTTTCAAACTTTACCTACACTTTAATTTCGTTACCCTCTGACTCAAAGTGATCAAATTGGTCCTTGTGCCCGTAAATTAAATTCGTGTTTTGTTTTTTTATTTATTTATTTATTTACTTTTTTAAATTGAAAATACGTTATTTCGTATACCTGAAAAACAAAATTTATTTCAGTGCACAAGGGCCAATTTGATCACATTGCACATTGTGTCACAATTCATAATCTTAGCTCTCCAATGAACCATATCGTATCAAGATACCTCACCCCGGGCGTGAAAAAGGCAAAGACTATTTTCATTACGTTACGACGCCTTGGCGGGTGAATTTCAGAACACTTGACAGTGTTGGCGGATCTGGCTACACTGTCATTTGGGGGTGCTTAGTGATTGTACGCCTAAGGCGTAAAGATTTGGGCACTGTCCGTCATAGGCGTATAATGACAGCACACCTATGGCATATAGTGATAGCACACCTTTTTATCCCCATATGGTAATGAACCAATAATGCAATGTAGCAGAGTGGCAGGGTGCTTCCCATTCCACAGACATACGTTCTGCTCCGTTGCAGGTACCATTAACATGTGGGGCTAAAAAGGTGTGCTATCACTATATGCCATAGGTGTGCTGTCATTATATGCCTATGGCGTACAATGCCCAAATCTATGCGCCTGAGGCGTTCAGTCACTAAGCACCCCCGAATGACAGTATACCTTCAAGTAGAACTTTTCACTTTTCAACCAGATGCTATTATAGAACTGCGTTGAATAGTTGAACCTTAATTATATTTCGGAGTTATCTCTCATTCTGGAGACGATTTGATGGACGAATTAAAGTCACGATTCTTTTCCATCTCTTCTGGATATTACTTTTCTGCATGCAATCCTCTTCTCCATTTCCTCGCTGAGCCCTGCAACAAATAGTTAAAATGCAAATTAGTCTCTTGAATCGCAATGTTATGAGGGTGTTCTGAATTTTTACAAGCTCTGCCGAATATTGTCCATTTTTCACTATTTACACTTTCATTTCTTTTTTTACATCTCACGTCTATTTCATGACGTGAGATGTATAGAAAGATTAACTCTCTTCACTCCCTCAAGTGTGCGAAGAGGAATTGACCCACCTATGAGTGAAGCGACATGTACACGGTAAAAACAATGTCTGATATTTTGAGGAAAAAGGGAAAACTTTGAGGACCTTGGACACTTTTAGGAAAACGCCTTAGATTTTGAGGAAGGCTCCTCAGAAAATAAGGGAAATCTCCACAAATTTTGAGGAGACTTCCTCAAAATCTAAGGCGTTTTCCTCAAAGTATCCAAGGCCCTGAAAGTTTTCCCTTTTTCCTCAAAAAAACAGACATCGTTTTTACCGTGTACACAGTGTAGCTCGCTCTGAGGTGAGTCGAGGGGAGCCCTCCTCACCTTTCTGCACCTGGTGGTGCTCGCCCTGATTGTCTCATTTCACGGCGGTGGTGTGCGGGCGCGCGCGCGTGCTAGCAGCCGTGACCCGACCAGCCCCGCGTCACGGAAGGGAGCGCAGCAGAGCTGCACGCCGACTAGGATATCCCGGAACCCGGAGCCGGGTTGAACCGGAGCCGGAAACCAGTATATCCCTCCGGAGGGAGGAGGTGCGGTAGGAGGGGAGCAGCACAGAGGCAGGGAGCGAAGAGAGACTGGACCTTTCAGGCCGTTGTCCTGCTGCATAAATGCATGCGCAGAAAAATTCGTACGGCAGCTGTCTGCTTGCAGCTGCGCTGCACCCAGAACATTTCCGGTTTCATTTTCATATTGAACTGCTGCAGAAGTACTTTTTTTTGACAATTGCAGGCTTCGATTCGTGCAACCTTAAATCATAAAAGGGACTCAGTAAAAATATTTTTTTTTTTTTTTGAACTAATCTTTTAGTGAGGTTCTTTTAAGTTTTATGTAGGGTTGTAGCTTGGCCATCGCAGGTTAGGTGAAGGACAATACGCTTGTCTTAAGATACTTTTGTCTTGTTACAATCTCAATACTGCGTGGGAAAAAAAACGCGCATCGTGACCTCGAATAAACCAAGACAGGGTTGCCACAACTCTGGAAAACCTTGAAAACCTGGAAAACTCAGGGAAAAAAATCGTATTAGGGAAAACAGGGAAAACTCAGCGAAAAGGAAAAAAGTCAGGGAAAATTCGGAGAAACGTCGGTTATTTGGTGAAACATTCACGGAACACTAATTTTAGCCGAAATACAAGTATTTTGCTTAACTCTCTTCACCAGAATACTGTGTTTATAACGCAGAGAAATTTAATGTAAAAAGCTCTGGAAATCAGGGAAAACTCAGGGAAAACGGATATGAAAAATTGTGGCAACCCTGCAAGAACACGAAAATCAAGATTCGGGATTGTGTCATTTCCTGTTTTTCCTGATCGGTGTAAAAATTTCTTTTTCCTATTGTTTTTTTCATTTTCAATATTTTTTTTTCAGGAGGGTAGGGCAGTACCGCAACCGGAAATTTTCACCCCTTCCGTTTGGTAAATGAAAGATGTCGAGTAGTGAAGTGTTGGCTAAATATGCACGGCCTGCCGCAGGGCGGGGCGGGCCTAGCGGGGCGGGCCTAGCGGGCCCGGGGCCTGGTTAAAGCTAGATCCCCTGCTAGCTGTTCTGCCCGCTCGTGTGGTTCTTTCGCCGTTGTTCGCTCGCACTTCACACAGCAGGCAGGGAAGGGAGAGAGAGAGAGAGGGGCTCGGCAAACGGGGGGGATGAAAAATGCACGCGCTTTTCGGACGCTGTGCGCGGGCGGGGCGGGGCGTTAGGTGTACGGTGGCACGCTGGACCATTTTAAAATTGGAGGAGCCAGGAGCACACGTGTGCGGCGCGTTTGGGCCTCAGTTGTCTCTCTTCCCCCCTCTATCTCTCCCCCTCCCTCTATCTCTACCGCTCTCTTTCTCGCGCCTTGTCTCTCCTCCTACTCTCTCGCTCGCTCGCTCACTCGCTCTCACACAGTATTGCCAGAAAGAGGGACGGACATCCAACAACATTCCGAAAGAGGCGTAAACATTGTCGCCTAACTGGCGTGCGGCAGGGGAATGGCTGGGCCCCGCAGGTTCCAGCAGAGCTCGTCTGATAGTGTTTTGTGGTTTTTTTGCAATGTCCTTGCTGTTGAGCATTCGTTCATTGGTTTTGCAGATGCACCCTCCTCTGCGTGCTGTAGTCCCTACACAACCTGCTCGGATCCTACGCAAAAATTTAAGTGACCCGAGTCCCGACTTTTGTTCTGTCGCGTATTCAACAGGCAGTATGTGTGTTCGCGGAAGCCAAATCGCCCTGTAAGCGATCTTATTTTTACCCAAACTTTTTGCGCTATTGTATTATTTCGGCAAGCTGATCTAGTGTCAAACCTTCGTTCATTTCTTTCGTAGTTCGACCTCATCAGTTGACGTTTGGAAACTTCAAAAGTTAAGAAATTGTGATTTTTTGCTCTCGGGTCATTTGCCACTTTTCTGCAGGCTACGATTTCAGAACACTGTTCTCCAACCTTTTTGTACTGTCCTTCTCATCGATGGTGCCCCGCTCCTCTCTCTCTCTCTCTCTCTCTCTCTCTCTCTCTCTCTCTCTCTCTCTCTCTCTCTCTCTCTCTCTCTCTCTCTAGCTGTCTAGGTCTCATTCTCTCTCTCTCTTTCGCCCCGCCCCACAGCGCGGCGCCGCGTCGTCCGCTCGTGATCCCACCCTATCTCCATCCCTTCCTTTCTCTCCCCCTCTTTGTGCGCAGAGAAAAGCTCTCTCTCCACCCACTTACGCGCGGCCGCCATGCTGGATCTGTGGCCCTCCTCTCTCCCTCTCTCTCCCCCTCTCTCTCTCTCTCTCTCTCATTCCCTCTCCCTCTCTCCACCCTCCGCGTTGCCGCCGCGCCCTGGCGCCGGGGCGCGCGCTCAGTACACACCCCGCGGCCCAAAGGCCTGCCGCCATGAATTCCGGAGCTCGCGAGGGAGAAAGAAAATAAAAAAATTAAAAAAATAAAAAACTCAGCCCCAAAAAGGGTTTTCTGTTTCTGTCATCGTGATTGGCTGCGCGAGACAGTGCGTGCGCGGCCGGGTCGGGCTGGGCGGCGTCTGCATTTTAGAAAAGAGAAAACGCCGGACTGTTGTTCGCGTGCTTCATGCATATTCAGGCAAAGGAGTGATGTATGTATGCCCGCGTGAGTTTGGTATACGCGGGACGGAATAAGAGAGGGAAAAAATATACCAGGGAATGGAAGGATGGAAAAAAAAAGGTGGGGGTTCACCTAGAAAAGAAGTTCTTGATTCAATCGCAGCATTGAACTTCTCTTCTCGCACTTGAACTGTGCTCCAAAAATGTGTTTACACCTACTGCAAATGCCAGAGTGAAATGTCTCATCGAAAAAGAGCGAGAATTGTTTTTCTCTTGCAGCAGATAAGAGAATGGTCGAGAACCTATCTGAAACATCACTCTAACTAAGAGATATTGAGGGTGTAAATCCTCACTCATAACTGGCCACGTTTAGTGGTAATTTTTCAAATATAGAGAAATGCTTTCGAACTTATTTCACCAAACATCACCCTCAGGAGGACGAGAAAATTTACAGCACAGTTCTAGGGCGTGAATCCTTGCTCTGATATTTACAGTGCTCGAATGGAGAGGAATGTTCTTGAATCGCGTACAATTTATGCCCATATCCCGATTCAAGGTTTTCCTCATAGAGTTGACAGGGGGGAGGGGGAGAGGTGGAGGGAGGAAAAAGCAGAGTACATAAGCAGGCTGGTCTGGCGGCCAGGGCCCCACGGACATCAGTCAGCTTCAAAAACACAAAGTGAGAAAAGAGATCGGTGGGAGGGGGAGGGGAGGGTAAGCATGGCAATGTTTTTTAGACTCCAAAATAAAATGAAATAAAAGAAGTCGCAGCATTGTTAAAATATTCGCACGCGTGCCCGCGTTGCCGTTATTTAAAGGAAGGGCGAAACACGAAAAAGAGAAGCAGCGTGTTTATGAAATTATTTTCTGTATGGGTCAGCATAAATCTCGTGAAAAAACATTTTAGAATAACTTCCTACGTTGCACGTCAAAGTAGAAATGCCGTACATATGCACTGTTACCAAAAGGGTCGTATTTCTCTCGAGGCGCCTAAGCAGGACGGGCACGGAATGCCTTGATACTTGGCGCCCGAATATACGGATATGTAAACATTTTGGGGCTAAAAGGGAGCCATGGCCTAGAGCGAGCTGGGCTCTGTGACTTGCCTTTCGATAAAGTACGAAAATGTGACACCACGTTTTTGTTCCTTGTGGGGAAGTAGGTTTCACATGTCTCATTCCGTTTCAGACCGTTTTCGATGTAACGTATATGCAACTCCATTTATTCGTTTAAATCATGGATGTAAAACTACGTCAGCCTATCAGAGCAACCAAACTGACTTTAATACCGAAGTGTGGTTGCTCTTGATACACGAGGGGAAGAAGGCTTATACTAATGTGCACTTTCCAAATTTGATTAGAACTATTCGATTTAGGGATTTCGCAGAACTTCGGCGAATAGGCATAAACCTTTAGATGCATTATTGTAGGCAAACTTTTATGGACTAACTTTCCGATAATGAAAGAGTGTACAATGTACACTGATTAATCAGTGTACATTGTTCACTCTTTCATTATCAGAGAAGGGTTAAGTTCAGAAGCTTCGAGCAGAAATTTTGAAGAACTTATGAAGTTAATGAAATTATTCGACCGCGGGTGTGTGTGATATTTTTTTCTTTTTCACCTAGTCTATTTTCCCTAGTTGATGGTCGGAGCTGGTCCCGTCTGGCTCGCGTAAGCGTTGGGGCCGCCGCTCCTACGTAACGTGCTGCACGCGTGGCCAGCAAGTGCTCCGCTCAAAGGGGTGTGACGCACAATGCGTCCACGTGCTCCTTTATCTAAGACAGTGCGTGCTGCGGGGTGGGCTGGGGTGCGGCGGGGTGGGGGAGCGCCAAGGAGGGTGGAATGCACTGGCCTGTGCGTGAGGAGCAGGTGTAATGCACCTGGCGGCACCGGGGGAGGAAGAGGAGGAGGGGGAGAGGCAGAGGGGGGGGAGGGAGGGGGCAGTCGCAGTCGCAATACTTGAACCATTGGTATGTGAGGGCGGTGCGAGGGGGCAACCACTCCCTATCCGGAGGGACACATGATTTCACGATTTCTCTGATTTTACCTGATTTCTCTGATTTTGTAGGATTTCCTCACATTGCGTGTGATTCCACGAGATTTCAACCAGATTTTAACGGATTTCTCAAGATGCCTTCAAGATTTCACGGGATTTCGAGAGATTTCGGTGAATTTCGTTCAGATGATTTCCAATGATTTCGGTGATTTCGCGAGATTTCAATGGGATTTCTCTGGGATTTCAGCGGCTAGGGACACATGATTTCTTGAGTGGTTGCCCCCTCGGGGCGGTGTGTCCTCAATAAGTATTTCGGTGAATTTTCTGCAGTTTACTTAATTCAACCCAAATAATTTTTGCGATCAACGAAACTTATAATTTAGAAAAGCTATACATTTGCAGTTGGAGATCGAGGCTTTGCTCTTTTTAGAACATTTTGCTTCGGAACCATCCCGTTTGCTTAGCAATGCAGCCTTTTGTACGGATCGAACGTCTTTGTTCCTCACCTGTATTGAGAGAGCATAACTCCGACCAAGCTTGTTTTGGTCCTCCCTTTTTTTTCGACACAAGTGTGGGAACAGGACGGAGCAAGAGAAATTGACGAAGCAGGTCTTTAAAAAATAGTGAGTGTAAGAAAACTGGTTGCACTTTGGCGTCGAAGGTGGAAAGCAGAGTAACGGGTTGACCTCGCTAGGTCATCAGGAAATGAATACCGCGCTAAAAAGAAAACGGGGGGGAAAAAACCTTGAACAGTAGGGGTTGATTTAGCACCGTTGGTGTAGAAAAACAGATGATCTGAAGAAGATGGAAGCATGCCTGGGAAAATATAGCTTGTGTGGTGTCTTAGTTTTTTTTTTAATTCCGTCAGTTTTTCTGCATTTATTATTAAATTTTTTTTCGTGTCAGTTTGGTCGATAGGTGACTACTGCGAGAGAGTATCGCACACCAAAGTGTGTCACTTCGCGCATCTCACGTCTCGCAACTCGGTAACCGGTAATCGGGCAATCGCACTCTATGATACAGACACTCTCTCTCTCTCTCTCTCTCTCTCTCTCTCTCTCTATCTATCTATCTATCTATGTCTCGCGCACCGTGGCTGATTGGGGAACGAAGTCCCAATCTCCTCTGGCGCTTCTATTTACAAGGCGTGTCAACACCATCCTGGCCAAACGCGCGGGGAAAAAAATTAAACGTGCGGCCAACGCCTCTTGTGCCCCCCCCCCCCCCCTCCCCCCACTCGATTATAGCGTCCTTATGTCCGCTCGAATCCGTCAATCGCACAGAAAAAGCAAACACCGCCTGTTTACACTGTCGCTGCTATTTGCGAGCACACGGAAGAATTTCCAAACACGCCAAACCTGCCTGATGGGTCTATAGGTTCGGTTCTCTCATGTGCATTTACCTTTCGCTTCCATTCGCGCGCTCGAACGAGTTGTACTATTCTCCGTAGGGCCCGTGGTGTACGCACGAAGGCTGTTAAAAACTTGTCGTGTGTGCTCTCATACAATTATGAAATGCATTAACAATCGTGTGGTTTGCTTGGGTACAGGTGTAAAATCATTGTTATAGTTATGAGAACAGTATTGTAATTGCGATCAGCGAAATTCTTATCCTCAAATACCGCACAACAAACCCAACAGTCGACTTCGTACACTGTTCCTAATGTGTACTTCAAAGGCACGCCTGCCAAGATATGCACTAGGAAGTGCATGCCTGCCATGGTATGCAGTTGGAAGAGTGTACTTACCATAGCATTCATTATGCCATAGCAGGCATGCACTCTTCCTTGTGCAGGCATGCATTTCCTAATGCGTGCTTTGAAGTATACATTAAGAACACTGTACTAAGTTGACTGTTGGTTTTGCAGTGTGTGTTTGATCTGAAAATGACACTGATTACCTGATAAGTAGCGGTAAGAATTAGCTACACTGCGGAGTACCATTTGGAATAATCAGTCGTGAGCTTGACGATTTGTTTGGTATTTCTTTTTCACCAAACAAGAACGATTTTTGGCATAAATTTTCATGATTTTGACTTTCCTGCAACCCATCCGACCTCTTTGCAGCACAGTGCCATGTATTGAGTCCCACGAAAAAATTGAAAAACGAAACAAAGCAGAATTCAATAGATTTACTTCTCTATATGTAGTCCTTTAAACATATATGAATAAGTGGCTTATATGTGGGGCTAATCATTCAAGTCATGATTGAAATTATGACCTCGACAATGGCAGGTTGGCATTGTTGGCCTTCCTCCTCGTAGACAATGGCGCTCGCAGCATCGCAAACAACAATCCCTTTCCTTCAATCGAAATAAAACGGGCGCCCCGCGCGCGCAGTTGGTGTGGGGACGAGAGAGAGAGATGGACAGAAATGGCGAGACGAGTTCGCTGCTTTTGCGTTTGTTTTCCAAACATGAAGGACCTGGAGCGTGACAACAGGATGGATGCGAATCGCGGAGCCAGCGTCAAAGTGGACGGGACGGCCCTAGCCGCCAGGCCGGGTGGGGCGGGGGAGCGGGAGGAGGCTACCAACGGCGTAACCAGAAGCAGCGGTGAGGAATGTATGAACAGCGTGAGCTCACTGTTTGGGAGGAAAAGTATTCGTTGTTTCGCAAATCATGTTTGAGTTGATTTGGCACAAACTAAAATAATTCGTTGTGGGAAATATTTGTCGTTTTAATGAAGAGTTTGTTGGTAGCAAATAAATCAGATTCCTGTAACGGAAGTCGTTTTAGTTGATCGCCTTCACTCTCTCAGCGATGTCTTCGCTGCTTTAACAAATTTTTCGTTGCATTGACGAACACTTTAGTTGAGACAACGAATTTTTCGTTCTCACAGCCCAGGTGTTAGTTCTTCCCATATCAACCGAAATGTGAGTTGGATCAACTAATGATTTTTTCCGTGCATTTAAAGGAAATAAGTGAGATGGCTACCTTGAAACAGCAGGTTCCAGTTGTCACGTCGTCATCCTCGCGAACGATGATCCAGCCACGTCACAGAGTATTCCACTTGTGGTGACCTGCACATGAAAGGGTGAGGAAAAGACAGTATTATTCGTCAGAACTCAGGAATGGGATTCATTCGCAGGTGCCCGAGTAACAATATTACCGAAGCGCGCTCCCTTGTTAGAAGTTCTGAGGACGGTTTCTTTTTTCACCCTAATCAGAATTTCCATAGTTCTGTGTACTATGTTTCGACTGAATTCGTCTTTGACTCAATAAAAACGGTTCTTTGGTGACCAGACCCTCCGACCGATTCAAGGACGGAGACAGCAGGAAGAGGTCACGCCGCCGTCATTGAATCAGTCCTGCAGTCTTTGCCCAGTGGGGAATGAAACGTTTCGGATTTAACCAGGATTAATTCAAGATAAGTTTCAGTTGGACTATCTGATTTATTCGTACCAGAAACCTTTCTTAAACGTCTCGCTGAAATTAATCTCGATCGGACGGATCGCAAATTATTCTTTGGTCGGTGCCCGCTAAACGTTCTACCGCGATCGATTTCGAAATGATTGCGAAATTTTTTTCATTCATTAATCAAGGTAGGACGTATAATGTTTTAATCGTTTCGAGCCATATCCGAAAGGAATTTGGGAAACATTTTATGAGCTCTCCTGAATCTACGTAGGTACTTCTGACAAATGAAGTTAACATGAACAGGACATTTGTTAAGTCCAGTTTGAAAATGCTTCGTTTGGAAGTGTTCAAACAACATTACACATCAAGAACATATTAAAAATTTATACTAGTGAATCAATTTTAATTGGAAGGAACCAGTGGTGGGCGTGGTTTAATCTTGAGCATGTTGGTCCAGCGAAAACCGAACATCCTTCGTAAGAGATTATCTTTATATAATCTTTAGAAAACGTTTCCGGAACAGATCACGAGGAGTGCTCTGGCCACAAGGGTGGTAGAATGGGGAACGCAACGTGACAGACTTTTACCAGAGCTCCTCCGTAGGTAAGTAGGTAGCGCAGCCGCCTTGTAACCCAAAGGTTGAGGATTCGAATCCGGCTGGAGTCGGGCATTGGTGAGTATAAAATTCTGTGAAAACTGAAACTACTTTAAATTCAACACCTTGAACTGTGGAGGAAAGCCAAAGTGCAAGGTGAACTTCACCAGATGTTCGTAATAAAATTTTAACGCTTTTCAGAGAACATATTTAATACGTTCCTAAGACTATCTCACGAAACGTTTTCAAGACAATCTCATATACGTTCTCAAGACCATCTTTTGAAACGTTTTCAGACCGAACTATGTGCACTCACAAGACATATCTGATACGTTTTAGTGGTTCGTTCTCAGGACTAATATTAGTTCATGCGAAACGTTTTCAAGACATTTTCAGAATTAAACATTCCTTACTGGGTGGACACCAAAGATGCGCATTTACACCGAGGACTAGCTTTTTCTAACCTTTGACATGTAGTCATTTGGTCATATCATACATGACCACGGGAAAAGAAGAAAAGAAAGAGAAGTAAAAGCAGAAAATTTTCCCTGCGGTGCTTTTGCGTGTCCGTACGCCCCTACCCTCACAGCAGCAGCAGCGGATACAGGACCACCACCTACACCGCGAGTCGGGGGAGGTTTCATAACCCTGCGGAGGTCCATCTTGTGTGTGTGTGTGTGTGTGCGCGCGCGCGCGCGTGTGTGTGCGTGAGTGAGAGAGTTAGAGTGAGAGGGAGTTAGAGAGAGAGAGAGAGAGAGCTTTACCCTGACGGTGGCAGCCCCGCGCGCCCTCTCTCCCATTCCTCGTCCCAATCCGCGCGGAGCTGCGCGCCCTCACACACACAAACGCAGACACATACTCTCTCTCTCTCTTTCTCTCTCTCTCCCACGCACACACTCTGCTGTGTCCCCCAGGCCGTCGCTCACTCGCCCATTTCGGGCACGTCGTGTGTCGACTGCGATGCGTCCGGTCCTAGAGGGCGAGCCAGCGGTCCGGACCGGACCGGGGCTTTGTGGGGCTCTGCCGGAGGGGTAAGGTGCGGCGTGTGCGAGCAGAGGGGCGAGGGAGGGCCGTAATATCAGTGGAGATGAAGGGGGGAGAGAGAGAAGTTTGGCCGTGCGGGCCGGGGCGCGGCGGGGCGGGGCGGGACCGGCTGGCTGACAGGGGCCAGGCAGGCCCGCCAGGCCGGAGGCTCTGCGTCACATGGAGATGTCCGCGAGAGGGTTTTGGGGGACGCGCGCGGCTGGTAGATAGGGTTTCATGGGGAAAAAAAGGGCAGAAACGTCCATATCGCGTGCGGGGAGGATTACAGGGCAGAACGTCGGATGTGTCGCTTGAAGGTCGGCTCCGCTCTGATGTTTAAAGAGCGCGTCTCAATTTTACTCTTTCAAAAACAAAGGAAAAACAACTTAAATAAAGTACATAGCAAAACCAAGAGTGAACATTTCCAAAGATTTTTTTTTTCTTGGAAGACGTTTTCTTTTTTATTCATTTTTAAGTGGACGAGCAAACCAGATAATTGGAAGCTTTCGTTTCGCGTGCCATATACAATTCACCGTGATCCCCATTTTCATGTTTCAGATTGTTGATTTATTTGACTTTTGATTATTTTTTATTTATAAAGGAAAATTTCTTTCACTTTTCGATTAATTTTTAATTTTTTCCCAATTTTAGAATTTTTGATAAATTTTATTTCAGTTTTTTGTTTCCTTATTCTTAATTTTATTTAGATTTTATTTTTTTTAATTTAAAAAAAATGATTTTTGGGGGAACGTCGACTGATTTTTCGAAGTCGTGCCCTTCTCCCCTCGTGTAAGGTATAATGCAAAAAGTTTTCTGTGCTGATGAATATTGTTCGTCATTTTATGAAAGTTGATAATTATATTAACAAAACGTCAACATTTTGGCGTGCCACGCGCGGCCTTGGTGCGGGCGAGGAGAGAGGACAGCGACCCCGCGGCGTGCTCAGGGCAGAGGGCTGAGGGCCGAGCTGGGCGCCATGCTGGACCAGACCCGCGCCCTCTCGCCCGGGCCGCCTCCCCTGGTCATTAAAACGAATACACACAGGAAATGACTGTGGCCCGCCATTTTGTGTGAGGCGGGCGCGGGCCGAGGTGGAGGGAGAGAGAGGGGAAAGAGATAAAGAGCCAGAGAGAGAGAGAGAGAGAGAGAGAGAGAGAGAGAGAGAGAGAGAGAGGCTGAGGGAGGCTGGGCCATGGACCCGCCCGGGCCGGGCCGGGCCGGGCCGGACCACGGTGTTCTGCGCGGATAGGGAGGGGAGCTAGGCCCCTGTTCCCTAATTTGCCCAGGGGAATTGTTTGCGCGGGAATGTGTAGCCCGTGCCCTCTGAGGGGCTACAAGTACACGCCGCGTTGCGCCACGCCCCTCGGCCGACGGGGTGGGGCCGTATCTGCCGCGCCAAACCTGCGCGGTTACGTCGCTTTGACGCGGGACGCGCGCGCGCGCCCCATGTGGGATTGTATGTAGGGGCAAAAGGCTTTGCTCTGACCTAGTGCCTAAGCATGCTCTCTACAAATTAAACAAAAATGGAGAGAAAAAAAGTATTCTGACGGAAAAACAAGTCTGAAAAGATAAAGTAACAATCGTTTCATGTGTGTGCGCGAGTGTGTGTGTTTGTTTGTTTCTGATTTCGCCGGGGTTAACGAGACCTGTCGTACGGAGTGCAGCGAACAAGCATCGCGGTAGACTCCGGTGGCCACGTGACGTCATGACGATTTCATTAAAAAAGACGCGCGTTTTAGTTTTGGATCGACACGACGGGGACACCGTGTTCGCCCGCATCCATTATGCATCCCGCGCTGATGCTACTCGGTTATCCAATAGTCAGCGGCCGAACACGACCGCCGCGATTCGAGAATGTCTGAGTCCCTCTCCCAAACTCGACAAAACCGTGTGCTCAGAAATACAAGAAGTTCACGAAGAACACTAGGAAATACATGAGAATATGAAGTAATTCATCAAAAGACTCATCAAAAATGCAAGAAAAATACTAAAAAATATGTACATGATAGAAATACAAAAAATGCAATGGAATTGTATACACATAATTGCACGAGTTGGCCGCCCCTAAATCACACCAGAGTCCTCGTCTAGTAAGACTTTCTCATTCATTTCTTAAAATGCAATGTCAGTAACCGCGCAAAACTCATTTGCATATTTGATTGTGGACCTAACATATTTTTAATATTATTATCAACTTCTTTTCTACGGTAGAAAATAATTAGGAAATTGTAAGACTCGCATCATCTTAAGCAACGGTGTCATACTACCCCTTACATCAGTTCCCACTGCGTGTTGTTACTTTAGAGTCCGCGATGTTCTCCTCTTTGAAGCTCCACAATCGGCTCTGGTGTATTATTTTCGCGGTCTCGCCTGCTATCAGCGGCTTTGCGGTCCACGGGCTTTCTTTGGTCGCATCTATCATCACATTACGATTTACATGAGCGGAAAGCTAAAGATACGGAGTTCGTGTGGTGGGGAGGGGTTTCTCTCTAACCCAAAAAAGACAGAGTATCGAAATTTATTTAATTTATCCGGAAAAAAATGCGGGGTTTTCCTTTCATATAAGTAGAATTACCTTTTTTAAATGCAGCTTGAAAGGCGGAAACGCTCGTTTGTAACTAGTCATCTAAAGACATTAGGAGCGCTGGCTGCACCGGTTTGTAATGACTAGCAATGAGCAAGGCAAATGAGCAATTGATGTCCCGGCCCGGCGCTAGGCACGGCTGCCGAAATGACACTTTGAAAGCGCCGGGCAAAAATGGTACGAGCATGATGCGCTGCTGATTACCTGCGCAGAGAATATTTTTCGTTCTGAAGCCAATTTAGGATAAGATGATACGCGAGTGTAATATATATTTCGCGGGGGGCAAAACTTTTTCAACGCTTGATTCCCAGTGTGAAACTCGTGGCCTTGAAGTAAGGTTCCAAATGTGTTCAACACACTATGTGTTTCAGCGCACGCAGGTACACAAAACTCTCACTCTTGGGCTTTTACTACTGAACGTTGCATAATGTCGTTCCGCAATCTTTCTCCCAGTTGCTCAAATTAGCAGTATTCTTTCTTTGTTTTAGTTTTTGTTTTTTCTCCCCGCAATGTCGGTGACGATTGGCCTGTCCATACAAATCAGCCCTGTGTGTGTGTGTGTGTGTGTGTGTGTGTGTGTGTGTGTGTGTGTGTGTTATTTGACCAGGGTACAAAAACGGAAAACTTATCGTGTGAGGGAGGGCGCTGTGGGGCTGGCGCCGGGCTGCGTGGTGGTGTCCCCAGGGTCCCTGGCCGGCATCGGGTATTGGCCAAGTCATTCGTTACACGGGCTCGGCGCGCCGCCGCATGGAGAGGGCATGGCGGCTCCACCCGTATCGCGCGCTGCGAAATAAATTGGAAATAACAGGACCCAATCAGGGTGGGCGCGGCGCAGGCGGGACTCGCTCAGGACCAGCGAGGCCTCGCCCAGGACGAGGACCCGCAGCAGCAGAGGGACCCTAACGCCATGGCGCGCGCGCGCAGGGGCTCAAATTCAAACGAAACAAAAGTAGACGAGGGACCAAAAAAAAAAAAAAAAGAGCACGGGAGAAAAAAGACGATATGGGACGGGAGAGGAGGGGGAATGAGGAATATGGATGAGGGGGAAAAAGTCGAGCGTATCCTCGCGCACCCTCGCTGTGTTTAACATTTACATGAGGTAGCGGGCGAGCCGAGGCCGAGGCGAGGCCGTCAATGCAAAACGCGGCAGCGGTGCGATTTAAATTTCCGGGCCGGTCGTCAAGGGTTGGTTCCGAATATATGGAGCCGGTTAGATATCAGGTGTCGGAAGCGTATACACCCGCGCACAGGCATGCGGGGATGTGAAGCTGTACCTATACCAGTCTTGTTTCCTTTACCGCAAATATTAGACCTGTCGGTTTCTTAAAATATATATAAAAAAAATTAAGCATCTCGATTGGGAAATGTTTTAACAACTGTACAGTGTTTAATGTACCAGTTTTGAACGGATTTAACTGACTTATAGGTTTTGCTATTCATCCAAAATTTCTGGAACGTGCAAGTATTTGGCAAGCGCTTTCTGGTTAACTTGCTGTAGCTACAACGAGCGAAGTGATTGATCCCGTGTGAGATGTGTGATTCAGAAATCAACACGAAGCATAGAGGGTGGGGCGATCAGTTGGGAACCCAACCACTCTGGTGAACCGACCCATTCGTAAATGAAATAATCCAAATAAAATTCAATGGAATCGAGCTCGCGGACAGAGTGAGAGGAACCAAAGAGAGATAAAAATAAAAGAGGTGCAAATAACAGCTTTTCTCTGTTTTTCGCCATATTTTGTGGACAAGCTGGCGGTAGCGCTGCTGCTCTACCGTCCCGCCGTGCCTCCAACGTCGCGCTTTGACGTAATTGGCAACGATCAGTGATTAGTTTGGTTCATAATTAGAGGGGGATTAATGAATGCTTTACGTGCGCGAGCGGCTGGCTCCTCGCAGTGTGACCGCAAGTTGGACTCTCACTCCCCTTTCCCCCTCTATGGAAAAATTAGAGTTAATTGGAGGAAAATACCGCCAAATCGTTCGGCAAACTGTCAAATTGGTCGTGTTACTGTCGGTATAGTCGTAATTGCCGTGGCCAAAGCGGGCACCGCCAAAGTGGCAGGTCAGTGTGACGGAATCACTGTCGCGGACGCATGTTTAATTTTTGTCGCCATACATGACCGTCCTTTGCTCTATTTCCTTTGCCTTGCGAATCAGTTTACTTTGCTCTCAGTCTCATTACTGGCTCAAAAAACACCCAAAACTCACGTCCACCAATACTGAGCTAGGATTTTAAAAAATTAAAATAATAATCAAATAAAAACTGGAGAAGAAACGATTTCTGAGTACGATGTCAGGCAACAGTTTTACTTTCTTACCGAGAAAAACAAATACTGAGGCAACGAACGGCTTGTATGTCGACGGGGTCATGCGTGCGCGCCGGGCCGCGCTGCAGGCTGATTCCGAAGATCGCTCTCGTGCCTCCGTCCTTGTCGCACTCATGGGGCCCCACCATCCCCAACATAGGGCACCGTCATAGGTGCAACAAGGACGGGAGGCACGTGAGCGATCTTCGGAATCAGACGGCTGGTCCGCGCCGCCGGCCTGCGGTCGGTAGTGGATAGAGCACGCGCCGTAATCCACTGCCTACGGCCGGCCGTTTGGTCACGTAGCGACACGTAGGCCCGGCCAGAGTTTGCCTACGTGCCTGCCGACCCTGGCCCTGCCCCGTCCGGTCCCCACACAGCACGCCCGCTATCAGCAAGGAACGGCGCGGCTCGTAGTGAGCACGGGTCATACAGGGGAGTCGGCACTATCCTGACTTATTGACTTCACAGTCCTTGCAAGGCGCAAAACTTTAGGACTGGGCTGGGTGGCACTCAGTGAGTGCGTCCAGTAGTATCTTCCTCTGCTTGGATGCATTATTAATGTCAATACACTGAGGGGGAAACTTTATACATAGGTCCAGTGAATTTCTGACCCGTTACCTCCCTTTTATTTGCGGCTGACCGTTTGACCTGCTAGAAGAGTCAGAGACAGTCGCAAGGGATAACTTAATTTGATATGGGACTTTGGATAGAGAAGTTCTGAGAGCCCTAACAGATGGGAAAAATTGGGTGTGTAATTGTCGCACATGTGTGAACATCCAATTGTACACTTAGATATGCTAAAGTCTGATTTTTTGAAATAATTTAGCTTACCTGGGAGTAAGGTGTACGAATAGATATTGAGAAATATACAGGTGTCTGACTTTCACACACTTGGGTTTCCAGTGTACGCTATGCAGTCAATATCGAAGCCATGGAAGTCAAGAGCTGGGCATCACTGTGCCGTGATGGAATTGTTCTATTTACTGTATACATTTCTACCGTGACGCAATGGCGGCTGCACTTTGACGACCACCTCGCTGTACACCACTCGCGCTTAATTTTCCTCATTCCACGTTTTCATTCACTCTAATGACCCTCTGCTCTGCTTGCGGCCATTCGCCCTGCGGGCGCACTGCTCTGTTTGAAGACCCTCTCGACCCTCGCTCTCACTCGGCTCAGCCCTTCCCTGGCGCCTCACCCCCCCCCCCCCCCTCCTCCTCCTCCTCTCACCCCTCCTCCCCCGGAAGTGAGTCAGCATGCAAGGAGGCCCGCTGATTAAGCTTCTCGGATTGCACAGTTGTCATTGGCGGGCCGGCAAAGCAAACCTCCCCTACTTCGACCGACCCTCCCTGTGCCAGCCCAAGGTAATTTCGCCCCCTCCCCCGTCCAATAAGACGCCCAGGCCGGGATTGTCGCTGGCTGGAGAGCTGGGTATGTCGCATGTGTTATCGTGCCGCACGAGATGCATGGGTAGATAAGAGCCCTCCCCCCTTCCCTCCCCTTCCTCCCTCTCAGGCATTCTCTCAGGAGCGGTGCGGGTTATTTGCTCGCAGTGCCCCCTCAGGGCCCCGCCCCGTCCCAGTCTGCTGGACATGGCTGGGCTGTGATGTCCTTGTGAGGGTCCTCCAGCTATCCCTCCGCTCACACGCAGGCACACCCGCCCCTTGGGGTTACTTCCCTCAGGGTCCGAGAAGGAGGAGGAGGTGGAGAAGAAGAAGAAGAAGAAGAAGAAGAAGAAGAAGAAGATGAGGAGGAGGAAGAGGAGGGGGGAGGAGGAGGAGGAAGTAGGAGAACGAGAGAAAGGAGCAGAAGAAGAAGAAGAAGAAGAAGAAGAAGAAGAAGAATGACGGTGACGATGAGGAGAGGAAGGAGAAGGAGGAGGAGCTAGAGGAAGAGGTGGAGAGGAATTAGTCGTGAACATTCCCCGGGGAGGGGTTCGACCCCCCTCTCCGCCCCTCCCCTCCCTTTCTCCCCCAAGACAAAATTTATGCTGTTGAGGTAGAGGGTGTGCCACAGTGTGGTGTCACTGCGGTCGCCAAGGGGCCTGGTGGGGTCGGCTTGAGGCCCCCGGGGCCTATGTGCACTGGAGTGGAGTCCTCCCGGCCCCACAAGCCTCCGGACAGGGTGAGGCGGGGCGGGGCTGTGTCTCTCCCGGCTGTGTGATGTCGTCCGTGACGCACCAGGGGGCCTAGGCTGGGCAGGCCTGGGCGGGGCGGGGCCCCTACCCTGGTACTGCTCTCCAGGCGACGACGCCTAGGGCTGCACTTGATAAGGTGGCCTGCAGAACCCCTCGACACGACCAAGGCAGAGGAGCCTTTAGTTGCTGTTACTGGGAAACCGAGTGTTTGGATGTCGCACATTTGTAGGTGTGTTATTTTCTAGTCACTAACATGCACCTTATAAATGTTTCTGCAAATTAACACAATTTTCAGGAAAATTAACACTTTTTAAAATCTGTTTTCGCTTTGTGAGCGCTGAGCGCCCAATAATTCACAGAACTAAAAGTGTGTGACACCTAGACTCGTGGTTTTCCAGTGCATTTTGAGAGCACAAAAGGTTGGCCTTGAATTCCGTTACATCAAACACGTTTTTGAGATTGAGATAACAGTGCACTGAATTGTCAAGAATCGATGGGGGTAAAATACTTTGTTCTATCAAAGGGCCCTTTTAAAACCGTTGTAATTGTATTAAACCGTAGTAGTTAACTCGTCAAGCTTTTGACACGCCCTTTTTTTCCGCAGTTGAGGGAAGGGGAGCAAACAAGACAAGCCAAACCCCAGTTAGTTTTGCCGGGGACCTCATTTGCTGTCTGTGTCTGCCCAGGCCGTCCTCCCGCCCTATATACTGGCGGTACAGGTGGAATGGCAGTGCGCCTCGCCTCGCCAGGCCCTTTAGAGATTACACCTGACTGCTTAAGTGCACGCCGCAATACTGCCCTGCGCTGGCCATCAAAACCCATCAGAGGCTATCAGTGTTATGGATCCAAGTGCTATATAGATTATTGTCAGACTGAAACCCCCATCAGGATCATCACTTGGCCATCCAGCAAAACATTCAACTGCAATGTCTTTTGGCCTGCGATACTTCATCTCCCGTTCGCGCCATTTGCAATCTGCAAGTTGGGGTGTTTTCTCCCCAAATGTTGCAGCGCACGGATGGCTTTGCGCTGCTTATCAGCCGACTTATTCAGAAGATCGCTCTCGTACCTCCGTCCTTGTTGCACCTACAGCGGTGCTCTATGCTGACCATGGTAGTGCTCCATGAATGCTACGAGGGCAGAGGTATGAAAGCGATCTTCGGAATCGCTTGGCAGTGATGGGCACTCGCGGCGGTTCACGGCACCGTCGCCGTATCCACTTTGTGCGGGGTCGACGTACGTTCCTTCAGATGAAGGTCCGAATCAGAGTGGCGGCCTCATACATCATGCAGCTAGCTGAGGTACGGACTGCGATCCCGGCCAGACAGGGGGAATGACCGGTCAAGCTCGAGTAGTCGATTACCGGTCTACGCTTTTGCTTCGGTGAAGTGGCCGTTTTAATAAGAAAACTCAAGGAAGAAGAAGGAGAAGAAGAAAACACACTGCCTTGTCGGTTTCGTGTACAACTTATACTCCACTCCGGGGAAAAGTATGTTTAACTTCTCAGCAGGTGACAAGTATCGCCCTACGCCGCTATTGACACATTTAAGTATTAAGAAAGGTGGGAATTCTCTCATCTTGTTGCGGTCTTGTTATCGTCGCCCTGGCCGCCATTGCTCACGCTGGGGTCGGCCGTTAATTTCGATCTCGATGACCACTCATCACTTTGTCGGACGTTAAGGCGTCCCGCGCAAGACAAACTGGCCGTGACGTCACCATCCATCACCATAACTCCTCTGGAGCCACTTACACGCCGCGCGACATTACCTCCAGGTGAACGCGTGCCGGGCTCCTGGAGCCGGCTGGAGCCAGCTGGAGCTAGCTGGAGGCACGCACGGGACACGTCCGGCGGGATTATCAAACTGGTTCAGTCTGACGGACACTGGAGAGAGAGACGAGGCAATCATCGACATGAGCGGGTTAGCTGACCTCTAGCTGCCAAAGTATTGAATGGAGCGCTACATCGTACGCATTTCAAAAAAAGGTAAAGTTTTTTTTTTTTTTTAGAGAGAGAGAGAGAAAGAGAGAGAGAGAGAGAGAGAGAGAGAGAGAGAGAGAGAGAGAGAGAATCTCTTTTTTTTTTTTTTTGTAGAGTATCAATCTTCCGATTTACACTTATTATTGTGCATTCTGTTTCCCGCTGAGAAACTTTCTAAAGTTTATATTCAGCCTTTAACACTTTTTAGCGCTTTGAAGAACTTCTTCTAAGCAAAGCAATCCCTAGATTGGAACATGTTATTGATTTACCTCGCTAGCTGGGAATGTTCAGTACTTCCTAGCCCATGTACGTTAAATATGTCATATGAAAACAACAACTTCCAATATCACCACCAATTGTAGATTATTTTTGTAAAAAAGAGGACAATTTGAAAGTACCTCTAGCGCTCCAAGTGCGAAGCTACTCGGTGGCAATACGCTTGAACGTTCACCTGTATTGTAAGCCATGAATCACGAGTGACATCGCTGTTTTATTTGCATGGTGATAGTGCACGACACAACGTTGCGAGAGACGGAGTTATCAGCAATGCTAATCCCGCACATTCGCCTGCTCAATCTAAAGAACGCAGTCACACGATACTCGCGTTGTGCTTGCACCTATTCGGCCAGTCATCCCCTAAGGAAATTGCGTCATAAAAGTGCGGGTACATAATATCCACACGGTCGTGAAGTTGTTGCCACCACAGGTAATCCGGCGTGAAACGCTAAGACGAACGCGCCCCCGCATATATCCTGGTCAGCACGCACTCGACGACTTGCGTTTCCAGTTTCGCTGACATTTTTCCTCTCTAGAACCTGCCAACCACGCGCCTGCGTCGAGGTGCCGGCCCGGTGGAGGAGGAGGATGGAGAGGGAGAGAGGAGGCCGGGTGTTGTTTACCCAGTTTGCATGTCATTACGCCCACGGCGTGGCATTAACACGTCACGCATCTCCGTGACTTGAGAAACATCGCCAACCGGTCCAGCACGCACTCCTGCTCGCGGTCGAGGAAACGGGATGAATTTGTCGAGAAAATATATCTCCGTCGGCATAACCGCCTAACAGTCGCGGGTGGAAGTCAGTCCGCACGGCGGCGGCCGGAGCAGCGCCGGGGGAAGCGTGGGGCGGCCAGCGGCCATGCTGGTGAGGCGAGCCGAGTCCGCCTCCCGGCCGGGCGCCGGGCGGGCAGCCGGGCCTCGTCCGCCGGCCATTACTGCGGCGCCCCTGCGGTCCAACCCCGCGCACTGTCAAATACTTGTGAAGTAAAGTTCTTTGCAACGTTGCGAAGAATTTTAGATTTTCGTTTAAGGGAGAATTTGTTCGTGTTGCAAATAAATTCTTTACAAGCCACCAGAATCCTTACAAACTATTTGTTTGTATTACGAAGAAATAGTTTGTAAACTTACGGAAGAATTAGTTCGTAATACAATGCTTCAAAATTCTTTGCAGCTTACAAAGACAATAGTTTGCAATGCTAATGAATTCTTTGCAAGCATTTTACAGTGCAAGGTCAGTCTGCACTGGTAAAACAAGTGTGCATAATTTAAACACCAGCGTGTGCAATTTATGATGTTGCACATTACATAGGGTGCACATTTTAAACGTTTGCTAAACGTTTAAATTCTGAACACTTGGACGCTCACAGTTCTATGTTGTCAATAGAAACCATATAGGAACTTTTCGTTAGTGTTTAAAATTTAAACACCAGTTGACGTTTAACCTAGTTAAACGTCACAATGTGTTGAAAAAATGCACACTTGAACTTAAACGTCAATTGACGTGCAATATTAAACACTTGTCTCACCAGTGTGACCTGCGTGGTGCAAAGAGGTATGTTATTGAACCTTTCGAATTGGTATGTGGTGCGAGGCGCATGTTGAACTGAGAAGGAAAGAAAGAAAGAAATATTCGAGGGGGCCAAGACTATGCAACCGCAGTGAGTTCAATCTTTGCAATCCACCAAAAAATAAAGAACGAAAAACGCCTGATTGCGGTGTATATGTTTGACGCATTCAGACTTAAACGCTCGAAAACATAATGCATCAAGAAATATTTAAGATAGTAAGTTATTGTGCAATCCACCATGATCGCACAATCTGTGTACACACTTTGGTTGAGTCGCGGGCCCCTCGGAAAATAAACGTCTATGAACTACTTTACTGCTGGTAAAATGCACGTCGCAAAATGTATTTGGTTTGCACAGGGACCTAGTGCTAGGTGATTTAATGCTACCGCCTTATATTGAAAGAAAGATTAGCTGCGGCTGTAACTTACTGACTTTCTTGTAGGAGCTATTCTGGTGCCATGGCACGACGTTCTCTGACTAATTCAAGAAGCAAAACCCACTCTTGTGTTTTGGGTTGTTGCTTCAGTCAGCACGCATGTATTGTTGAACTCCTACCAAAGTAATAAATGGCAGGCAGATTCTCCACTTCTACATATTTCTGCTCAAGGACCTAAATCCACCTGTCTTACAATTCTGAAGCGTCAAAGTGATTCTATCGTCTTGGGCAATGATATTGAAGCATTCTAGTTTTCTTACGACTTTAAAGTAACGCAGGGAAAAACGCTTTTATATAGAAAACGGAGAATTTGCAAATTTTGTGGAAGCCTTGAAGTGTTCCTTTTTCCCCACTTGCATGTGCAAGATGCAAATTATGTGAAGTTAATTACGCTGGAAACCCAAGCGTTTGTTTGTGAATGTAGCACACTTGCAGATGCGCAAGGATTAATTCGTATCCTTGGCCACCCAAACGTGTAAATTTTCCCAGGATATTCACACGTTTGGGTGGCCAACTGTACGAGTTAATCCTTTCATACCTACAAGTGTGGGAGATTTGCACACTCGGGTTTCCAGAATATCAATACAGGGAAAGCAGCAAACTCGAAAACAAATTTTGCTCTAGCAGAAGAACTTATTTTTATGCTGATACGGAATTACCACTAATCTTTACGAAGCGATCATTAACGGATTTACTTTTATCCTAGGCATCATTGGACTTAGCGCTCGCTCGTCGGATTCGCAGACAATCAAAACTTACTTGCAAAATATAAAACTTGTACTCGTATTGTAATGTCGCAAAAATCAACTGTGGCGTCGTGCGTGGGTGCGTGCTGCGCTTTCCAAACTGACCTCTGCGGAATCCAGATAAAGTGAACCTTCGCCGTTGCTCTTGTGCTTCCAGGTCGCTGGCTGTGCTGCTGGTCTCCGCTGGCTACTTCACCTCTCTCGTGCCTCGTTCTTCCTCCCGCTGCATACAGAAGATCCTTCCTCTCCGAGGATTGGGCCGTTACTGAGCCTTCAGGTGTTGTCCTGCCCGCCATGCAAATGCTCATTGGCGATGCAAAGAGTTGCAGCGGCTGCGGAAGGGGAAGGTGAAAAACCTGCCCCTCCCTAGGTCTGTCGCGGGAAAGAAAAAAAAAATAGTTACCGACAAGACCAACGTCATTTCGTGACTATAGAAGCTCGACGAAACGACTCCCGCAAACTTACCTGTCGGGCCAGAGAAAAAGAAGAAAGGATGGAATCGACAAAAAAAAAAAAAGAAGCTAGAAAACGAGGTAGGTGCCCGATATCGCGAATGAATTGGTTGTGAGAGTGGTGTTGCTGTGTAAAAAAAAAAATGAGAGTCAACTGGAAGGTGGAGCCGGAGGCAACATTGGGTTGGCCAACTATTTCCGTAGATGGAACAGGTTAGTCTAGCTTCCTGGTGTAGTTTCCTAGTTACCTGCTGCTTTCGACTCCATTTTTTTTAACTTAGCTTGTTTTTTCTCTTCTTTTTTTGCAAACGTTGATATTGTTTGGAGCGTCCTGCTTCTTTTTCGTGCAGATTCATGACTTTTCATTGTACTGTCCATGGATTTACACATGAGGAGCGTTCCATTTTCTTGACAAACGATTTAAACACAGAGAAAATTGACCAAACATTTTGTAAAGTGTTACCATCGTACTTTTCATATATGAGGAAAATTCCCAAAAATTTGTCTGCCGTTAATAAAAGGGCTGCAAATCAGTACTTGTTCACAAAAGACAGCTGACGAAAATAAAATTTCAAGCAAGCGGCACTTGCCGACGGGTCTGCCTTGCCCCGCGCGCTGCCCAGAGAAGAAAGAGACCGAGATAAGCCCAGTGATGAATTGACTTCGCTTCCAATAAAACCGAATCATTGCGCGAGACCTCTTTTGTTGCGAGGGCGCGGCGGCCGTGGCGGGCAGTGGCGAGGCTTCCCGGCCGCGATAGCATTTTGATCCATTCCGCGCGCACACGGTGCACGCACACACACACACACACACACACACACACACACACACACACACACACGCCGCCGCCGCCGCCGCCGCCGCCGCCGCCACCACCACCACCACCACCACTCAAAGCCAAATGACGCGCTTTTCCTCGTCACACCCAGCTGGGTCTTAGGGAGCGGTATTATATATTTTATGCAGCACGGCAGCGGCGGCGTCGCTGCTCTTCCCTCTCTCTCTCTTTTCCTCCCACGCGGGCAGTGCCTACGTTTCAAGTGCGAGGGAGACGAGACGATGTGTGTGCTTAGGTCCGCTGGTGGGGGCGCCGCGCACAGCTCCGCGGTCCCGGATTGGGAGGAAGCCGGGCTCCTCTCTCTTGGCGCATTTTTCTCATTGGCTGGTGCGGGGCGGCGCCTCGGCTCTCGCGGGGTTGGGGTGGGGTGGTGGGGTGGCGTTTGGGGTGAGCGCGCGCGGCGCCGCGGCCCAGGCCCGGCCCCGGTCCCGCCCGGGCCCCGCGCACCCAGCAGCAGCGCCCTGGCAGCGCCCGCCCAGAGCTTTTTCGATGCGAGCGAGAGGGTTGCGCGCCGCACCCCTCGCTCTTTCTCCCTTCCTCTCACCCTACCCCCCACGTTCTCTCTCTCTCTCTCTCTCTCTCTCTCTCTCTCTCTCTCTCTCTCTCTCTCTCTCTCTCTCTCTCTCTCTCTCTCTCTCTCTCTCTCTCTCGGGCACGGGCGTGAGGCCTGCTGGCTGGAGGGGACCTCTGCGGCGGTGGGCGTCGCGGATTGGTCGTTGCCGAGCGCCCCGGCCGCGGCCCTCCCTCCTCCCCCCGCCCCCTCCGCGCCTCCGCCGCACCCCTCTCCAGTGCTCCAGCGGCTCCTCGCGTATTCAAATTGGAGTACAGGAGAGGAGGGCCCCGTCGCCATTCTTTACCCGCCGTGTGCGGCTGGCTGCCTGCCTGCCTGCCTGCCCGGGCACAATGAAGTGCCTCGTGGTATTCCCTGATGAAAAAATCCATGATGTAAAAGCAGAGTTCCGCCGTATTCTTTTTTAAACCGCAGAATAAATTCGTTTCATAAAAGTCTTTCTGAAAAAAGATGAGGACTGAAACACTGAAAAAACAATTCTTGAATTTACGACTCTTTTCGTGATTTGTGATTACGATACAGATTTCTGAATTTACTAGCGTAGTCGTAAATTTACAACAGCAAATTCTTACACGTCGAAGAAAACTAAGTCGAGACGTTGTGTAGAAAAATTGTGGAAACAATGCAACTGGGGAAAATTTTCCTGTAACCCTTATGAATGTTTTTCATAGTTAACCACAATCACGCTTAATCGTTTTAAATTTTATTCTTTAAAAAAAATCTACGGACAGGAAGGGCTTAAAATAAACAAAACTTTCTACTTATTACTGTTGTAGCGTAAACCAAGTATCATTGCCGTATATTCCACCTGAATCGGCTCGCGTCTATGATATGTCGCAGGCCTTCAAGTCCTCACAAAATAATCCACTCCAACACAACGAATAAACGACATTTGCCCATTCTGACCTCCGTTGTGACCAATACTGCCGCTCGAGTCGTGATCATAATTCTCTCCGGGTTATTGCTTTCTGCCCTCCTCCGTGTGACGCGTGGGTTCTAATCAAAAGGAATTCGCAATGAACGCCGGGCAGAGAGTCTCTAGGGGTCCTTCCGCCGCCGCTCCTGCTGCTGCTGATGTGGGCTACAAATTAATATGGCGATATATCAAAATGTTTCGGCTGTGACTTCGACTTGGGCCAATCGCTGCGATTTCACTCGTGGCTGTAGTCTGATTCCGCACATCGGTCAAGGGGAGGTAGTCGCGTTCTCTCTCTCTCTCTCCCACCCAGTGGCAGTGCCTCATGAGTGAGACAAGGACGGAGGTCAGTCTACTGCTCCGTCCCGGCCCCGCGACCCTCCCCGCCCGCCGCAGTGCTCGCCCCGCTTAAAATCATAATCCCCGTGCTGTCACGATTTGCCTCGGAAATCATTATTATATTTGGTAGTCCAATCGTGGCATTGTCTATGGCCGGCGCGGCCGGGCCAGGGCCGGGCCGTCGCCCATGGCCCGGGAGAGAGCGGCGAGACGATTATCGACAGATTCGGGAAATGGGTGGAAGAGGAGAAAGAGGAGCAAAGTTTTAGGAGAATGGGAGGGAGGGAGATGAAAGTGCCACCGGAAACCCAAGTGTGCTAATGTAGCTCAGCAGCAGGTGCGAGAGATTATTTCAGCACAACTGTCTTGTTGATGTGCGAGGAACTATTCAGGAGGAGCTGACTCGCACACTTGCAGGCCAAAATTGTGAATTAATTTTAAAAACCGACAAAGTGTCTATCTGCATCTTGTTGACTAGAAACATGGGCTGTTGTATTATTATTATTATTTTTTTTTTCAAAATATACAGTATATCTGCGATAATGTTGTAGAAAGGGTTCATGAGTTCCTCAGACTCAGTGGATTTGGAGATTCTGTGGTCATTAGGTCATTTTGAGAAAAACACGGCATGAGAAAATTTAGCCAGCAAGGACCAAGTGAAACATGAGGGTTGTCATGGGTAACGAAACGATACCGCGCATTTATTGCACTCAACGCTTTGGCCGCGTCGTTTTTTTTTTATTTTTTCTACTTTCTGCTTTTTGTTCTTTTTATTTTGCAGCCATGGAAAGTGTCGGCTTATCAGAGCGACCCTCCCGTGTTTTATTTTGATTCGCTGTGGGCCGGCCGGGCCGGGGCCCCAATCACACTTTTGCTGTAAGGGTGCGATTTATTTACCCCGCATGATTGGATGCACTGGCCCACGAGAGGGAGAGAGAGATAGGGAGAGAGAGTTAGAAATTAAGTCTGATAGGGGACCGGCAGTAAAGGAAAAGGGCCTAATGCTCTAGTACTGACATTTTTTATCAGCAGGAGTTTCATGTATGTAGGTTATCATCGTGCATTTGTCGAAATTCGTTCTCCTTGAAACAGCTTTGGAATTCATTTTAGATTTTTGGGGGTAATTCCTTAGTACTTTTGTAAAATACCGTTCTATGCTTTTCGAAACTAGCTTCAATCGCTTCAATATAGTGAATGCATCATTTTAAAAATACAAACTAGCAAATGGCGTCCTTTTTCTTCTAGAAGCGCACTTTTGGCCTTTGAGCACTGTCAAGGGTCTACCACTTTGAAAAATCGCGTACTAGGATTATAATCAGCCACGATTATGGTGATTATCAATGATTATTTGAGATTATCTTTAACATATGTACTGATTATTGGCCAGTAATCACGCAATTTTTGGTCAAATTTGACTCTATTTATCCATACTTGTCAAAAATTTGTCAATATTTGGAAATTTAACATGATTATTATTATGTGATTATTAATAATCATCTAGTGGGGTGTGCGAGGATTATGGAAGTGGTCGACCCTTGAGCACTGTGCACAACGATTCGAACTTCAGAATGGCTACTTTGCGTAAGTATATCCAGGCCGGGCGAGTAGATCTCTTCTTCCAGTGAGTGACGCAGCAGCAAACAGCCAGAGAAATCTGAAGTTGGCCCCTCCCCCCCCCCTCCCTCCCTATTAAACAAAAATGTTTGTTTTTTTTTTTGAATAGACGCTAAAAATACTAATTTAAGACAAATGTTGCTGATTAAAAACAAAAAACAAATCCTTGCGTCCAAAAAAAAATTGAAGGAAAAAGTTTATTTGCGACTTTATAAAAGAAATGTGCCTTTGAATCAAGCAAGCCTTTGTTGGTTCAAAGAAACGATTCTTGGGGTGTACGAGGTCTTCTTCGGCATCGGTTAAATCATCCTCATGTTTTTCATCTTTTCGGTCTTAAATTATTTGAAACCTGCATCAATGCATCAATTGCATTCACAGTCCTGCGAATCCCACAGCCTCAGTCCCCGGTAGAACGGCAACGCCTGTAGGCGCCTTTTCCAAGACCGGTCGAAACGTCATCGCCCTATAATAGCGCTTTTTGGGGCGCTTTTCGCTTGTCTCTTGTTGGATAAAGAGCCGGAAAGGCGCTTTCAGGAGGGCGACCTGTGTAGGGCGTTCCTGGAGCGCGCTTTCAAAAGGAGTCGAATTCGCGCTCTACAGGCGTTGCCGTTCTACCGGGGTGACGTTGCTCTGCTGGTTCCGTTTCGTTTTGCTGCAATAACGCGTTATCGAAAGTGTCTCATACCTACCTCACCTTGATCCTCCTCCCCTGGCCGCCGCGGCCGTACGCGCAGCGAGAGGGAGCCCGCATCGACCGAGCCGCCGAGTCGGCTGCCTGCCTCCGCGCGGGGGGTTCGGGGATCTCCCGCTAGGTGGCGCTCGAAGCTCCGATGCGCTCCCGCGGCGTGGCGGGAGGCAAAGCTGGCAAAGCACAGCACAGGGGTCCGCCTCTGCGCGCACACGCGTCAGAGTTCTCAAACGGGTGGCTCCGGCTACCTGGAGAGCGTCCGAATGCGCAGGAGAGAGCGAGATATTAGCCGGTTACAGCATCTCACTCGCACCGAGCTTGCGGTAATCCAAAAGTTTGTAACAAACAAGTCCACTGTCATTGAGAGCGTAATCGGTTACAGTTGATGAGTAGCCGTATTAAATTTCGTCCAAAACTATCACAGCTGAAATGTAGAAATTGAAAGAGATGTATTTTTTTTTCTTTGTGCGCTCTCCGAAACATTGGATGGCGTGCATCCGTGGGTGGGTGGGCTTTGCGGAGGGGGCCCGGCCCAGCCCGGACCCGCAGGACTGCAAGCTCCTGCGTCTTTCAAAGAAATCGACTACCATTGTCTCGACCCGTCTTAAAAGTGCAGTGGCTTGTTTCCCCCTTGACTGAAATATAAGAGGCACTGTTTGGGGATAGGGGAGGGGGGCTTCGCGTACGTAATGCAGGGGTGGCGGTGTCTTGTGCCTTTGTCGGCGCCTCTTACTCTGTTAGGGGGACACCCCCCCCCCCACTCCCCCTCGCCTGCACCACGCTGTAGTGGCACTGCACTGCGTAAAGACGCGTCATCCACCCCTTCCTTCCGTGGCATGACACTTATATTATTGGTTAAATGTACACGGGCGGGTTTTAAGTCCAGCTGACGGGGAGGGGCGATGTGCTGTGGGTTGCCTACATCAGGGGTTTTGCACCTCAAATTGCGTACATTTCAGGCTGCCTTTAGGACGCAACCGAATTGCCCTCACTACAAACCCAGTATTTATTTTAGCAGTGTTCGCTGGGAATCCAGGCAGTGTACATATGTACAGTGTTGTACACCATCTAGAATAAGAAACGCGCATTCATGCAAGCATTTATTTTTTCAAAATTGAACACTGAAAAAATATTTGTAAATTTACGTCGTTTTTCGTTATTTGTGATTACGACATAGTTGTAAATTTACGAGCGCGCAGTCGTATAGTTAATAAGAAAATTATCGTATCAATATAACTGGGAGTGTAACTTTACGACATTCCTCGTTGAAAATTTTCGCGTAACCCTTTATTTCAGTGGAACGAGCGCTGATTCGTAAATTTGTAGGATAGAGCCATTCCCATAACAAGTGATTGACATTCATTCACCTACAGTCATGAGTACAATATCCTCTCTAATGCCCAAGCCGGGGAAAAAAAAAAAACTTAATGGCCCGTGACGTTTGAGGACATTTCTTTCCGCGTTAATCATCATGAGCTCTGCAGTTATCGCTTGTTCACCACAACTCGGGTTGCTTCAGACACCGGCGCCAGGACACTCATATAGTTTCGGTCTTGCGGCTCCATTTCTAGATTGCGCCGTGCGCGCGCGAGTGCGCCTCCTAGAAGGTGAAACAGGCTGACATGAGTTATGATTTTGGCCGCACGAGGGACCCTCTGCGCAATGGGATTGCAGTGCCTCCCCTTCCCCTTCCAGCGCTGCCGGACGCCGGCGGTCGCCACTCGGCGCGGCGGCCGGCCACCACATGGGGCCTCGCCTCGACGTAATAATGGTCAGCTCCTCGGGTAGCGCAACTACTACATGCAGCAAACGCGCACAGGACTACGCGGAGAGCAAGACGTCTTCGTACATATGCCTTGCTGTAAAGCGTACGCTACTGGACACTCAAGTGCGTGGAATTTGTGGAATACCGTTGATTTTGCATTTAATACAATATCCTGTAAAGAAACGAAAATTTCGCAGATATTACAAAGAAAGCTCTGTCGATTCATTTTTTTTTTAAATCGATATTGCAAAGGAATTTCAGCTAAATTATCACATGGAATAAACTTCGTCTTGATTTTTAAGCAGCTCTGGAAACTCTGTTTATTTTCGCCATAAGAGCTGCTTGGTTGCATCGAAACTGATTGGAAACCAATACGTCGTTTTCTCCGTGCACACTCCCGGCTTGTGTACTTTTTTGTACGTAGCAATGTAAATCTATGTGCATGCGTAACTTACGGAAAAATTTCTAACATAGTTACCCATTTAAAGGCTCACTTTTTACGTAATTACGTAAGGATTTTTGCAAAATTATTTTCATAGATTTACATAGCTACGTTCAAAAAAGTACATAAGCCGGGAGTGTGTGCAGAGAAAAGTCACATAAAATATAGGAGCAACAGTATTTTGTTTACCTATTGATGGAAGGTACACATGTTCTGATTTAATTTTGCGCGTGTATATTTTTGAGTATGCTCCTGGCCTTGGTGAGGAGTGCGGCCGCGGCCCGGGCCGCACTACTATTAGTGACTCCTAGCGTCGTTACACCCAGCACAGGCAGGCACACCGGCACTACCGCCCTCCCGCACCTGCCTTTGGGGACTTTGCCACAGGGTCTTTTTCCTCTTGCGTCATGTGGGTCCCAGAGAGCACTTGGAATAACGCAGGCGCAAGCCAGGCAGGCACACCAGAGCGGTCAGACCGGCGCGGTGACCAGTTTGATGTGAAAGAGGGAGAAGGGGGAAAGAGTCAGTCGAGGGGCAGCGCAGAAGTAGACGGATAGACAGACACCGAGATAGCGGCCAGCACACGTGATCCATCAATGATCTACTCTGTGCCCAAAACTGACCGAAACTGTCATACACATTTCAAGTGTTGAAAACTATAAGATGATGGTTAATTAAGAAAGGAACCAAAAAAATAAAAAAAATGTATTGCATGAATAACCGGTAAGTGGGGCGCCAGGTACGATCAAAGTGACAGTTTTAATGTCCCATTCATGTACTATTGAACTTAGCACCGGAACGTACGTGTTCGATATGGCGTTCAAAACTTGATAGAGTTAACGCTTTTGATTCCGGTATGTATGGCACCTTATAGTGTCTGGGGTGCGCACTACTCTGCTCTTCGTTTTCGTCTTGAAAATAAAACAAAAGATGAATAAAGTACTGTTTTCCGGTACTTGAGGCGCACCTTGCCGCAGTACACGCGCCTCTGTGGGGACAGTCGCGGGAGCAGCGGGACGGCGCGGGGAGAGGTTTGGGAGAGAGGTGAGGGGAAGGGGCGAGGAGGAGGGGAGAGGGGGAGGGCGACAGAGTGCGGAGCCGAGATGTAGCGCACCAACAGTAATCATAAAAGCGAAGTAACGCGTTCCGTTTCTTTTGATGGGAAACACATCTCAAGCATTACGAGTCGCCCGCGCTGGTCTCTCTCTCTCTCTCTCTCTCTCTCTCTCTCTCTCTCTCTCTCTCTCTCTCTCTCTCTCTCTCTCTCTCTCTCTCTCTCTCTCTCTCTCTCTCTCTCTCTCTCCCCCTCACCCTCCTTACTCGCTCTCTCCTCGCGCGCTGTTCCAACTCTCGGCAGTCCATCCTTGTCGCTCCCCGCTTTCTCCACCTGCGGCTTTTACTATTGTTGTGGCTTTTTGATAGCAGTTTACTTGAGGCGCGCATCCTTGGTGGCGTCACTGCTGCGCTCGCCCCCTGCCGGCACTTTGGGCAAGCTGTTATGACGCTTCTTCCTCGTTTCTCCTCGCTTTTCGCTTATTTGGCCGCAGTCCCCACCCCCGCGGCGCTCTTTCGACACTTTTTCTGTCCTCTTCCTTTTCGGTAGGTTTTCTTCCCCTTCTGACCTTAGTGTCATCTTTTAGTCTCTTACTTAAGAGAAGATTTTCTCTTTTTCTGAAAAATGTTACTTCATTAATTTGATATACCTTTTTTTGTCGTATGTGTGCTCCTTTTCTCTTTTCTTTCAAAAAGGTCTTCGTGTGGTGGCATATTTCCGTTTTTTCTTTTCTTTTCTTTTCTGCTTTTACTGAAGGTCTGCTGCAACTAGGGCGTGAGCACCCCACACAGACCCTAAAGAGGGACCCGGAAATACAAGCGGAAGACTAAGAGCAGAAAATTACAAAACATTTTGTTAGTAGCGAATTACAAAATGTAGTGTACATCTCCGAGGGTATTGTTCACAGTGCCCCTTGCCCCCGCGGGGAGGGGTGGGGTGGGAGCGGAGGAATTAATGCCGTTATTGGTGCCAATAAAATGAGGGGCGGCGCAGAAGGAAGACGGAATGGCTTGACAATAAAACGTGTTGTGGTCGCCGCGTCGCTTCGCACCCCCCCCCCTCTCCCCCTTCTCCTTCAAGCTCGTCCCGATCTACCTGGCCATCCACTGCGTCTTAGATAAGTCTGTTGAGATGATGGTACGATGGTTCGTTTGATACGAAACGTTTTGCAGATGCCATGTGTACCAATTGCATACTGCACGCCAAAACCAGCAGGCCTGGTTTTCAAACAAGTGTCTTTGTTTTCGAAAGCTAAATGTCCTGGTTCTCAAACACCTGGTTTTGAAACAGCTCCTCAAGAAAACTGCTTGAAAATCGTGACATCGTTTCTGCCCCGTGTGCACTGTAAAATGCTTGCAAAGAATTGGTTTCGTATTGCATAGTATTTTCTTCTCAGGTTGCAAAGAATTTTAGAGCAATTGTATTACAAACTAATTTTTCTATAGCTTCCGAACTACTTATTTGCAGTACAAACATTTAGTTTGTAAGGACTCTAGTTGCTTGCAAAGAAGTTGTTTGCAAAACGAAACAAGTCGAGCATTACCATAGTAACTGAAATTTCAATTCAAATTTACTGAAAATCTGTAGTATAAATGTTGAGGAAACTTTAAAAGTGAATATGCAATGTTATAACCACTATAACTAGATGTAATAATCAAAATCCCTTGAGTAGATTTTTTTTACAGTTGACATACGTTTCCCAGCGGTTTTAGATAGCTACTCCGTTGTCTAAAAGATTTTCGTAATACGAATGTCAAAAATTCTTCGCTACGTTGCAAATAGTTTAGTTTGCAGGCGTTGTACAGCAAGGGGAAAAGTTTCGGAAAATCCCATTTGCCCAGCGTAAAAATAGTCCTGTTGTACAGGTGAGCCGAGGAGACCTTGGTCCCGCCACCGCGAGCCCACATCCGGTCAGGGCCGCGAGGCCCTGCTGTCCTTCCTGCCCGGCGCCAGCAGCGTGGCTCGGGGTGTCATCTTTCGCACTATGAGTAAGTGGTAAGAGTGGGCAGGAGGCAACACGGCGTAAGATAAGGGCCCCTCGCACCATATGCTCTCTCCGTCACTCCACCTACCCTTATCCCCCGGCAGGATATCTCGCCCCCGCAAGCCCGGCGCGCCCGGCGCGGCTGGGACCGTGACGGAGCTAATATCAGCCCGGTTGTTGAGTTCTCTGGCGTCCCCCGCAGCGTCAAGACAGCCCCCACCCCCCACCCCCACCCCCACCAAAAATAAAAAATAAAATTATTAAAAATAAATAAATTTGAAGCTGTCACAGTTATTGTCAGATATGGTTTGCGCAGAGTCTGCCATTTACAGTTACTTTTCGACTACAATATAGCTGGGTGGTAGCCATACGATATGTGGGTGAAAATAATTTTATTTCTAGCTGAGGGTATAAATCAGATGTTTGCCTTGTTAGACATTTCTGTGGTGGCTTTATGTGTCGATAAAAGGCATCTCCGGTGTGTCAAAGTCTGACCCAAATTACCCACGCCACGTGAGTATACTCTTTGCAGAGGTTTCACCGTAGTGTTCACCTGGCAATGAGTCACTGCTTTGGTCAGTTTGTTTGCCACGGCGATCCTTCATATGTCACCGGCCGCCTTATCGAGGTCTGCCTTGAGCTGGCTGCTATCGATATCTCGTTATCGGCCGTGTTTGTTCTGGGGAGTGGCCTGGCCCGGGCCCTCACCTCACCCCTTGCGATAGTCAACAGTTTATTGGACTTTTATTCCGTCTCGCCTGCCTCTCACCTTGGTGCCTTTATTGGATATTTCTTGCCCTTTTCTGATCTGTGACGTAAACCGCACTGTCAAATTCCTACAAAGAAATGCTTTGCAAATACTTCGAATATTGCAAAGTGTTTTGAAGCTTTGCAACTTGCAAAGCATTTCTTTGTCATTGCGAAGCAGTGCTTTGCAATTGCGAAGTAATGCTTTGTAATTGCAAAACAAATGCCTTGCAAACTGAAAAGCTTTAAAATTCTTTGTAGGAATTTAACATGAAAATTGAAACTTTTCGTAGGTCCTTTGTTAGTAACAAGCCACCAAAATTGGGGAAGAGTTTTCCACTTTACGCTCTATATCTCAGCAAATAATAGCACGGTAATTTAACGATAAAGTAAGAATGGTAAATAGTTTACTGTGCTGGAGGTCGTGTAGTATACACGTGCATTACTCGAGTCCATTGAGCTACCGGACCGCAAGATATGTGCAGAATTTATGCCGTACTTTTCGCATGATCGGCGTTTTACCAAGAACGCGGCACACTGCCTTTTATTTGACTGTTTCAGTCTCGAGGGTGGGTGGTGACGCCCGCAGGTCGGAGGTTAGGCCAGCCCGCCACGCACGCGTGCGAGGCGCGCTGCATACCTGCGACTCGACAGGCGCACAGACAGTGCGTTGCCGCCCCCGGGATTATCTTTTTTCTGATTGTCACTGCTGCCATCAGTTTTCTGCCCTCTTATTCCATCCTTCTCTCTCTCTCTCTCTCTCTCTCTCTCTCTCTCTCTCTCTCTCTCTCTCTCTCTCTCTCTCTCTCTCTCTCTCTCTCCTCTCTCTCTCTCTCTCTCTCTCTCTCTCTCTCTCTCTCTCTCTCTCTCTCTCTCTCTCTCTCTCTCTCTCTCTCTCTCATATCTCTCTCTTCTCTCTACATATCGCGTACTCGTTACTCGTACTCGCTCTCCCTCACTGGCCCTCTTGCTCTCTCTTATACCCGCCCTCTCTCCTGCTCTCTTTCTCTCCCTCTCTCGCTCTCCCTCTACCGCACACCCACCCCACCGATTAGATCATCCCGCTGTGTGCGTGTCGCGCGCGATGTTAACGACAGTCCCCCCTTCCGGGACCACTTAGACCCTGAAGGGTCCGGTCAGGTCCGGGTAGTTCGGCCGGACCTCGGCAGGGTAAGGCCCAATAATAAGCCTGCTTGTCCCTTCGAATCAATGCGTTGTCCGCTTTGGTTCCCTACAACTTACTATTAGAATTGCTCACATTTGGGGGGGGAGGGGGTTAGATTTTTCCCTTGCCCTCAGGAAATACGTTAGCGTGTTGGGAAATGGGGGAAATGCTTCCCTAAATCATGCGAAGGTTTTTATTAAAATCAAACCAATTTTTTTTCTAAGGCTTATACTCACTGGCAAAACAAATGTGTAACTTTGCACACTTAAAGTGTGCTTTTTACTACTTTGCACATTACATGGTGTTGAGTTTTAGTAGACATTACAATAACGTCTAAACTTTAAACGTCTCGCAAGTGTCGAATGTTTGCACACTTGGACACATGCACCAGCTATTGGGAAGCCATAACAAACGTCGAGTAACTGCACACTAAATGGTGTGTGCAGTTTTATTGAACGTTTCGGAAGTGTCGAAACATTGCACACCGAATGACGTTTAGTTAAGCTCGACACCTTGAAGTGTGCAATGTTTGCACATTTTAAACTAAACACCAATTGACGTGCAGAACTAGACATTTGCTTTACCATTGCTCCATGCCATAGTCGTTATGTCCATCTCTTTCTAATGCTGAGTTGACAGTAGTCATTTGAAATTTGAAATACACTTTACTTTGCTCGAAGTTATGGGAAATGGCACACACTTCAAGTCGCGTGAATTCACTGTTTCTTCAATGGCATTGAAAGTACTACCTTTTATGGCAGTGACACACAATGTCAATAAGACAAAAGTAAGACCTTTCAAGCGGCAATGAATCGGGCGTTGCTAATTCAAAGGCAGTCATTCATTGCCAATTCAAAGGCAATAAGTGGTATTGTGAGCAAAATTTCGGGAAGTTATTTGCAATTCTACCGCACCACTGCCGCATTTTTGGCAATGAACCTTCACTGCCAAAAATGCGGCAGTGATAAAATTGCTAATAAATTTTGAGTAAGTTTCAGAATTATTTCTATTTTTATTGCCATTTTTTGCAATGACCGATTCATTGCCGCTGGAAAGATTTTTCTTTTGTCTTATTGCCATTGCGCGTCATTGCCACAAAAGGTAGTACTTTCATTGCCATTGAAGAAACATTGCCACAAAAGGTAGTGATGCACTGCCATTAATTGCATGATCACTATACCTTTGAAAAACCAGTGTTTCCATGAGTATATACACGTCTGAATTTCCTCGAAACAGTCGCACTCCCTTATACCTGTGGAGTTTTACGGGTGGAAGTTCACAAACCCACCACCACTACCCTAGACAAGCTGTTCCGTCCCTCCTGCGTGCGCCGGGGTTGTCCAGTCCAGGTGTGTCGCGCGCCTGGCGAGGCGTCCCGGCCGGCACCGAGGGAGATAGCGCACCGGGAATAAAATATGCAGCGGGCGCTTACAACACACACACACACACACACACACACACACACACACACACACACACACACACACACACACACACAGCGGCGGGGTGCGGTCGGGAAGACGTCACGCACGGGCCCGGCCCGCCCCACCCCTCCACGCCCGTGGGAGGTCCCTCATATGCCCGTCTTTTGCTCGCCACACCCTAACCCTATAAGTCAGCTGCTGCGCGCACGACGCACTTTTGCTGATATCCTCACGTCGTGAAAATCTACAGAATGCAAATAAACCTCCGCGTGTGTGTTTTGGCAGGTAGGTCATTGGCGGCCAGCTTCTTTTAACAGATGGTCGAGCAAGTGTTTTTATATGGAAAACGCATTTTAGCAACCAGCAGTGGTACAGGTACGAACACCTTTTTATTTTTATTTTTAAAACATGTGTACAATGTCGTAGTTCTACAATAAGTGCGCGACGAGTTGACTATGTATGAATTAGTACGAATTGCCATTTTTAGGTTGAAACTGTTATTTCGTATGATTCAAGTGGTAAAGTTTGATCGAGGAGCTGGGGAATGGGTGCGCTTTGCTGAGAGAGAGAGAGAGAGAGAGAGAGAGAGAGAGAGAGAGAGAGAGAGAGAGAGAGAGAGAGAGAGAGAGAGAGAGAGAGAGAGAGAAAGGAGATAGAGGGAGGGAGAGAGAGGGGGGACAGTTGCGGGAGGGGAAAAGTGGTGGGAAGGGGTAGAGTCTCCAGCAGCGCCAAGGCTGTCGCGGCGACAGTGTCGGTCAATGAATCTAGTTTGGGGTCTTGGCCGGGCCCGGCCGCAGTCGGACCCTCATTTCCAATCCCTTGGGTACTTGTACGACCGCACACTTAGACCGAAAGGGGTCTAAATCCTGGCGCTGGTGCTGGACTCTGGCCAGTCCAGTAAATGTCGGCCGGCCCCGGAGGATGACTAGGTTCCAACTGGCCAGTCCGACCAATCACGCCAAGATTTACGTCGTCTGGTGTGTTTTCCCCCGAACCTCCTGCCTTCCCCTTCTCTCTCTCTCTCTCTCTCTCTCTCTCTCTCTCTCTCTCTCTCTCTCTCTCTCTCTCTCTCTCTCTCTCTCTCTCTCTCTGCCCCCTCACTCCTTTCCCTCCTTATTTTCCGCCTTCTCGTGTTCTTCCTCTCGCTTTTCCCCCTCTCCTCCCCTCTCTGTACCCTTTCTCTCTTTATTTTCCGTGTTCTTTTGTTCTCTCCGTCTCTCTCCCTCTATGTGTCTCACTCACTTCCGCGCCCCGCTGCTGCGCTCCCCGCCAGCTGATGCAGCTCTGCATGTTATATTATTGTAAGGCCCCTTTCACTTTCAATACTTTCCCTCGCGCGTCTCGCTGCTCGCGCGGGGTGCGGTGGCCGGGACCCTCTCACTGCCCGGGGGCAGCACGATGCACCGCGCTGCACCCTAGCGCGAGCACACACACACACACACACACAATCACACTCACTCAGAGGCGCGCGCGCACACACGTTCTGCGCTCAGCAGTAAAAGACCAGATCAAGGACGAGGAGGAATCCTTTGGCCTTTTTTGGCGCACCATTAATCCCTCTATGGCGATTATACGAGCAGCCCAGCTTATCCTCTATAATAATGGCACATACCTGTTGACTGACTAAGCCCGCATCCGTGCATACTCTTTCATAGTACGGAAATAATTCTAATTTCTTTCTTTCTTTTTATTTTATTTTATTTTTTAAATTGTTTTAAAGTTTTGCGGGGACAGCTGCGATATAGCGGAAGCGATTTCGGACAACTTTTGCCACAGAATTTCTGTTTCGTGTCTTTGGTTTTCTTTTCTTTACTGTTCTTTTCGTTTTTCTCCTTTTCAAAAAAAATGCACGCTGCTCTCCTTGAGTTTCCTAATGATTTCCAACAACTTCCTCTACGGCGCGCAAAGGAAGCGGGTTTCCTGGTGCGCGGCCGTCTGGAGAAGGGAAGGGTTAGGAGAGGAAGAAGGAGAAATTGAGAGAGGGAGAGAGAGAAAGGGGGGGGGGAGAGGAGAGGGTTGAGGCAAGGCCAGCTCGACCGGTTTCAATTCTAATGAGCTTTCACTCGCATCATAAGGACGAGCGAATTTTTTTCTTTTTCTTCTCTCATTCCTTCTTTCCTTTTTTTCGTCTCCTTGGGCGCGTAATCTTTTCGCGTCCTCCAGTCTTTTCCCCCTCATGTCTTGGCGTCCTGCTCGCCTCCTCTCTCTTCACGCAGACCCTCCCCCGCGTGCCGCGTGCGCTCGAGGGGTAGCCATCCGCGTGTGCCAAACAGTGTACCGTTCTCAAATGCTCTTCCTGACACGTTTCTTGTCTGCAACTTTACCATAAATTTTGTCGGTGGCGTTGTAGTTCGAATTTCACGGTGAAATTTTGCACGATCTATTCGTCTACTCGTAAAATTACAGTTCGAAATTATTAATGTAGCAGCGCCGCACTTGAGATTCACAAACAAGCAAGAACGAGCTGTCGTCCCAAAACAAATTGAAATGGGAAAAAAAATGTAAAAATTTTAACAGAAATACATGGCAATTCGACTTAAGCTGTTTTTCAAAGCTTTCGCCGAAGACTTTACTTCGCTCATAAGTTCGTCCTCCTTTCTTATACTCTCCTTTTCCGCCTCCTGTAGTGCATTCTCTCTCCCCCTTTCCCATTCCATCTCCCTATCGCCTCCCTCCCTTCCTCACTCGCACCCCGTTTCTCCCTTTCCCTCTTTCCCCACTCATCCGTGGCGCCTGCTCGCCTCTCTATGCACCGGCTCGCTGCAGGGGCGGATTTGGTGGGGGGGCAAAGGGACAAGTGCCCCCCCCCCTGGGGCTCAGGCGCCCCCCCCCCCCCAAAAAAAAGAGGGGAAAAGAGGAAAAAGAGAGGGAGAAAAGTGAAAAAGAAAGGGAGAAAAGAGAAAAAAAGAAAGAGGAAGGGAAAGGGAGGCAGATGGTGGTAGACGGTTAATCCAAAGCCACCCCATCCATCCAAGGAATACACCTCGCGATAAAATCTTCTACGAAACCGATCTTAGTTCTACTTAGATATTACGCCTTTTGCGCCGTTTAAAAGCAGATTTCGCTGCATTGTGACATATTATTCCGCTAATCATGGTGAAATTCTCGAATTAGGAGTAGTTTATTACAGAAGTGAATATCTCCTCTGATCCAGCAGAGTCTCCGTGCGACCGGGCAGCGCCGCGAGCCGGGTCGGCACGCTGCGCTCTTTGACTCTTACTCTTAAAGTCACTGTGTTCTAATCTGCTCATACCTTAAAATCCTCACTTCTGCTTGCGTTTCCTAAATAAGTCAATTTTTTTTCCGCTCGCTCCGCTCGCGATGTTTTGCTCATAATACAAAAGTTTAGCCCATTTGGTACACTTTTTCAGTCCGGCTTGTTCCTCAGCTTTTATCAGTTTCATATATTGTTATTTGTTAACACGCTTTAGCGTGCAGTTTTTGAACGATTCCTACAGGACGTGCTCTATTTTGACACCTACTACGACATAAAATCAAAATTTTTTCCTCGCTTCGCTCGGAACTACCTCTTTCTGCCATTCAGCTTATGGATTTAGGTCTACACAGTACGCACTGATCCTTAAAAAACAATTTAAAAAGTTTAAATCCCATTGGGAACTCTAATTTCTAAAGCATTACATTTTCAGTCGATTTGTTATTGAGGGGCCCCTGAAAGTAGGCAACCTGTACGTTTTGCCCCCTCCTCAGCTGTAAGCTAGATCCGCCCCTGGCTCGCTGGCGGCCCGGCCGGCCGCAGGATGTTGCGGGACTTTATCTTAATGTGAGGAGGCCCCGCCCTGCCCCGCTTCGCCGCTCTGCTCGCCTGAGGAGCCAAATTGTCGTGGCGGAGAGATTATCCGGTTTGTCCAGGCGAGAGGCTGCCCGCCCCGGCCTGGGCCGGACTGGACGGGTGGGCCACGCCAGACCGTCTTGCGTCGTATTGTCGCTGCGAAAACGACCACTTTATAGCCGTCTTGTGCACCGCTGGGGAAGAGATAGGGGCGCGGTGGAGCGGCTTGTGTTGCTGAGCCAGGGCGCTGCATCGCGTTGGATCCCTTCGCGCATTGGCGCAAATACTTTTTTTGTACGATTTTTACATAAGACGTTAGTCTCGTTGTGCACGCATAGGTTTCGTATAATTTCACCAAGTGCGTCTGTTAAATAAAAATTTCCGTAAATATCCATAAAATTCGGATTATTATTATTATTATTATTATTGAGATTTGGAAGCCAGCGAAAATGCACACGGTTAGATGGACAAGTACACGAATAAGTCTGTAAACGCTTAAAAGTGTGCAACATTCACACCGTTGGAATTCCAGTGCAGGCCCGTCCTATGCGGGGGAGGGGGAGAGAGAGAGAGAGAGAGAGAGTGTGAGGGGATGTGTGGTGTATGTGTGTGAAGGTGTGTGCCTGTTGACGCCGTCTTGGCTTATTGTGTTTGCGCCGTCTTTTATGTCTCCGACGATCTTGGCGGCGGCGGTTGTGACCGTGTCACTCCGCTTTTACGGCCGTCTCCCCCCTCTGTCCTCCTTTTCCTTCGCACCCCTCGCGATCTCTCTCTCTCTCTCTCTCTCTCTCTCTCTCTCTCTCTCTCTCTCTCTCTCTCTCTCTCTCTCTCTCTCTCTCTCTCTCTCTCTCTCTCTCTCTCTCTATCTCTCCTTACCCCTCCTTTCTCCGACAAAAGTGTGCCAATCAAAGACGGTAAGCACGACAATCCTTGGCATTTTACTTTGCTTGTCTTGAAATGTTCCACACTCGTTTGTCGTCACAGCGAGTTTCAAAAGAGTCGTGTGATTAGCTATTAAACGGCAGAGTAACGATGTTTCTTTTTTTTTTATTATTATTATTATTATTATTATTATTATTATTATTTTTCATGTCTGTGCGATGTCTGTATTCCTAATATACTGGAGTAAAAGTCTTCAAGAAAAGTGATGCTCTTGATAGAAATCTAAAACTACCGTGTACAACTGTAACTTGCAGTGCAGTCCACAGTTGAACCGTTTTGATGACTGCGTAATTCTCCGGCGTCGGTCCGTACCGCTGGCGCTGGGCTGCGCTGGCCCCACTGGAAGCTGCTGTAATGGGCAGAGACGCGCGCGGGTCGCCACACCGACTCTCGGCCGTGTAATCTCCAAGAGGAGGAGGCGGATAAGCAGGTCCCGGACCAGCACCAGCTCGGCTGCTCGCTCGGCTCAGCAAGAGACGAAGTACGGTCCTGGAGGACTCTCGGCCGTGAGCGCAACGGCGCCGCACCGGGTCTCGTCGTTCGAGAAGGCGGGGGCCACACCCAAAATATCATTTTAACATAATCAAAATAAAATCAAGAGCCAGGGTGCAGAAAAAAATCGAAAAATCGAGAAGAAAAAAATGAACAAAAACCAGAACGAAAATTGAAAAAAAAATTCAGAAATGGGGTTAATAGATCAAAATCTATGAAAGAGTTACAAAAAATTTCCTTCAACATTCAAACCAAAAAATGAAATGAATCAAAAATTCAAAACAATCAAGTCAAAAAGCTCGTAGAACAGCAATGTGAAAATATATACGTAGATTTACGATATAATTTGTAAATGAAGACTTCCGAAAAATGTTTTAAATTTACGACCACCCTTTCTTGCTCGCATTTGAATTTCAAGTTGATTGGTAGTGCTTTTAATTTTACTATATTTGTGATTTTAATTTTACAACTTCGTTTCGTGGGAAATTTTCCCTTAAACCTACGACTATTTTTTAAGAATGAGTGGCTATCCGAGATCTCGTATCGCTGAAAGAAGTGCCAGTTTGCCGTGAAGGCAGGCCACCCATTCGCCTCGCACCCGCGACCCTTACCGAGGCGCTGCCGCAACCCGCACCCCCAACTTGCCTGAGGGGGGAGGGACGTCAAATGGGCTGCCTACCTGCCCGGCGCACAGTAGCGTGCGACGGACTATTGAGAGACCAGTTATAAGCGCGGCATCAATCAGGAAAGCTGTGAGAGCAAGTGAGCGGAAGAGAGGGAGAGGGAGAGAGAGAGAGAGAGAGAGAGAGAGAGGAGGGAATGGACGCCGAGACGTTGTGAAGGGGCCGTCTCCGTAGCCGTGAGAAAATGCCAGAGTCCGACGCATGGTGCCGGCGCCGTGTGGGTGTGGGTGGGAGCAGGGGGGAGGCGTCCGAAACGACCATCAGCTTTTGACTTCCGTGCCACGTTTCGCTCGCCGCCGTCTGCCGATGTGTTCGCACGCGACCCGCGAGGTGCAGGCAGGGCGGCTCGTCAATCAGCACCTGGGGCAGCGCCGGCCCGGCCGTCAGCGTGACGTCACGACTGAGAGAACTAACTGTCGGCTCCCGCGTCACTTTGGGAAGGGAGGAGGAGGACTTTGAACCCAAGGAGTGCCACTGGGGGTCGTGTGAGAGGGAGGAAGTCACTTCGAAAAATCATCGTATGGTCCACAAAAAAATCATGGACTAAATAAATATAAAAAATAAAATGAAAATCAAGAAGAAGAAAGGCACAGAAAAATCAGAAAGATCAAGACCAAACGAACCAAAAACGGAAAATGGAAAAAAATGAAAAAGGTCAGAAATAGGGAAGAAGGGCAAAATTTATCAAAAAGTTACAGAAATTTTTCCTAAAAATTAAAAGAATAAAATTGAAATGAAAAAAAAATATATCATTGTACATATTTTGTATGAGTCATCCCTCTTTCGGTCATTGAGGGAGGTGGGTGGGGGGGTCAGATGCCTGAGGGAAGGGGCGGGGGTGGGGAGGGGGAGGGTTTCTGGGGACGGCGGGCGCCCGGCCAGGTAGACCACCGACACTACAAGCAGGCAGTGCGGAAGCGTGGTGCTGGTTGGGCTGCCTACCCACCCGGCGTGCACCTCACACTTTCTACTTTACCGGGTAGGGATTTTCAGTTCTCCCTGGAAATGGCAACTAGGCAGGGTGTCGTGGCCTAATGCCGACTGACACGCACTGAAACGATAAGATAAAATGTCTATTCTAGTGTGTTATTGTAGCGTGTTAGAACTTTTAAAAGACACTTTCTATGGGAAAACGGCGGATAGTGAACTGAGTTATGGCTCATCAGCTCAAGCAAGAACGGCGTTTGCTCTTATCCGGGGCATAACTTCCGACTACCACATCAATATACTCTCTGCGACTGCGTACAAGAGATTTACTAAAGTTTAAACTGTTCGATACAGACATGATGATAAACGAGGACTTCACCGCCAAGCTACTGCTTCACACTATGTGATGCAACGTTTAGCTCTGACGGAAAAACTACGGTCACTTTGTTGATGCGACCTGTCCCAGGGCGGCCCGAACTTGCATGTGTGTTACACACGCCATATTAGTTTTCCAGGGAAAAAGAAAAATGAAAGGCGGGAAAAACGAGGGGGAAAACGCGATAACCGCTATAGCTGTCTCGCAGTGCAAGCGACGCAGAGCCCCGCCGGGCCGCCGCGGCCGGGAGGGAAGGCGGTGTATGATCCACGACTATAATCATCCTTGTCTTTAATACAGTAGGCGTAATTGCTTTCAAGCTAATTGCGAGCCTCTCCCCCTCTCCCTCCTCCTCTCTCGCGAGAGCCCGGGCGAGGAGCGCCCCCCCCCCCCTACCTTCTCTAACCCTCTCCCCGTCCCGCCCATATCCTCTCTCTCTCCCTCTCTCTGTCACCCTTTTATCACTTTTCCCGGTGCATATTTTCTGCCGCCCGGTTTCGCCATTGCACCTTGCCCGTGTGCCCCATTCAGGGTAGGAAAAGGGGCTTATCCGCTTGGGGGAAGGGGCGGTGTTCTTAGCAGCACGCTCCGCCAGGGGGCGCTGCGCGTCAGCGGGGTTATCGCGTTTTAATCCTCACAGAGGAAGCGAAGCGGCTGCCTGCGCGTCGGAAAAAGATTACAGCGGCTCGCGGGAGGTGGCTGATACGATACGCTCAGACTGGGAGGAAAGGGGGGGGGGCGGAAGGGTTGAAGCGCGGGGTGTAGGTAGCTGCAGAGAAGTCGCCATCTTTTGTTATCTGCGTTTCTTTATTTACTTACTTTTTTCATTTTCGTTCGACGAAAAAAATGGAGGTGAATATGTCAGACATCCTGTTCATGAAATCAGAAATGACAATTGTTTATCATTCTTGGGTGGAGGGGTAGGATCGGATCAAACTTATTCGTTTCCGCCTCTGCTGCTACGCTTTGCACTGTCCCCATAACTGCCTCAGAAAGAACAAGGTTAATTTTGGGGGTTGCTAATTGAAATACTTAAACTTAAAAGTAAATAGTAACACTTTGCATTGACACTGGTAAAACAGATGTGCGTCTCCGCACACTTCAAGTGTACTGTTTACTACTTTGCTCGTTACATGGTGTCGATTATTTTTGATCACTTGCGCGTAATGTGTAAAATTTAAATGATAGGCAAGTGTGCAAATTTTGCACTCTTGCACGGAAAAAAAAAGTTAAGCTGTGTCAACTAAATGTTAGCTGTCATAGCTAATATGTTTGCTGATATCGTGACAAGCAAGTTTTTTAGCTACCACAGCGATATGTTTGCTGCCATATAGCGACACGGCAGCTATGAGAGCTAATGCGTCATCTGCAGGAGAAAACGCAATGTTTGATTCAGTGAATGGGATGTTCTCTACCCTAACTAAGCCTTTGCTAAATCCAGCTAAGCGTTAGCTGTAGTAGCTAATTTTTGCCTACTAGAGACAATTTTTAGCTATGGTAGCTTATAAGTTGCTTGTCACGATATCAGCTAACATATTAGCTACGGCAACTTATGTATTTTTTTCCGTGTGGCTACATATAGGTCTTAGTAATAGTGAAAGGGTATCTTTACCAAGTGTCGAAAGGTGCACGCCAGTTAACGTGTAGTTGCCGATACGTTTGTGAAGTGTTCAACTGTTGCACATTTAGTGATGTCGAATTATGATCGAGGCGTGAGGAAGCAAGCTAAATTTGCGTAGTCTCAGGACAGGGACTGTCCTTACACTAGAATAACTATGGAACATTATTTTTTGCATATATGTGGAATTTTTAGCAGATGATACGAATGTATCAGCATGCTTTTTTACATAACTAAGAACAATTTTTAAATGGTCAACAAGGCTATGCAGAAAATTGTGTGGCGCAAGGGCGTCGCGACGCGTGCGGTGAAGGATGAGGACGGACAGACAGAGGCGCAAGGGCGTCGCGACGGGCGGTATGGAGAATGAGGACGGACAGACAGGGGCGCAGGGGCGTTGCGACACGCGGTATGGAGGATGAGGACGGACAGACAGAGGCGCAAGGGCGTCGCGACGCGCGCTATGGAGGATGAGGACTTGCAGACAGAGGTGCGAGGGCGTCGCGACGCGCGCGGTGGAGGATGAGGACGGACAGACAGAGGCGCGCGCGCCGTCCGTCTCGCGTCGCTACCCCCGTTGCGACGCGGCTCTCGCGTGCCGGGCGCGTGTGTCTGTCCCGCTCGACTGCCCCGCCCCCGGCTGCTCATCACAACGCAGCGCAACCTGTTCAGCCGGAGCGGCGCGGGAGGTCAGGAGCGGGGCGGGGACGGTGCGCGAGGGTGTAGTATGTGACCGGTGACGTGATGACCCGATCCGCCTGGTCATAGTGCTATGTATGGTATTTTATTTAACATTGATAGGCTTTTTCTTTTTCACGCTTTCTACAGTAGTCTTTTTTTTTAATTTTTTTTTTATAAATATGTTAAAAATATGCCCTTTGTATTGCAACCCCACAATTTGAAGAAATGGCGCTCTCTTATCTTGTGGGTGTATTTTTAAAATATTTTCTTTGTTTCGTTGTGCATTGTGAACACACTTGAATATATTTTTGAGTCGTTTAGGACGCTGTAGGTGTATAATACAGTCGCGGTCTTGTGAGGAGTGTTTTATTACTGTAAACTCTTAATATTTTTGTACACCTCGTAATTCTGAAAAAGAAATCTGAAAAAAAATACCAAAACTTAGATAAAATTCGAGCAAAAATTTATAAAAATTCAATAAAAATGTCACAAATGATTACAAAAATTCCCGAACTTTCACAAAAATTTACAAAATTTGTACCCCAAAATTCCGAGTTGTTGCCCCCTCGGTTTTCCGTTGGTTGGCCCGCCCCCGCGCTGATGCGCTGATGTCGGTTGCTCCGCGCGGTCAAGGTACCCTCCCCCGTGGACCGGACTGGTCCCATATGGCGCGGCCGGGCCACATGCCGCGGCCCGGACGATGCGTATATACCGCTTCGCATCGCCACCCCCTCAACAGCTCCCAAGACTTTAAAGTTTAAAAGGAGCGCCCTGCAGCAGAGGTAAAGGCGTGGCAGATGTGCGTCTTTAACGCTCGACGGAGCGCGGCGAGCCTCAAGACGGTAGCGCAAGGTGTCTTACCGGCTCTTTAAATGTTTAAAGATCTTTGCCCCCCGCGCGTCTTGGCGCGTCGTGCGGTGGTGCGGCGGGTGCAGCCGGTAGGTGCACCCCGGCCGTTGGGCCGCGGGGTCGCTGGAGGGTGACGGGGCGGGGCGGGGCGGGGCGGGGCGGGGCGGGGCGGGCTGGGCTGGGCGGGGCGGGGCGGGGCGGTGCGGGGCAGTGGCCGTCAGGGCCCTGTTGCTATGCCATCACCCCGCTCACAGCACTCCCCCATCCCACCCCTCGCCGCCTCTTACTGGGTGCGGTATCGGTCCGTTGCAATGTCGGGTAATGATGGCTCGCGGACAGACAGACAGACAGACAGACAGCATGCGATGCCGCGAAAATGTGTCCACATCCGGTCTCTCAGTCCGAATGACAAAAGGAAAACTAATGTCGTCACGTTTCTCTCATTCCACAGGTGAAATCACCTTCGATATCGCCGAGCTTCTCTTGTTCCATGGTGACTACAGTATCGGCCCAAAACTGTCATTTTCTTGAAGTCCACGATGAGCTTCCTCATAGCAATAGTAACTAACAAATTTCTCATAGCGTGGACTTTATTTGTAATGTAACGTTATCGTTGTTTTAGTGTATTTGAAATGACTGATCGTCTGTACACATGTAATGATTTGATTACCGAAGTCAAACTTTTTAAAAGTTCTTCGTCTTGAGAAAATTCGCGTGTATTACTGTGAAAGGCATTGAAGTCGCGTTATTTCTCCTAGAGTGCAAGAGAAACTCTCAATAAAGACATTGAAGTGGCCCAAAATGTGATTTTTTTTTTCCATTTGGGGCATAGGATGCTTCTTTAAGGGCAATAATACTTACGCGCTTAAAGGTGCGATGTCGTTCACCTTTGTTTGCCAATGTATTCGCATATTTTCTAAAAGGTTGCCCGTCAACCTTGTTTGTGCTTTTGGAAATTTTAGATGAGACCCTTCCTTTGGTATGTGCCGAGTGTCTCTGCTCCTAATTTCCGCCGGGGACGTGATGTGTTGACGGTGTAGCGGAGCGTGCCGGGGCACGTGGGCGCTGACTACTGGAGCGTATCTCCCCGCCGCGCCGGCACAGAGGAAGACGGACCAGGAATGACTTGTTGGGAGAGGTTATTGCTATTTGATTCGGTAGTCCAAGCTTTTTTTCTTCCTTTATTTCTTTTTTTTTCCCTCGTCATTGCACTCTAAATCTATCGATCGGAAATAGGGCGTGAGACCACTTAACTCTGTACCGTAACTTTTTTAAATACGCGTAAAGGGAGTACTTTGCTATGCCTATCGGGCGTAGTGTCATGCCAAAAACAAAGAAGTAAGGCCGTCCCACACTTTGCGCTGCTAGAAATTGCCTGTTATTTTACGAGTAATTTAAAACGTCGGAACAAAACTAGGTCGTATCACGATGCACGTATCACGGATGAACAGCGTACCAAAATATCATTCTGAATAAAAAAGTATAACTCCAACTCACTGTAAAAAATTGTCGTAGGTTTACGGGAAAATTTTCAACGAAGTGGAGTTGTAAAATTACGATCACTTATCGTAAAATTAAAATTACAAGCAGTACCTATCGACTTGAAATTCAATTACAAGCAAGAATGGTCTGTCGTAAATTTACAATATTTTTCGTAGGTCGTAATTTACAAAATAAAACGCAAATCTACGGACATATTTTTCTCAGTGAAAGGAGCCTGCTTGAGTTATCTTGCGCACTGTCCTGGTGTTCGTTTCACCTCTATTTCTTCCAGTAAGATGACGTTCATCCGTGGTGTTACGCGGCCGTGACGACAGTCCTTCTGAGAAAACTCATTTTTCTTGGCGTGCCACTCCCGCAACCTATACTGCTTTTCGTTTGCCCACCGTCAGCAGTTAATTTCGGGATTCATGTCCATTCTCTCGTAATAAGAATATAAAAGCAGCCGTCGAAATTGGCCGGCAACTTTCTTTTTTTTTTTTCTTCCTTTTCCTTTTCGGTATCTATGTAGGTAAAGAGGGAGAGGGTGACAGCGAGCGCGACAGAGAAGGAGGCAGAGCGCGCGATCTGAGTGTTGGGTGTAGGGGAAGGTCGATGGTCGGGGGGGGGGGGGGGGCGGAGGGGCGGGCTTTATAGGCGCTGTTTATGGTCAGATTATTGCAGCTGTAAGGGTGTTGTATTTACCGGGCCGTTCGAATCGCCAGCTTGACAGCGCGTCGGGCCTCCCCGTATGGCGTGGCACCAGCGTCCCTTATATTTTCACCCTTGAAACTTGTTTTCTTTCCTTCAGAAAGGTTATACGTTGACTGAAGTTGCGTTGCCAATTTTTGCCTTTTTTGAGGTTAGTTTTGGGTTCAGTGAGTAGTTATGAATATGCTCATGCGTAATTATTGCGCGTAAGGTGCGCATTTTTTCGAAAAGAAAAAAAAGGAATTCAGCCAATGAAAGAGACAACGGCACGAATTCACACACCTACAAACGTGAAATATTTTCACACTTGTGATACCCCTGCGTTTAGTTCTTGTACAGTGGAACAGTAGGGAAATACACGATTTTTCTCTTCTACACTCAGTTGCACGTGAGTACGTTAAAACTTTTCGACACACGCATCATTTCAGAAACATTCGTCATCTGCGGCGGTGACTGTCGCGCTTTCGCGAGGAAACCTCCCTTTTATTTTTCCTTTTTTTTATGCAACGGGCTGAGTGCGCGCGGCCGCGAGGCACGTTACAGTCTTATGTGTCGTTTCGTAAGAACGCTACGCGGGGTTAAAAGTAAATAAAAGCGCCGTTCCGCGGGCGAGGATAGGACTCTGTGTCGCCGTGGCACGGCTTCAGGAGGATGCGTATGTTTGCGAGAGAGAGAGAGAGAGAGAGAGAGAGAGAGAGAGAGAGAGAGAGAGAGAGAGAGAGAGAGAGAGAGAGAGAGAGAAGGTAGTTTCATGACCCTGGCTCGCGTTTGCCATGCGTGGTCCAGCGCCGCTGCTGGCTATGCTGTCCTGCGGCTGATTTTGTGGCGCTCCGCCCTCGGCCATCGACATGAAACAGCAGTGGCATAGTCTTTGCAGGCTGGCCATCTTGCGGCCTGTAAACCTGATTGGACGCTAAGGATAGTGGCGCCGTCACGAAGCGCGCTCCGCCGAAATCGGAACGTGTGTCAAAAACAAATAAAAAATAACGCATTTTTTTCTCTCACTGTTGTTCGAAAAGAAGAGATGTTTCGCTGTATCGCCTGGCGTTATGTACCCACGTTTGGGTGGGTGATACTGTTACATATCTATGTATTTTTTTTTTTTTTTCAAATAATTGAAGTCAATTTAGTTGAGGTGCATCAACATTGGTAAATTCGCAAGTGTGTAGTTTGCCAGTTGTGTCGCCCACTTTTCGTAATGAAATGTGTCGACTGACATAGACCCATGTTGAACTTAATATTAATGTTAAGCATCCTCAGATGTTCAAGTCCGGGGATGGGGGATAAATGTCCATGCTTCTTATGACTCTCCCCATCTGTTGGCCAAAATAATGGTCCAATACGTAATTCCTCATAGGAAATACAACTCAACAAGTGTTCAAAGCCACTATCCTTTACAAAATTTGTAAGTGTGTTTAAAACTCTTGCAGTGCGTGACGTCGCTTCCGTGACAAATAGCCTTAGAACCTTTCATTTCTTCTGTCTTTTTTGAGACGCGAACAAGGGTTTTAGCGAGCGCGAACGCTTCGAGCCATTTCAACGACAGGTGGGGCCGCGCAGCAGAAGGCACTGGGGCGCGCTCCTTGAAGAGGAGGAGAGTGGTGGGTGGGGCGCGGGTCGTAAACTACGTGACCGCCTGACCGGCATTCCGCCACACTGAGGAAAAGTGTTCCTACTATGCTCAGTACTCACTGCAAATGCAAGAGTGAGATATCTTATCAGAAAGGAGTGAGATTTTTCCTCTTGTCCCATTTAAGTGAGAGTTTAGGAACCTCCCTCTTTTTGAGTATGAATTTCCAACATCACTCAAATTAAGTGAGATAAAGGATAAAAATCCACACTCAAAATTGGCGAGGTTTACCAATCCTTGCTCACATAGGGCGAGATTTTTTAGTCTATTTGTCTAATTGATCGAGAAAACCAAACCTCGCTCTCAAAGAGTGAGAGAAAATTTCTCACTCTCCTGAGGGCGAGAATCCTCGTCTGATGTTTACAGTGCTTTATTTGTTCAATGCAACTTCTTTTATTCGGGGAATTTTTTTTTCAGTCTATGAAACGACTATGCCTGGCTGCCAAAATTTTAGCGCCAGTACTAGAATTGGGCGCATTAACCAAAAGTACTATACTGTCAGGAAAAAAATTATTCCTTGCAGGTACGTTACCCCGATTATTCATAAAAGCAGCAAATGCAGTGATTAGTCGCGCACTCGATATTTTCTTGAAGCAAACTAATAAAATTATAAAAATGTATGAAACATCGTATTGTTTGTCCAGGGAGAAACAAAGAACTCAAGTTTAAGTACCAGGATTTGTGTTTGTAGCGACTGAACACTCAGAAAAACCTTTTCTTCCCATAAAATTATATTTGTTTCAGTTCGATTTTACTCGGTTTTGTCGGAGCACATTTTTGTCATGGATCAAGGAAAGTTTATTCTTTCATTAATGAAATTAACCTTAACGCTCTTGATCCAGAGCTTAAAAAGAACTTGTGACAAATAAATCTAAACACACCTTGATTCAAGGGGAAAATGTACAAAAGTATTTTTCTGGGTGAAATATTTCGTTGACAGCATCAAAATATTGTCATCTATCCTAACCAAAGTTTTACCGCTGCCCCTGAGCTTACCATACGATGGCTACTCTAACTTTTAATTTTTCTGAGTGAAAGGAAGAACGAAACACTGGTAGAGGTGTCCCTCATATGTATGTATGCATGTATGTGTGTGTGTGTGTGTGTGTGCGCGCGCGCGCGCGCGCTTGTGTGTGTGTGACGACTAAGTACAAAAAGGTGGTGCTTTGTTTCTGCCTGCCCAAGCGAGGCGTGCGCCACCGTGAAGGCACTTTATGCCCTTGGAAATGAGGTTGGCTCAGGCCGGGCGACGCCCTGCAGGGGGCCGTGTAAGGTATCGCTCCCCGACCGCTGTGCACCCCCAGTGCGCCCCAGTCACCAGGGCTGTTGTCTATCCTTATCGCACTTAGTTCTCTGCAAACCACGATGACGCCACGACTTATTTTTTTTAGGCCCCCGTTAGAGAAGCCTATTGCTCACGTCCGTGAGTTCTTAATTCGGCTTGACGATAGGCCCTTATGGCCGCAGCGGATCCTGTCGAGCCGATTTACAACAAATTTTAATTAAAAATAGTTCAAAAGATTAGATTTTTTTTTATTTATTTTTATCTTCCGCCCAGAGAGTGTATTCGTACACTTGCATTTCCAGTTTAAGTCTGCTCCATCGTAATAGAGCCCTTTTTTATTACTGTCGATAGTAATAACCTTACTCTGCTCATCATAGTGTGTATTACTGCCAGTTGCAGTTTGAACTGCAGAAGTCTTTAGTTCTAGTTCTACTGTTTAAACTGGAGAGCTTAAAGCTTCGCAGTTTACAGAAGAGCAGAACTTCTGTTTCGCAGTTTGAACTAGCAAACTACTACGCACTTTTAGAAAACAGAGGATAAATTTTGTTGGAAGTATAGTGTATATTTTAGGATGGAAGCACAAGCTCAATGTGCTTTTCAATCGGGGCTTGTTCTGCTACGAGCAATTCGATATATCTTATTTGCATACATGCTCTTATATTATCGTCCTGTTTCAAGAGTGAAAGAAGAATTATCTTTGGGTTTTCGTCAAGTAAACTTATATCCGAACGAAGCGCAAACTGCATATACCCGGGGGCGGTCCTGCCAGACCCGGGGTGGTCGGCCCTGCTCAGGATTTGCAGCGGTGCGGTGGGCGTGCGTGACCGCGCTGCACCCGGTCACTATATGCCCCGCGGGACGGCTCGGTTGGCCGTGACGATACGGCGCGCCGGACCCGCCCGGCCGGCACCAGGTACCTGGCACTCCAGACGCCGCCAGGAGCACGTCAAGTTACAACGTTGCCCTCAGGGAAATGTGCACGAAGAAAACTTTAATGTGCACGAAGAAAACTTTGTCTTGGTTTTCAAGCAGACCCGGAAACTCAATGCATTTTCTGCATAAGAGCTGCTTTTTTCTTCTTATTTTTTTTTCTCAAAACTGCTTGGAAAGCAAGACGTCGTTTTCTCCGTGTGTGGGTTTGTGTTTGTATGGGTGGGGGTCGGGGTGGGGGGGAATAGGTAGGCCGAGCAGAAGCAATGGTCCTTGTTTTCGGGCATTGGTCTTGGCTTTGAAGCAAACATCTTGGTTTTTAAGCAAACGCAAACTTCCTGGCTCATTGTCAAACCAAGTGTGCCCTGGAGGTGTCCAATAACTGCCTGGTTATCATACGCATGAAGTATTCAACTCAACAGCTGTGCGTATGGTAAACGCAACGGCTGTGCACTTGCAAGTGGCCATCAAGAAAAGTTTTGTCCGTCGTAGTCGAATACTTCAGAATTAGTTCAGTCTGACTACCCAGCCGCAGTGTATGTTGACTCAAAATTAGTTCATTTTGACATCGTTTTGATCCATCGTCATAGGCTTTGAAGCCACATTTTACGGTGATTGTGCCGATACTTTTCGTGAAACAAAGAAAACGTGTCGAATTTGCTCAGATTCCATATGACGAATAGAAGCTTATTGTCAGGTTTTGGCTACAGCACCAGAAGAATGTTTTTCCAATTTTTTCCCTTTTGCATAACTAAGTCAATGTCACACATATCATATCATGCCAATGCCGAAGATTAAAACTACTTCCAACAGAGCCTTTCGCAGCACGAGGGGTTGAAAACTCGTGTAGTTCTTCTTACTGTGTTACCTGTATATTACCTTGTCGTACCTTGTATTACTTGCATGTTACCATAATTTTGCCTCTATATTATTACCCCTATATTACTATATATTACTTTATGTTATTTTATATTACTTACGTGCTTACCTACATTACTGGTACACTCCTTCGCACACGGCTAAGGGGAGTTGCCGACCCCTTTGTCGCAACATGCTGAAAGACGACTATGAATCTAGGCCCGTCTCTGTGGCTAGGCGTGGCCGCCGCCCTGCCCTACTTGACCGCAAAGCAGGAGGCCTCCGGCCGGGCGTCACACACGCACACACACTCACACACACTCACACACTCTCTTACACACTCACACACACTCACACACTCTCTTACACACACACACACACACACACACACGCCACGGTGACAATGCGCTAGGGCACGCATGCGCCCAGCGCCACACGCGAGGTCCTTACCGCACTGTCTTCAGGGAGTCCCCAGGTGGAGGGCGTGTCCTGGGTGCGGCGCGGCATGGCGCGACGTGGCGCCGAGTCCAAGCAATTCATTAGCGGCCCGAGCCCATTAGAGGAGCGAGGCCCGCCTGGCCCCGGCCCCGGCCTTACGTGGCACTTCCCCGCCACTCACGGAAGCCCGCGCACCGTCGTGTCTGCGCTCGGGGTGAAGACGGCGCCACGCTGCGGGGCCGGGTTGGGGGAGGCCGGGCTGGCCTCTGCTGCAGACATATCGACACACATTATCGACATGTGCGTGCTGCAAGCTCCTATCTAGAAACGTGCGGCTCATAACGGAACCCTGCTGTCTATTTCGCGCGCTCTCAGGACAAGATCCTATCGCTGTGCCCACTGTTAGAAAAATTTGGAGAGATTTTACAGAAAAAGTCTTGGAATAGTTGGCGCCTCCTTAAAATTGCCATAATCTGACTGTAAAATTGCAGAAACATGTAAGAGTTAATGCTGCCAATGTATGAAAAAATATTTCTCCACTTTACCCGAAAAAATATGTACAGACTTTTACTTGTAAAATCTGTGAAGAGAAGAAGCACCGAAACCAATAAATTTTTAGACGACGTACTCCGTAAAATTACAATACAATTTCTGTACCGGATGACAGACATTGTCTTGTAATCTTTTTTTTTTAATATTTTTATTTTTTTACTGTTCGGCGAGGGGAATAGACAGGGTTTCGGTGACAGCTGGACTACTTGGGTAGCCAATCGAATAACTGTAGGTTTCCATATAAAATTGAGTTAATCACCGTGAATTTGACCCAAATTTCCCCAGACAACCAGATCATTTCTAGTATCTTGTCTCTGGGTATTGTCGCCCTGGGAACGCAAAATATTGCCCCCTCTACTCCAAGAAGTCCAGCTCATCTCATTTTGATCATGAAAAGACTCTGGTTCTTTCTACCATCATCGCCAATTCTTCCAGCCTTCTACTTAGACCGACGACCATCTATAGTTAAGGTTTCACGGTATAAATAAAGTACGTCCTAGGGTTTTCCAGCAGTTAGGAAAAACGAAGACGATGCTATGCATTTTTTTTTCATTGTTTGATTAAACTTTTAGTCCAGTCCCGCAGTCTTCTGAGAGTCAATCACCGTGAAATTAAAATAATGTTGAAGGGGGTGCAGATGGCACCCGAGAACAGAATTCTGGAGAGCACGCAGGAACTGCCGCAAAGGCATCCAGACTTTTTTAAAAAGGTGGGTCAGACTCTCCTGTTACCCTCCTTTCGGTCGCGTCCACTTCTACAAATTACCTATATGTAAGCATTACTCTCACTCTGGTCTTGTTTTTTTTCCCACATTTTATTTTAAAACTCAACAAAGCGCTATAGGTTTGTTGATTGCGTGGCTTGGGGCTGCTCGAGCGACCAGTTTGATCAGTCAACGTGCCGAGCCGCCTTTAGCAGCACTATTACTTCGTAAGGAAACCTCTGCGCTTAGCCAAAAGCTAAATAATGCGACTGTTTTGTTTCCGGACGGCCAGCAGCGGTGGTAAATGACATTATCTCCGAAGGGGGCGATGGCCGTCGTCGTCGGTCCGCCTGAGAAAATATGGAATGGAAGAAAATCGACCTCTGAGCGAGGCAACTGCCTCTGGCCGTTCCGTGAGATGCGTGGGTTTCTCGCTGCGCAGTCCTCTGGCCCACTTCTAGCCCCGCCCTGCCCCGCCCCGCCCCTCCAGCCTCCCGACGCCATTGGGGACGCGTCGGCGTCGCCAGCGACGCCGACGCCGCTTCGGTATTGTCGGCAGGGAGAAAGAGGCGGAGGGCGAGAGAGGGAGAGTTGGAGGGCAAAAAGACAGGAAGATTATTTCCCGTGACGAATCCTAATGGCGAAAACATGAACTGGAGTGTTTCCTCGATTCGCAACACACAGGCCTGCCAGGGAACTATGTGATTTGCAGCGGGATCGGCCGGGAGGACAGGCCAGGGCGAGAGCGCAGGGCTGGGCCAGCACTGAAGACGAAAGTTCCTCATTCAGAAATGCAAATGTCTGACAAAGCCGATGTCTTTTTTCTTTTCTTTTTTTTTAAGAGGACTGATCGGACTGATCTCGCGGCCCTCAATGTGTTAGTATTCATTCTGCTCACCCTCAGCTCATCGGCGCGTTTCTACTTATTGGTATTATCCTTTCGTCAGTACTCTGCAAACTCAAGTGTAGTACAGTACTGCAGTAAATAGTGTGAGACCAATGGTCTTGCAGTAAAAAGTGTAGGACCCGTTGTGTCCTACAGTATTTAGTGCAGGACACCCTGTGTACGACAGTTTTTAGTGTAGGACACCCTGTGTCTGACATATGGTGTCCTACACTAAAAACTGTCGGACACAGGGTGTCCTGCACTAAATACTGCAGGACACCACGGGTCCTACACTTTTTACTGCAGGACCATTGATCTCACACTATTTACTGCAGTACTGTACTACACTTGAGTTTGCAGAGTAAATCCGAGGAAATTCTTACCTAACCTGCTACACTCTGAACGACCATGGACTTTATTGTAAGGGAAATTTTTCTCGTTTGAACGAAATTTTCTGTACAGTAAGCTTACAACTTTCCTTTTTCTTATTTTGCCGTCATCTTCTCGGAGTTATTTATTATTTACATTATTACATTTTACATTGTTATTATTTTAATTTATTAAATGCTGATAGTATTTTTTCTTAAGATCCGCATTCAGAAATTCCTTTTCATATCAGGTTAATGACACTTTACAAAATTAGGATCATTCAATTTAACTTGGTTTTTCGACCGTCCGCGTAACCATTACTTTCTTCTATTCTAAGAAAAGCCAGTTCTTGAACCAAGTATCTTCTTGTTCTAAGGAGATTTTGATTTCTACTGCATTAAGAACATTTTATCTTTGATCCAAAGTATATTTTCTACTCAGGTCAAGTAAAGTGCCGCTGGCCCAAGTAAAATGTTATCAATGCAAGTGGGAAATGTCCTTGGCTTAGTCAAGAATATTTTTGCTTCTTGAATCCAGAGCGCACTTTTCTTAAGGGAAAAAGAAAAATCATCGCGCACTGCTGCTTTTGAAACATGACAACTCCCTCTAGAGCTTCGCTTACAATTATGTGCTATCGATAGTCAAATGTAACTGACACCATTTCTAAACTATTTTATTATTATTATTATTATTATTATTATTATTATTATTATTATTATTAATAGTATTTTTTTGGAAAAGTGTTTTGGTATCAAAGGTATTATTGTGTTTTTTTCCCCTTTTGCCGGGAACCAGCCTGTGCCCGTTGTCGTCTTGTCGTAAACATGGCTGCCTTGTCGTTCGCCGCTTTCATTTTGAGCTGGCCGCTGGCCGCCCGTCCCGCCCACCCCCAGAACTTGCAGCGGTTCTTCTCGCTCGCGCTCACACATACGTGCGCCTTGCGCCTGCTTGCGCCGTGTCCGGCCTGCCCTGCCGCTCGTCCAAAAACTTATTTCAAAGTCAATAGCGGCCCCATACCCTCCCCTGCCGAGCCCCGCGGGGCCTGTGCTTTGTTTTTGCGGAAGCTGCCGGGCCGGCCCATGCGTCTGGAGCGCTCTGTATACAGTTGAAGAAGCTTCTATATGGTTTGTGGCGTCGGGCTGCAGTTTGGAAAGTTCATGCACGCGTTTGGTTGGTTTCCTCGTATTTCTTTTTATTTGCGAGAGGGAGGGAGGGAGGGGAGGGGGCGTGCTGCGTTTGCTCCTCTAGTACAGATATTGTTGCAGTTGTGTGTGTGTGTGTGCGTGCGTGTGTGTGTGTGAGTGTAAACTTTGAGCGAGCGCACTATACTAGGGGCCGTAATGAAGGGCGCGGCCGCTTTTTTGAAATCTGAAGAAAATTCGCATAGACCACTTTAATTAACGGGAGCTGGTTTAAGGGCCCCGGGCCGAAGGAGAAGCCGGTGGAAACAAAAATGAAAGAGGCGGGGGAAAAGTTGCTAGATCCAGAGCGCGAGAGGGGGGGAAGGGAGAGGGGCGGGGGGGTTCAGCGCAGGGAATGTGACCAGCCCGCGCTGCACTGATTGCTAGTGGGGTTGAAGAGATTGCAGAATCCATTCCTAATTCCGTCGCGTTAGCACAACTACCTTAATTACTGGCAAAATTTATGCAACGCGCAGGTCAATTTTTTTTTTTTATGCACCTCCCCCTTAACATTAGTGGGTACTAGTACAGCGAAGGTATGTTGAAAGTTCTGTAAAGAACGTAAAATATTCTAGTTATTTCAAAATATCAAGAATATTTTTGTTGTGTTAGTTTTCGAATGATGTAAAATGTAAATCAGTGAAAAATACATCATTATCCGGTGCCGCTTCTAAGCGAGGAAATAGGGACACATCTCAGTCAGTTACAACTTAGTCTAGTTTTGTTCCGCTAGTCTTCCTTTTGTTTTCTTTTTTGTTTCTTCCACAGTTGTGCCTGCAACTCTTTTTTAATGTTTTTTTTTTTTTACGAGTGACTCCTGGAGTTAATGCTACCCCTTTTCTTTTTATCCTTGGCTTTTTTACCTCGCGGAAAAACGAGAGAGCATAATGGGTCCCAAGGCGTGGCGAGGCCCTGGCGGCCGGGCCTCGCGCGGCGCGCACCTTTCTCTTTGTGGCTCACATGTTTGGTTAATTAAGTCCTGACAATGTCCCTTTTCCCAGCCGCAGGACCTCCGTGTGGGACCCCCTCAGACATTTGGGCACGGTGCGCTTTACAGCCCCTGATTATTCGCTTGTTGGTCTACGTCGCATTAGTATTTAATTTCTTGTCCGGAACGTTTGCCCCCCCCCCCCCGCGCGTGCCGCTGGAGGCGTAACTATATGTTGGGTGCTGGGCCTCTGTGGAGAGGGCGCGGTCGCCACATGTGGTGCATGGAGTATTAACGTCCTTTTAGAAAATGTCGCGCGGTATACTTTCTTTGACGATGTTGTTTTTCGTTCTGTTTGCACTGAGAATGTCCAAGTGTACGAATCTCGCTCATTAGCAAATGAGTGAATTTCTCACGAACTTGTAGGTGCGCGACAAAGTATTCACGCGCTCCTGTGGTTTATGCTGCGGCTACTCGCTTAGCTACAAATGCGTTTCAATTATAATATCTTGACGACTTGATTTTATAAATTAAGGATATTGGACCAACGGCAGTGACAGAACTAGAACTGATTTATTGGAAGCCTGCACAAGTATACTAATAAACTCTCAGGGCAGTGGTACTAACACAACATCAATACCTTGTTGCAGGCTTTATCAGTTAGTGTCAGTCGTACACTTGGATTTCCAGTGTGATCTGCAAACTCAAGTGTCTTACACTACTGCACTAAAAGGTGAAGGACGAATGTAAAAAATTGTAGGACCCGGTGTGTCGTGCAGTAAAACGTGTGAGACCCTGTGTGTCCTACAGTGAAGAGTGTAGGCCACTCTGTGTCCGACATATGGTGTCCCACACATACAACTGTAGGACACACCGGATCCTACACTTTTTACTGCAGGACGACACACAGGGTCCCTCACTTTTTACTGCAGGACCATTGGTCCTGCACCTTTTAGTGCAGTAGTGTACGACACTTGAGTTTGCAGAGTGGATTTCCCCCCCCCCCCCCCCTTTTTAAACAATCCTTAGACAAGCGACCCGCGGCACCGTCGACCCCCTCCAAATGCAGCGCCTCCCGACTCTTGACCAAAGTTGGTCTGATGCGGGGCTCCGCCAGGCTCCGCCGAGACTCGCGGCCGCGGGCTTTTCGCTAGACAAAACCTCCAGGGGCGTGGTGCGCCTCGAGCGTGGTTAAAACTATAGAAATTGACACGAAAACAAACTTCCCTAAAGTTTGCTCCTTTCACGCGAGGTTTTCCGTGATGATGGGGTCGCCATGGCAACCCTCGGGCCCCGACGGCCTGCAGTGGGCCCGGGCGGGCCGGGCCGGCCGCACGGCGAACTGAGATGCAGATTTCTTCGTCCGGTGCCTCTCTCTCTCTCTCTCTCTCTCTCTCTCTCTCTCTCTCTCTCTCTCTCTCTCTCTCTCTCTCTCTCTCTCTCTCTCTCTCTCTCCTTTTCATCCCTCGCGCACATTTCGTCTCTCTTTCTCTCACGTTCGGTCCCATCATTTCCTCTCCATCTCTCCTTACCCTCGCTTGCTCTCTCTCCTTTCTCCCTCCTCGGTACGCTTTACCCCTTCCTCCTGCCTGCTTCTTTTTCCACCCGGCGAGCGCAACGGGACTGCTCGGGCCGCCCCACACAGCCACGCCCCGCCACGCCCCGCCCCACCCCGCCCCACCCCGCCACCTCCACCGCCCCACAGTCTCCCCCCGCTCCGCCCTGACTCAGACTGCCCTGCCTACTCAACCCCGCCGAGAGAGACGCCACAGTAGTTGGCAATGCAGTTTTGCGACTGCGGGGGTCTCGTGCTCGCGTGCTCACCAAAGTGAAAGACTTGAATCCTCGCTGCTGAAAGTGATCTTGCCAATCTTGAATTTAAAAAAAAGGGTAGAATTAAAATGAAGAATTGGTCTATATTGCCAATTCTTCATTCGAATTTAACTTTCTTGGTTCCAGATCGGTAAGGTAACTTTCAGCTGTATATAGTGTAAGATTCGGCAACTTGTATCATCTTTCATTCGCCCGGTAATCGGTTTACTTTTTTATCTTTTTTAAATGAATTTTGAGATTCATCTTCTAGGTTCTTTTCAAAAATTCGGAATTTGCGGACCGTCTACACTCTTAATGGGAAGGGACTATTCTCGTCCATAGACACATCTTTGCGTTCTTGACCGGGTGCAAATCTGCTTCTAACGAGTGACAAATTTGTATCCTGTTAATTGACAACTTTCATTTTTATTTTAGTTTTCACTAAAGAGATGCAAATTTGTCCTTTGCTGGATTGAAAAAGTGTAAAGTCCTTTTGGAAGCCTCCCCCCCCCACCCCCCACCCCGATTTAAAGTGTAGTAAATCTATTTTATTATTATTGTTATCATTGTCTAAAAGGGTTAGGTATTTACTGTCTTTGGTGACACAGTCGTTAATGTTTCCTCTCCTTCTGCCAGTATCAGCGGGCTCAGTAGTCAGTGCCCGGCCCACTTGCTTGGCCTGTGCGCGGTGCCGTCACTGTGAAAAATATTTCCGTTGATGTACAATATATTTTGTGATTCACTACGTACAACATATCTCGTACATGTACGACTTTACACGTTACGACTTTGTTGGCTCACCAATCGATTCTGAGTTGATACGCATAGTTATAAAAAGTTTACAATATGAATCGTAATTGTACAAGACCTCTCATGTAAAATTTTCCCGTACCGGTACAAGGATTTCTCACAGTGGTGCAGTCTGAGCTCTGACCCCTTCCAGATGCACCTCCTTCACCTCCTGTGGGGAGAACTCGCCGGTGTATAAAACTTATTGGCGAGGGGGCCCGGGGCCCGGCCCGGCCCGGCCCAGCCCAGCCCAGCCCAGCCCAGCCCAGCCCAGCCCAGCCCAGCCCAGCCCAGCCCAGCCCAGCCCAGCCCAACCCAACCCGCTCCGCGCCTGCCTTGGCGGCCAAAGGCGCCCGGCTCGGCCCGGGTGGCCCGGCGGGGCCCGCATCAGCCATTCACTCTGTCAAGGCGCTCCAAAGATGAATGGCTCTACCACTCGCTCTCGCTCCTCTGCGAAAACTCGAGGATTCGACCCGATTCCGGCCGCTGCGCAGCGCTGCGCGCCCAGCCCAGGCTGAGCCGGTCGCGGCTTTGGCGCGCTCTGGATCAGGAAGTCCTTCTCTCTCTCTCTCTCTCTCTCTCTCTCTCTCTCTCTCTCTCTCTCTCTCTCTCTCTCTCTCTCTCTCTCTCTCTCTCTCTCTCTCTCTCTCTCTCTCTTTCTCTCCCTCTCTCTCTCTCCTCTTCGAACGGAACGGCCCTGACTGACGGTCCTCACTGGAATAAATGTGGTGCCGGATGTTTGAGGAGGGGCCCGGGGCGGGGCGGGGCGAGGCGGGGCAGGCAGGCGCGACGAGGCTCCCTGGCCGGTAAGTTTGCAAGCCACTTCGTCGTCGTCGCACGTCGTAGCCGTTCTCGCAAAAATAAGGTTGGCAGAGATAAAACATAAAAATGCCCGGGCGCAATATTTCATCACGGCTGTGCGCGAGAAAGGGGAGAGATTTTGTAGTTCAGCAATGCCTTTTCTTGCCGACCAGGAACCAGGCTCCTTTGGAACGCCAGTTTGTCAAGCTCGTTTGCCCCCCCCCCTCCCTCTCTCTCTCTCTCTCTCTCTCTCTCTCTCTCTCTCTCTCTCTCTCTCTCTCTCTCTCTCTCTCTCTCTCTCTCTCTCTCTCTCTCTCTCTCTCTCTCTCCCTCTCTCCCTTTCATCTTCATTTCATCCGTCCCCCCCTCCTGTACCTCCTCTACCCCCCTCTTCTCCTTTCTCTCCGAATGCCTTTATTCCTTGGCTGCAGTTCGGCTTGCTTGGCTTATCATGAAGACGGTGAGTCTGGGGCCCGCAGTCGCACGAGGACCGGCGCAGCGAGGAGAGCTCGTCCTCTCAGAGCTTTGTTCAAACATTCCCGGGAGTTCTCCTCTCTCTCTCTCTCTCTCTCTCTCTCTCTCTCTCTCTCTCTCACTCTCTCTCTCTCTCTCGTTCTGTTCGAAGGTGCATCCGAAGGGGACGAAAATAAGCCAAGAGGGGCTCATTTTTGCCACCACGGTGACCGAGCGCGGTGTATTTTTTGTCGGTTTTCTGCAGTGGCGTCGGATGTTTTGACGCGTGAAGTGTGAAGGAGGTCTTGAGCAAAACGCAAGGCACTAAAGTTGCATTTAGACAGATATTTTTTTTTAAAAAAGTGTCATCGTGTCATCTTTGGTAGGTGTAAAGGTACAACTGTAGCTTAAAATATTTTTTAAAAAGTCAAAAAAATAAATAATGAAATATTTTAGCATAAAACCGATTTTGTTGAACGTCCATGTTATAATGGGAAGCTTGTTAGGGTTTTGCATGTTATTTTATAATGAGCTGTTTTTTCTACTTATGAAGCTTATGAAGCCATGAACTGCGTTAGAGATATTCTGCTGATTTTGTGAAAAGTTTTGGGTCGTTCTTTTTGATACTTACCTAATTATAGCTTGAGATGCTAGGCAGAGTTGTCAAACTACCCGATATCAAATCTTCCCACGTTTGCTATTCTTAAATTGCTGCTCGGTAATTTGCTGTTCCATTATTGGGGTACGAGAAAATGTTAACTTTCCAGCCAAGCTCTCAGACTCTCTTGCGCTTCATAGTATTTTTTCCTATTCCTGTGGATTCTACTTTCTTTTAAACTTCGTGAAGTTTATGATTCTTTTGACCCGCTAAACGATATTGAAATACTCGACCAGGCAAATTTTTGGAATATTCGTCTCTGGTATCCTTTACGTTTGCCTTTTATCAAGACTAGCAGTCATTTGGGTAGTCGGTTTAAATTACTAGGTTTTGTTTAAAAGGCAGTGCTCAAGCGCGATGTAGTTTTCTTCCCTTGGATGTAAAGGAAGCTGATTTTCGTCTCAAATGAGATGAAAGAACACAGAGACTCTTTTCTTTCTTTTTCCATTTTCTTGTGCTCCTCTTTTTATTTCCTTTTTACTTCTCTTCCAGGGGGAAAAAAAATGTGAGATAAAGGGGAACACAAGGATTATACTTTTATTTGGTGATTAACTTGGCGGTCCGTCGTTCCACTCCCGCCACCCACCTCCTCTGCTGCCGGGATTGTGAACGGAATTAGACTTTCTACAGCAAACACGATAAAAAGGATGACTGGCAAATAAAAGGCGGCCAAGTTGGCCTGCGCAAGGTAAAAATGAATCTGTTCTCTCTTTGGGTTCCCAGCAGCAGGAGGGCAGCAGTGGCCAGCCGGCCAATGAAGCTCGCAATATCACGCCCACCACCTAGAATTATTTCCATTCAGCGGACTTTATCGATATCGCGTCTCGCTTGCAGGTGGAGAGGTTCGCTCGGCCGTTTGAAGTCTTCTTTTAAAAGATGTTAGCAGACTTAGTTTGTATATGGCACGGTTGCACTGGTAACCTGAGTGTACAGGTTCCCGTTATCGCATTACTGAGTACAACTTCAGTGAAAGTGTGAATTCCACCCCCACCCCCACCCCCCTCAAAAAAAAATACGGTTGTGTACCAATCAAGGTTCACACAATCACTAGGGTGTGACATTTCACATACTCTTAGGGGTCTTGTGTGCACAGTAAAAACAATGTCTGATTTTTTTAGGGAAAAGGGAAAACTTTGAGAATCCCACTTAATTTGAGGAAAACTTCTCATATTTTGAGGAGGTCTCCTCAAACAGTAAGGAAAGTTTCCTCATTTTTAGGAGTCTCCCTCAAAAAATAAGGAGTTTTCCTCAAATTATGAGATTAAGTTTTCCCTTTTCCCTCAAAAAATCAGACATTGCTTTTACCATGTGGTGTGTTAAAATTTTCAAGTGCGCCTGTATCATTCCGTGATGCATCAAAAGAAAAGACTTCTGTCAAAATTTGGACGAAATTGGCTAATATTCGACCCTTGCGAAATGGGTTCAAAGTTTAACATTAGTGTTAATGTTTATTGAGGACCATAACTGTTGTCAGAATCTGCCTGTGAATATGCTGCTTGCCAATGAACTCCGTACGGAAAAGAACGGATAGGCACTAGGTGAAATATGATCTGCCTTAGAAATTTTGTGTGTGTGTGTGTGTGTGTGTGTGTGTGTGTGTGTTCGAAAACCCCTGATCTGGTATAGCAAACGCTTGTAGCTTTATCAGGCAAAAAAGCTGAGAGATGTAATATTTTCAGTTTGTGCCATTTTAGCTGATGCTCTTATAGCGAACGTCTTTTTTTTCGTGCAGCCCTGGGCGAAGGGGGTAACAACTCTTAAATTTCTGCACCGGGTATTTCTTTGAATGCGTAATAGTGTTGCGGGATTGCATACACGCCAGGGCTTCAGGGACCATGGCGCCTTACGGGCGAATGGGGTAGGCAAACCCGCAACACTGTTACGCACTCAAAGAAACACCCGGTATTCACCTTGTAATTCAGGAAAATTCTGAAAAAAATTGGAACATTTAGAAATATTCAGGAAAATTCAGAAAAAAGGGTCCCAAAATTCAAACAATTTTTCAAAAGAAAAAATTTAAGCAATAATTCACAAAAGATCATTAAAACTTCCCCCAAACTTCAATGAAAATTCACAAAAATACACAAAATTTGCACTCCCCAAGATTCCGAGTTGTTTCCGCCTGGCCCTGGGCACGGCGGTGGTGGTGGGCTCCGGAGCGGTCCAGCAGCAGCGCGCAGCATCCGCGGAGCTTCGGCGAGGCACCGCGGCGCCGTGGGGGGCGCCACCGGTCGGACCGGCGCGGCGGCGCCTCGCCGTGGAGATGGCTGCGTGAGGCTGCGCGAGCAGGCGGGGCCGGCCAAGTGTCGCCGGCGCCCCCGCACCCGCGCGGGAGTGGGGACTGGCGCCGGCCGGACCGCGCATGCGCGCGCCGGTGGGTGGTGGCGCCGTGGGGTGGGGGTGGTGGGAGGGCGCCGCGACGCCGCCTCCGAGTGTGTGTGTGTGTGTGTGTGTGTGTGTGTGTGTGTGTGCATCTCCCCGTGGGGGGGAGATGCCGCGCGGGTTTTTGCAAGGCTTTCGCCGGTCCGCCGCTGAGACGCCTGCAATAAGGCCGGCAGGACCGTACCGCCCCGCGTGCTGCCCGCCCCGCGCACACTGTCGTGTTATTGTCTCCCGCGTCCTTGACATCGCGCGCTCGCGTGCTTGTGTGTGCGTGTGTGAGTGTGACAGTTTATGTGTCTGATGTCAGAGTGAGTGCGAGCGTCTGGGGTTTGTGTTTGTTTCGTAAAGGTAAGGCTGAGGATAAATACGTCCGTGAGTAATGTCATTATATACGAATTTCTGCTGCACGAAGTAGCCTTATGGTTTTGTGTCAGGATGCGATTTTTTTTATCATCACGGCCCCTTACCTAAATCCTGATTTTTTGTTCTTTGCGTGTATCTAAGACAACCCTTTCGTTGCGCAGGAAATGTCAATAAAAAATTAATTTCTGCGAGCACTTGTATAAAATGAAATTTTGGATTCTGCAAAACGCTTTTCTCTCTGTATCAAGAGCTGTGTTTGTTTGTTTGTTTGTTTGTTTGTTTGTTTTTTGTTTTTTTTTTGTTTGTTTTGTTTTTTGTCTTTTTTTTGTTTGCTTGTGATTGCGTGTGTGACTGTGTCAATGTGTGTGTATTCGTTTTGCTATCAGTAGTGTCGTGGTTGATGATAGTGTGGGTCGGCGGACACTTGTGGGAGGTCTCTCTTGTTTCTATCGGTGAGCATATAGCACGCATACAGACTGTGCCTGCGGTCAGGTGTGATGGCCTCCTTCATGTGGGGCAGAGGCACGCAAATGCTGTCAGGGCGACATAAGGACTGAAGTAAATACTTGACGGATGTTCTAAGTTTACAGTTGGTGATGATGACACTCTGACACGCCCGTAAAACAGAGGACCTGCCCTTGTTTTTCGTGCATTTTCAACCAACATCATCTTGGTTCGCAACAAAACATCCCTGGATTTGATGGTCCTGGAGTCAAGTCGTAAAGCTTCATTTAATCTTGATTGAGCATTAGCCTTGAATTCTGTACGACTTAAGGCCTTGATCCAACTCATTTTGTTGCTGACTCTATGTCATCGGCTCTTGATGCCTTCTTATTTAGGAGAAGGGTGAGAATGGAGCAGCACTTTTCCTCGCCTCACTTCCTAATAGACCGAAGGGTATTTTTCCACGTTTGATCACGGTGATGGGCTAAGAAGCACATCCCACAGTATATGATCGATGCTTTAACCTCACTCTTTTTGGAACGCAGTTTTAGTAGAAGATATGTATTTTTTTAAATAGCTTTTTTATTGACTGGGTCTTCTCTCGCACCGACGTATGGTAGACAGTTTGGGTGCTGATTCTTATGGCTCTGACGGGATGTTTCCGAGCGCTCCTTCACTCCCAAAAATCAGTGTACACCCTAAAACAAAATCAGAAAAAAAAGAATAAAAAAATCAAGAAAAAGAAATTTCAAAAAAAAAAAATACAAAAAAATCGCGAAAAATTGTGAAAAAAAATCGGTGTACGCTTGAATTTGTAGTGAAAGACCCCTCGGGTGTTTACCCCCTCCCCCCTCTGAGCGTGTCTCTCGCGCGATGACATCTGAACGGAGAAGCTGCGGGGCGGTCCTGGCTGGGCCGGTCCGACCGGTTACTGAACATCCTCTTTCCTCCCCCTGGAGATGAGGACGTCCTGGTCCATTGTGCAGCATCATTTGTGCCGCGTGTGCCGAAAACTGGTGCTGTAGTCATCAGCTGACGAGCCCGCCACCCCTCCAGAGTCGGTAAGCTTTTTTCAAACCGACTGAATTTTAAGGCTCGCTGGTCCAAAGTCCATCCTGTCGGTAGTGAGAGTAATGACCGGAGTGCTGGTGTTAGTCGCAATATCCCTTTCGCGGGGTGGGGGGTGGGGGGGTGAGGGAGAGGGAAGTACTTTGTAATGGGAAGAAACGGTATGAAACATGGTTGTCTGAACGAGATTGATTTGCTCTCTTGCTTTCCTCTAACTACCTTCAACCCCTATGGAGAGAGAGGGAGAGAGGGGAAAGGGCAGAGAGACAGGAAAGAAGGGAGAGAGAGAGAGAGAGGGAGGGGGGGGGGGGAGGACGTGAGCGGCGCGGTCTCGGCGGGGGATGTGGACGAAGACGCCGTCCTTGTTCTGCCGCCCGGCTGGGCCGGACGGTTCTCTCATTTGCAAACTCTTTTGCAAAAGCTTTTGTGCGTCCGGCCCGGCGCAGCTGGTTTCGCGTCTTTTGATGTGCAAGGAGGAAAGCGTCTGAAAGAAAGACTTGTGTTTCGCTCGCGTTCACCGCGACAATGCGGCCGTCGTGGCCGCGCTCACCACGATAAAATTTAAGAAAAAGGGAGAAAGAGGGGGGGAGAGAGAGAGAGATTGCTAGTGGAATGAGAGTGGAGGAGAAAGTGCAGGCGATCGGCATGCGTTACCCCTTTCACTCCTCGTCCCTCCAAAGCATTGCGTTCCCAGAAGTGACAAGCGATGGAGTGATGACTCCCACAATACAGTAAATGATTGCAGCTCGTTCCCATTGACATGAGTTCCCCCAGTTCATTGGACCTTCACGAAGATGTTTGGTTTTTAAAAATAATAATTAAGATTGTGGCCCGCTTAGTGGCTCGCCCGCGCGGCTTCATGTTCGCCGAACGCTATTTTTGCACTCTTAACTTCTTACAAAGAAAATTCCTTGTATTACAAAGAATTCTGTGCAACCGTAATACAAAGCCACTACAAAGCAAAATTTTCTTTGTAATACAAAGAAAATTCCTTGTAGTACAAAGGAAAACTCTTCGTAATACAAGGATTTTTCTTGTATATTACGGTTGCACATAATTCTTTGTATTCTACGAAAAATTTCTTTGTAGAAAGTTTAGAGTGTGACATGGTTTTCCCCCACATGTTATCGTTTTAGTGTACTCCCGTATGTTTTCCGACACATGTTTGCAGAAACGTAACTTGACAAAAATTTTCGTCCACAAACGGTATAGCGCTCATCCAGCTCCACGTATGGCACTCTGCGCTTCAGCCGAGGGGGGTTCACTTCGAAAAATAACTGTACGGCCCCAAAACAATCATTTGAAACATTTAAAAAAAAAAAAAAAAAAAAAAAAACAGAAAGGTAATTATATAGGGTGTAATATATCAAAATTGATAAAAAGTTAAATTTTTCCTGAAAATTCAAAACAAAAATCAAAGCAAATAGTGACCAAAAAAAATAACCCCTGCGCGACGCGGGAGCGGGAGCGCGTGGGCGAGCACGTGGTCAGCAGGCCGGCCGGGCGGCGCGGTCAGTGACGCCACGCCGCGCCACGCGCCGGCCGCCGCGCCGGCCAGAGGCCGTGCCGGACACGTCCGGCGAGCGGAGAATCACCGTGTGAGGAAGAGAGCGCGACCGCGCCCGGGGGAGGAGGCGAGAGGAGGCGAGAGGAGGAGAGAGGAGAGGAGAGGGTTGAGCGGCCGCTCTCTTTCCGCCCGGGCGTCGTGGCGCCCTCCCTCCCCTCCGACGCCGGTCGCCGCGGCCGCGCCGGTGGCGGACCTCCCCTCCCCTCCCCTCGGACGCCGCGCGCACTGCCGCCCTTGCAGGGGGAGAGGGCTGGTTCCCCGCCGACGCCGCTCGGCTTCATCCCTTACGAAGAGGGATGAAAAAGAGAGACTCGGCGTGGACGAGCGGAGGGGAAGGGAATAAGGACGCGGGCGCCTCGCGATTCGGGTGGACCGAAGAGGGAAGGGAGAGAGAGAGAGAGAAGTGGAGGAGCGAGAGAGAGTGAGAGAGCTGGAGGGAGAGAAGGAGAGAACCACGACGCGCGCGCATAGAATAAGGGGTGAAAAGGTAGGAGAGGGAGAAGGTGGCGCCTGCTTTTCCCTTGTGCTCTCTCTCTCTCTCTCTCTTTCTCTCTCTCTCTCTCTCTCTCACTCCTCGTCCTGAGGCGGGCCAGGCTGCCTGTAGACTGCGCAGGTCCTACGAGCAGCCCCGGCAGGGCCGGCGCGCCACCCCCGCCGCCGCCGCCACCCTCCCCCACGCCGCCGCCGCCGGCTTGGGCCCCGTAGCGCCGCCGCCGCCACCCCCGGGCCAGCGGAGCGGCGCCTCGCCGCGGCTTTCGCCCAAGTCCCGTCTTGGCGCCATACAGACCGCCTTCAGACTCCGGCCCGCGAGGTTCGCCACCCGGCGTCGAGACCTCCGGCTCCGCGGCTAGGCCCTCGCAGCGGCCCGGCCCGGCCCGCGGCCCTCGCGGACCGAGTACGCGCGTGTGCCCGCGCGCGCGTGTGTTTGTGTGTGTGCGCCCCGCCCTGCCGCGCTTCCTCGGGGACGGGAAGCATCGCCTGCAAGTGGAAGAGACATGCGGCCCCCGCGCTCTGCTGCGGCGCCCCGCCGACCGCTGTGGACTTAGTGTGTTGTGCGCTCAGTGTCGCGGTGAAGTGCGTCGTCGTCGTCGTCGTCTACCAGGTGAGGCGCGAGGAGCGGGGAGGAGGCAGCCAGCCTGCCAGCCAGCCGGCTCGACCGGTCCTCGCGCGGGTCGCCCTGGACCGCGGGGCTGCTGCGGCTCCGACACGCGCGCGAGACCAGTGCGGCGGGGGCCGGCGACGCCCAGGGACGTCGCGACGTCTGCGACCGAGAGGCCGCGAGCCGAGGCCTCCACAGTCTCCCGCCCGGCCGCGGCCGCCGTCGTCTCACGGACACACACCCCGCGGCCCTGGACATGCACGGCCTCTGCCTGCCCGCCCTGCGGCGCACGCACCCGCGCGCCGGCGACGGTACACGCACGCGACAGTGGTGGTTGTGATGTGATAAGGTGATGATGTCTGCGGTGATGAAGCAAGTCGTGGGATAGGACGGAAATCCGTTCGCGAAAGTGACATTTCTGTGGAGAAGGGAGAGACGACACTACGCAGACCTTTGCGTTGCTGTGTGGTTTTGAAGTTCGCAAAAATAATTTGTCGATGAGCTAACTGCCGGTGTTTGATTTTTTTTTCCCGCGGCCACCACTGTTCTGCGTCGCCGGCTATGCGCGTGCGTGCGTGGGCAGAGTGTATAAAGTGCGTCGCCACCTTTTCTGTGCCAGTGTGTCTTCTCAGTGATCTGCGAAAAGAAAAGTGATCCGTGGTTGTGTGTCTTTTCAAATTTTGCAAGGTTGTTGTGTCTACTGCGGTGTGAACAGTGCTTTTCAAATCGTTTCCCTGTGAGACTTTGCGCGTTTCATATGCAACCGTCGATGTGCCAGTGATCCCCAGCGCCGTCTTACTGTGCGTTGGCGCCGGTCTACAGTGATGCCAACTAAAATTTTCAGTTCGGTTTTCATCCGAAATATACTACCGTCTTCCTAAATACGCGGTATTCACAAAGGAGAGATAGAATTGGAAGTGGCTTTTCCACATTTGTCACCGGCGATTGTCTCCTCATAAAACACTGGCGCAGTGTGACTTTGTCATCCTATCTCTACGCGTCGAGTGGACCGTTGTGCAGAAAAGTCTGAAAAAAGCTGAGGAATCTCTATGCGGGAACAGTTTGTAAAAGCACTGGACACGCCGCCGGGGCCGGGGGTTGGTGCGCCGCGCGAGTCCGCGGCGGGCACGTCCGGCTGGCCGGGCCGCGACCCGCTGTCCCGCCGCCGGCTGGACCGGACCAGTCCCGGCCTCGCCCGACCAGGACCACAGCCTCCCGGACCAGTTTCGAAAACGAGATCTCTCCCCCCAAACGGCACGCCGAGGAAAAGTTACGCGGAATACAACGCTGCTGTGGCTCGGCACACTCCAAATCTTTTACAAAGATTTTTATTTTTGTAAAGTGCAAGAGAACTCTGTGCAACCGTAATGTACAGGAAATTTCCTTATTGTATAACAAAAAAATTTCCTTGTATTACAAAAGAATTTTGGGGTATTAAAAGATTTTGTCTTTTTATTACAAAGAACATTTGGCTTTGTATTGCGGTTGCACAGAAGTCTTTGATATACAAGAAGTTTCTTTGTGAGGATTTAAGATTGCACGGTAGTATTTAAATGTGTGTGTGTTCCTGCGCTGGACAGAAAAAAAGATTAAAAGAGGCATCGCGTTTGATTTCGCTGTCGTTCTTAAGAATATGTTGCCGATGCATGTGCCGTTTTCACTTTCACCCCCAGCCTTTTTTTCTATGGATTTTGGCTAACATTCGACTGAAATCTTTGCCCGGCAAACGCGTTGTTGTCTGAAACTACGCGTAGTTTTCCGTTCGCTCTCCTAGAAATCTGATTTTGTATTTTTCATTCAGCATCGGCTTTGATATTAGTTAAATGCAAGAATTAATTTGATTAAGTTATTGCGTGATCGTGTGAGCGTAGGCATCACGGTGCTGTCTGAGGGACGGACAACTCAAATCTAATCCGTGCTTTGAAGGAAACGAAGCGCAATCAAGAGTGTACGAAGAGTGAAACTAGTGTTTTGTAACATTGTTAGCTGTGCTAAAAATGTTCATCTACAATTACTATACGGCATCTAGCTAACTAACTTCGAGAAAGCACCTTAAATTGTAACGTAGCCTGCAAAAATGCTACTAAAATATACAATTAAACCAGACATTGCACTGAAAATCTATGTACAAACATTGCTAACTTTCAGATGAGTGGAGTTATTCGGTAACTTGCAGGTTAGAGAAAAATATTCCCTCATTTGTAGGCGCTTGAATGAGCATTCGTTCATTAGCATTCGCTCACCTGGGGAGACGTGTGAAGTTTTATTCGTCAATCTGCTCGTGAGCGTGAGCAAAAGAAATTCACCCGTCTGCAAGCGAACGACATTTGTTCGCTTGTGGATTTCCTGTGTGTGCCCTGCTGCCAACCGCGCCATGAATGCTCTCAATACTACAACCATAAGGAATCATCATTTTTATTGACTATATAGTCCAGACGAGACACCAACCCTTCCGCTTGGACTATGCATGCATTCAGCCAGAGCGAGGCTGAGACGCCATCTTAGCCGTGGATGAAGTTTGGAGGAGGCGCGGACCGCAGGCGCACTCTGTAAAAGTGGCATGCCGCGGCCAGTAGTCAGTGTGCGTCCGGCTGAGCTTCAGCTTCATCTCATCTCCGTGTCAGCCGCACTTCGCTCGTCCAGCACTGCCCTTTAATGAAGCTTTATGCGCCTATCAATCTTAGCTCTGCTCGAGTGCCTCCTTTTCCTCCTCCTCCTCCTCTTCCTCCTCCTCTTCCTCCTCCTCCTCCTCCTCCTCCTCCTCCTCCTCCTCCTCCTCCTCCTCCTCCTCCTCCTCCTCCTCCTCCTCCTCCTCCTCCTCCTCCTCCTCCTCTTCCACCCCTTCTCCTCCTCCTCCTCCTCCTCCTTTTGCTTTTCGTTTGTCGGCCGCTCCCCTCCCCCGCAGTGCGCGCCTGCTGCTCGGCCGTCCATAGTGTACACTTGATCAAGGCAAAGAGAGCCAAGCGCGGACAGAGCGCGGTGGGAGTTGAATTGGGGGGGAGGGGATGGAGTGGGGGCTGAAAGTGGGGGAGAGAAGGGGGTGTGGGTTTGGTGCATCCACGCCCAAGACGGGACAGACTTGGTTAGTCATTCCTTGCACTGATTAGCCCGCGGGGGAGAGAGGGGGGTGGGGGGAACCACCTTGATGAGATTAGTGATGACGTCGTGTGTGTGTGTGTGTGTGTGTGAGAGAGAGAGAGAGAGAGAGAGAGAGAGAGAGAGAGAGAGAGAGAGAGAGAGAGAGAGGGCTATCTAGTTACGCTGCAAGTAAAATGAAGACATTATCGGTATCGGTGAAGTGCAACAAAATACAGCCAAATTGTTAAAACATTTCCTCCTTTTCCGCGGAGCTTTACACTTGTTTCAGTTCGTTTTCAAGGCCGCTATCATGATATCGCATCTCGCGCCGCGGTAACCGACCCATTAGTGAATGTGTGTGTTCTGTGGTGAGGGGGTGGCGGGGGGCGGGGGAGGTAGTCGCGTCGGGGTGGGGCAGGGTGGGGTGGGGCGATGTGGGGCGCGGGGGTAGCAGGGGCTGAATGGGGTGACGCGGGGCGGGGCGGGGCGCGGCGGGGCGGGGGGGGTGGGGGCGGGGCGGGGCGGGGCGGGGCGGGGCGGGGCGGGGCGGGGCGCGCGGCTACCGCCCAGTGGGGTGACTCCGAACAGCGTTTAGTATGGTAGTGTCCTCTCTCTTGCTCCCCATGGCCCCGTCCCGTCAGTGCGACAAGGACAGAGAGACGAGTTTACCGCCCTGAGGAATCATATCCTCCAGCCCGCGCGCGGTGGCGTCTGCTGCGGCCCCCACCGCATCCAGACCGTCGATCACTATAAAATGCTTTAATTATCCTTAAAATATAGATTTTAAAAAATGCTCCCGAAAAAGTTATTATGAATCCCTGTTTTTTCGCACCCGTGTAAGAACATGCAAGTGCTCGAATAAATAATTCCGCGAGGGGTAAAATCTGTGTACACCCTGAAACAAAATTAATTTCTAAAAAATCAGAAAATATAAAGATAAAATCAGAAAGAAAAACAGTTAAAATCAAGAAAAATCACCAAAAAAAAATCAGAAGAAACGGTGAAAGCTAGAATTTATAGGGAAGGACCCCTCGAAATTGACTCGTCCCCTCTATATTACCTAAAAATTTACGACAGTTATGCATTTTCGGTTAGAGCAGGGTGACGGTGATAATGTGGTTCCCTCCCCTCCCCCCTCCCCCCCCCCACCCCGCCGCCTCAGACTGTCCGTCTCGCAGCATCCGGACGGCATAGGTGGCACGCTCTCGCGGCAGGACCGCGCAGCTGGTGGCTGCGAGCGCTGTCCGCCAGATTGCGCCGTATCGCAGCGCCGACCTCCTTCCTGCTGCCTCTGCTGCCGTCACCGAGCACAAACAGCTAAACCAGAAAATAAAACATCAGCATAATTATTATTTTTTATTTTTAAAAAAATTGAAACATGATATGTACCTTCCAACACAATAAACCAAACTTGAATAGAACTTGGAATTTTAAGGTGTCAGCCTGCTTTGTCTTAACTCTCGATAATGTGGGGGTAGGGGGGGGGGAGAGAGAGAGAGAGAGAGAGAGAGAGAGAGAGAGAGAGAGAGAGAGAGAGAGAGAGAGAGAGAGAGAGAGAGAGAGAGTTAAATTTCAACTAGTTTATTTTTACAGTGAAAAATATTCACGTAAATTTACAACATTTGTTGTAATTTTGATTTACGAAAAATGTTGGAAATCTTCGACTGCCCATTCCTGCTTGTCGATTTAATTTCAAGACTATAGGAAATGCTTGTAAAATCACAATTTACTATTGTAATTTCACGACTCACATCATGAAAGATTTTCCCGTAAACCTACGACTATTTTTCAGCGTTTTTTTTTCCTCCCTGGCCTGGAAATCCTACAGCGGTCACACCCCGCACGCTACAGGTGTAAAAGAAGGGGGGGGGGGAAGGCATTCGATTGCGAGTGGCGCGTAATTAGAGAGAAGAAGGCTCAGGTCGTGTGTGTTGCGTTTTACATTGACCGCACTGACCCTGGCGCTCCAGAGCCTGACCCATTGTAGCGATGTTTGCGTCCGTGCCGCGAGAGGGGGTGGAGGAGGGTGCGCCTCGGGGTGGGGGTACGGGGGTGGGAGGGGGGAGGGAGAGATGGTACGAAGGGGCGTTCGAGGGGTGCGCGGTGGTCACTGAAAGGGAAGGTGTGCGATGTGAGGAGCTGCCGACATGAAAGGGGTCCGTATGTATGTATGTATGTGCGTGTGTGTGTGTGTGTGTATGTATGTGCGTGTGTGTGTATGTATGTGCGTGTGTGTGAGTGTACGTGGAGGTGCGTGGGGGTGTTTGTGTTTGCCGAGGAATGCATTGTCGCACGGTGCATCGGCGCCCCGTTATTACCTCCATCTCGCCGTGGTACTTGTTGCAGGAGGGCACCACTCTCCCCGCTGCTCGCGCGCCAAGGCAAACAACTTAACGAAGGCAATGCGGGGTGAAATCTGGCAATGATTGCCTTAAAAGGGAAAAAATAGGCAATGGCGGACAGATCATAGAAGTCTGGCTCATTGTCATGGTGTTCTGTCCGCACATAATCGTGCCACACCCGTCGGCCAGGAAAGTTTGTTCTTGATTTCCCCACTGTAAATTGGTTGGCGTCTTTAGACGCCAAAATTTTGGCGTCCTCTGAGAACGCCAAATTTTGGCGTTGAAAGACGCCAATATTTGGCGTTCTTCTTCTCAGAACGCCAAATATTGGCGTCTTTAAACGCCAAGATTTGGCGTTCTCAGAGGACGCCAATATTTTGGCGTCTAAAGACGCCAACCAGTTTACAGTGCCTGTGGAGTTAAATTTTTAGAGCAATTGTTCTTGATGTAAGCCAAAATACTTCTAATAAGGACAAATTTATTTTAATATCAAATACTTTGGTTACCAACGAGAACAAATGTACTCAAAATTTGAAGTCCACATAAAAATCAAGAACACACTTTTGTGGGTCTATTTCCCTGCTATAGCGGTGCGACGTAAACTTTCCTCAGAATGCAAGAAAACTTGCGAATGGGTTTAGTGTGTAAATTCAAAGAATTTTACGAAGGATGTTGAGCATAACATAGGAATTATCGAGTCGCGTATATCGTAGATCATGCGCACATCATTAACTTTTGTAGGCTTGACGCGTCCTGAGCGTTATGGGTTACGCACCGGCATACAGGTGACGTGTCTCGTATTTCAGCCGAGCACGCTTCATTGACGTCGCATCGCCGCGTCGCGACGCCGCGCCTTTTCCCACGACGAGGCGTCGCGACGCCATACCAACGCACACATTGGGGTTGGGGTGCATCGCCCCGCCCCCGCCCCTACACTGTGAAAAACAAAAAACAATCGTAAATTTACGACCTTTTTTTTTCGCAATTTGCGATTAGGACACCGAGCTGTACACTCTAAAGTGTTCACTACCAAATTTGCTTAGTAACTACCAAGCAATTTGTGCTGTCATTAGTTATGAAGAAATTATTTAGTATTACTAAACTTTTTTCCTTGCATTATAAAACGTTTTTTCTGGTATTATAATTATACGGTAAAATCAAGCACTACGAAATCTTTTAGTATTACTACGAAAAGGTCTAGTAATACTAAAGAATTTCTTCATAATTTATGTACAATGTACAAAACACTCAGTAGTTACGAAGCAAATTTGGTAGTAAAAACTTTCGAGTGTAAATTCACGAGCGAAGTCTTTAATTTACGACATCGAATTCTGACTCGTCGAAGAAAACTCCAAGTCGACACATTGGTGTAAAAAATGAAAAAAATAAAAAAATATCGTAAGAATGCAACTGGGTGTTGTAACTTGACGACATTTATTCCCATGGAAAATTTTCCCGCGAAACCGTTACGAACATTTTTCACAGTGTACCCACACCTAAGCGCGTCTGTATTCCAAGATGGATTGCAACGCTATCTATATCTCTCTCTCTCTCTCTCTTGCTCACTCGCTCTAACCCCCACTTCTCTCTCTCTCTCTCTCTCTCTCTCTCTCTCTCTCTCTCTCTCTCTCTCTCTCTCTCTCTCTCTCTCTCTCTCTCGTTCTCCCCTTCCGTCATCCATTTAATTACTTTCCCGTGCTTGTCGATATCTCTGCTGCGTCTACCAGCATACTCACGCAGAGGTGGGTGGGTGGGTGGGTGCATCGTGGGTCCAGCTGCCGACGCTTATCACGTAGGTGTGTGTGTGTGTGTGTGTGTGTGTGCGAGTATGCGTGCGTGCGATATGCGTGTGAATATCACAGTCAGTTCACCTCAGTGTCTTTCCCACACGCGCTCTGCTACACTCGCGGGGGGTTGGCCCTCCCCCTTCCTTGCTGTCGTGACTTCCTCTACACCCCCCACCCGCACCACCCTCAAGCTCACGCATTCTCCCACGCGGAGATTTTTAAGCGGTCTCAGCACCGCTTCTAGCGCTACGTCGGCTGGGGCGGGGAGCGTGTCGTCGTCATCGTCGACCGTCGTCGCTTCGGGCATGGTCGTCCTTTCGGGATGGTCGTCACTGTGACGTCACGCCTCCCCCCTCCACGCTCTGTCCCCACTCGTCTAGTCTGTTCGTGTGTCGTGTTCGTTGCTCGGCCCGGCTCGGCCCGACCCGGCTCCCCCCGGCCCGGCTTGGCTCCGGGTAAAAAAATGTCAGGAACCACAAAATATCAGGTCTGATATGTAGGTTTTGAAGTTGTATCGAGATTATGTGACGCATAAACTAATGTGGTCTGTCCGATGTCAGCTAGTTTTTGTACAATGAGGACCTTGCCCCGAATGGCGGAGCGTAGTGGGAACCATAACAAAGCACCATAACCCATAATGTAAACTAGGTAGAATCGAATCGATTCCATGGCTTCGCCGACTTTATTCCGATCTATCGATATCTTTTCAATAATTAAATACTACCACTTTTACTTCAGTAAACAATTTAGCAATTCTCCTTAAGTGGTAATTTTATTTCATCTCCCTATCTCTTAAATAATAAAGAACCTTGTTTAGAATACACAAGTTTGGGTGCAGGCAGCAGAATTAGTGAAACTGATATCATTTGATAGGTATCATTTATTATACACTTGGTGACGGCAAACCGTGGATTTAATATATATCATATACTCTTACCGAAACTATTGATGCTGCTGTACTGAGATGTTTTATAAATCCTAAGGGTAATATAGAGAACTATTTTAATTTCTTCTCCGTATTCTAAATAAAAAAGTACCTTCGTTTTAAACACAGAAGTTTGGGTGCAAGCTGCAAATTGATATCATTTGATAGGTATTACTTATTATACACTTGGTGACGGCAAACCGTGGATTTAATATATATCATATATTCTCACCGAAACTATTGATGCTGCTGTACTCAGATGTTTTATAAATCCTGAGGGTAATATAGAGAACCATTTTTAGCAATATTAAAGGACTGAAAGATTCAAATTGAAATTTCATTCAGATCATGTGAAGCGTAGAATACAGTGTTCGGTCGAATGTCAGCTAGTGTGTTTTGTATAATATTGGTCCGATTACTGATTTGATGCAAATTTATTTCTTCTCTGTATTCTAAATAATGAAGTACCTTTGTTTTAAATACACAAATTTGGGTGCAAGCTGCAGAATTATTTAAATTGATATCATTTGATAGGTATTATTTATTATACACTTGGTGACGGCAAACCGTGGATTTAATATTTCTTCTCTGTATTCTAAATAATAAAGTACCTTTGTTTTAAATACACAAATTTGGGTGCATGCTGCAGAATTACTTAAATTGATATCATTTGATAGGTATTATTTATTATACACATGGTGACGGCAAACCGTGGATTTAATATATATCATATATTCTCACTGAAACTATTGATGCTGCTGTACTGAGATGTTTTATAAATCCTAGGAGTAATATAGAGAACCTTTTTTAGCAAAATATTATATACTCTTGCCTATTTTAGTCTAGCATTTGAGGCCTATTAATCAGCTTTAGACATTTTAGTCTACATATTTAGCAAGTATACATATACCAGACAAATTTTAGAATTTTGTTATCATCTGGCCTATTTTTTTAGCGCTCCCTTCTGGTTTGGAAAAGCTTGAGAGCGGGCTTTGGTGTCTGTTTGTTTGTTTGTTTGTTTGTCTGTATGTTTGTTCCACTCCAAGGAGTTGCTGTAGAGAGTCGAAATTTTTGGGGGTATTTTGAGGGTCACTCCTGGACACCGAAAGGCCTGTTTCAAATCCTGCCAACCCTCATTAAGGCACTGAAAAAAAAAAAATTAAAGTTCTACAGTAATGGGAAAAAAATTTATCGGGAAAATTTCATGAGCTCGTAACGGGTATGTCGACGAGTTAGGTTTCTCTAGGTCAAAATTTTGCCCGTTTTGCTGTATCTTCTACCGTTTTGGGTCGGCTCAGCCACCCACCGTTTTTGCGATTAAGGGCGTAACTGGCCGGTACAGTGTAATAAATAGGCGAAAACGGTCCAATTCTAATTTTGTCTAACCCAGCTGACCCGCACATCGCCAGAACCGTCTCGACGGTGGCTCATTGATGCCGCCCAACGTTTTCAGCGATTTCCCAAAATATCTCTGGGAGCTGAGTTACGCCCCTCCGGAAAGGGCCTAAATCACGATATTGGCGTAATTTTAGTTTTGGAGACGCCCCCATCTTCCCGCACCTCTCAGGAATCGTCTGGACGCGGCCAGAATAATGGCGCACACCATTTTTGTTCCAGGGGCCCAACTGGCCGGTACACTGTAAAAAGGGGGAAATTGGTGCGATTTTCAAGTTTCTCTAACCCCATCGATCCGCCCGGAACCGGATTTTCAAGTGCAGTTCAATGACGCAGACCATTTCCCTCGGAAAAGGGCCTAAACCACAAGTACACTATAAAAACCGACCAATATTGGTCCAGTTTTCAACGTTATTCGACCATATCGACCCGCACCTCTCCGGAACCGCCTTTTCGACTCCAGGTCAATGCTGCGAACCGTTGTCCTTGAAAACAGGCTTAACTCGCTAGTACACTGTAAAATCCGACCGAAATTGGTCCACTTTTCCACTATATCCATCCTCATCGATCCGCACCACTCCGGAACCGTCTTTTTAAGTGCAATTACTCGAAACGGACAATTTTCAAAAAAAAATACGTCTGCTAAATGGGGAAAACTTTTTACATAATTAGAATTTGTAACGTTGTACAACCTACTTTGACTGACGTTAGTTTAACTGTTTAACTAAACTTTGGCAGTCTCAAGTATCGAACCACAATTTACACCCACTAGAATAACGTATGTGAATATATTTGTCGTAAACCTTTTCGTTGGTTCATTTTAAGGATTCTGAGACCGCTTCGATACATTTTGATGTATAGGAATGTTTTTTTTTTTCCACCCCCGTATTGCGGTCGGTCGGGCTAATATCGATTTGAAAGGGATTCGCGATCCGTCAGCAGCCGTCTCTGATTCCGAACATCGCGCGCTCTCGCGCCTCTGTCCTTGTTGCACTCACGGGGCCCTGCCCGGCCCTGCCGCTCCCAACGTAGGTCGCCGCCATGGGTGCGACAAGGACGGAGATACGAGAGCGATCTTCGGAAACAGTCGGCAGGCAGGCGGCAGGCGGGTTCGCCGGGGGAGCCGCGTCGCCGAAAGGCGTGTGCATATTCATTGTTAACGTTGAATTCGCTCGCACCTCAATCACGCCGCGGTTAAATTCGCTCGCGACCTCGCCTAGCGGAGCGCGACCCCGAAGACTGCCTGCTGCGACGGGGCAGCGAAAGCAGACGACTGATTCAGAACATCGGTCTCAGACCGCGCTGTCCTTGTCGCACTCATGGAGCAACCCCCATCCCCTAGATAAGACACCTTTGTAAGTGCGACAAGGACAGAGGCATGGGAGAGATGTTCTGAACCAGTCGGCTGTGGGGACACCGGTTTACTTCTGACCCACCATCCTGTCTGCTAACTCTTCGTCAGCGCATGAAAAAGTTATATGCGCAGGCAAAGAACCCTGAAATTTTTGTACTATAAGCATAAGCACCTCTGCCTCAGAAAAATTGAAAAATAAATAAAAACTAGGTAGGCGCACGTGGGACACGGAAATAGTGCGCCTCCCTAGGCCTATGCGGCGCTTCCAGATTGCAATGTACAAAACTTAAATTTTGTAAGATTTTTTTTTCCATGGTGGCAAGCTATATCTGGGCTGGTTTCCCATCCCATCTCGCTTGGCCCATAGCCCGAAGTCCACCCTGCAAACAAATCAGTAAATATCAAGCAAAATCACGAAGCACCAGAAAAATAAGAAAAATCGGTGTACGTACTCTTGAATTTGTAATGAAGGACCCCTCTCGCCCTGAGGCTGGCGGGCCGCGCCGGGGTATCGCCCAGGATGAATTACAAACACTGCAATCATGAACGGGACAAGTGATAATCTGACTGCGCGTGGGGTATGTTCTGCTCGCGTGTATAGGTTATTTGGATTTTCCCGCGCGCGGGGTATCTTCTTTGAGGCTCGCTTTTGTTGACCGCCTTACTCGGTGGACTGGGAGACGGGCGGACACGCGGCGGCGCGCGGCCCTGAGCGGGCCAGTCCTGGCGAGGAAATAATCGCGCGCGGGGTATTGCCGCCGCCGGTGGTCACCGCGGAGAGAGAGAGAGAGAGAGAGAGAGAGAGAGAGAGAGAGAGAGAGAGAGAGAGAGAGAGAGAGAGAGAGAGAGAGAGAGAGAGTATGAAGGGGGAGAATGATCGTCAGGCCTCGCCGGCCGCGCTTCGCACCCAGCCGCACGGATTTATATTGTGGGAAAGTATGTCTATGTGTGTCGCAGTCCCCCGCGGGGCGGGGCGGGGCGGGGCGGGGCGGGGCGGGGCGGGGCGGCACCGGAACCTTACGGTGCGATACTGCCGTATCCGGTCCACTCTGTTCCGCTCGGCAGCGGTGCAGCAGCAGCAGCAGCTCTGGTGAAAGGGGCGGGCCCAGGGACCGTGGGGGGTGGGGAGGAGGAAGTCACCGGGCAGGTGCAGCAGGAGCCGCCCCCCGCCCCGCCCTACCGCCCGCCCGGTTCTCGGATGGGTGCCTGGGAACGCCCCGCTCCGCCCCACCCCGCCCCGCCGCCGCGCGTTGAGGGCGTACGCGCCCAGAGGGAAGGCCCTAGTGGAACACCGCGCGCGCCTGTCATGCCCGATAAACATCATACATCGGCGCTCTGCGCGAGCTCCGCTCAGCCCGGGTGGCTGACTCGTGTCCCCGTGGTTTGAGATTTCCTCCACGAACACGAGCGGCAGAGAGAACCTGGCGGTGGCGGGCGGGGACAGGCTAACGGCAGGCATACGTACTCACTGGAGAAGCAAACGCGACATAACAAGTACTGTCGTCTGTGTAACGTGACGGTTTCTTTCCGTTGTCTCTTGGAGTGTGAAATATTATTAGCGTGGTGTTGGCTGCAATCTTATTCTCAGGTACTCCATCGTTTCTGGCAGAAAATTGCGTTCTCAAAGAGTTTAATTATTGTAGGGTTACTATCGCAAAACTACGTCTCTTAAGAAGACGCAGGAATTCATCAACATTGTTTTCTTTTCTTTGTTGCGGCTCCTTGAAAACCTATCATACATAAGTTTGTTTGAACGAGAATTTTCAGGTGGAAATGATGCTGACCTCGGAATACAAATACAGTCACTGAATAAATTGAAGATATTGTAGGGAAACCTTAAAACACGCCGTCCGGCACGTTTAAAATAATGTGGCGTGTGAGCATGTCACATCAAGAATCGTGACGTATGTCACATACGTTTTCCCAGAGCAGCCACGCCGAGCCGCTTGTTGTCGATAAGGGACACCGCGACTCACCGGGATGCCTCTCTCTCTCTCTCTCTCTCTCTCTCTCTCTCTCTCTTTCTCTCTCTCTCTCTCTCTCTCTCTCTCTTTCTCTCTCTCTCTCTCTCTTTCTCTCTCTCTCTCTCTCTCTATCTCTTTCTCTCTCTCTCTCTCTCTCTCTCTCTCTCTCTCTCTCTCTCTCTCTCTCTCTCTCTCTCTCTCTCACTCTCTCTCTCACTCTCACTCACTCACTCTCTCTCACTCTCTCTCTCACTCTCTCTCTCTCTCTCTCTCTCTCTCTCTCTCTCTCTCTCTCTCTCTCTCTCTCTCTCTCTCTCTCTCTCTCTCACTCTCTCTCTCTCTGCGTGTCTCTCCCTTTCTCTGTGTCTGGCGGTGCCAGACCCCCAGGCGAAAGCATTTAGACAGCGGCGCGGAGGGCGTATCTCTGGCGTCCATGATGCACTGTACTCAGGCTGGTCGTGTCTGTGTGTCCTCAGAGGCCTGCCCCGTGAAGGTGACTGCGGCCAGGACGCTGGCTGAGGGCTGCGCAGTCTCCCCGCAGTGACGGCCTCCTACTCTCCTATCAGGTACGTGCCTATCTGAACGCGCCTTGTTTCTCACGCACCGAAGGGGCGATCACTCATTTAAAATGTGTACCGTGATAAAAAACATTTTGGCTTTTGATTATTTTCTTTTTTACTTTTATGATTTCTTGTTTTGTTTTTCTTTTGATTTTTCAAGGAAAATTTCTGAGACTTTTTGATAACTTTTGGTCTCACTGTAAATGCCAGACAATGCCAGAGCGAGGATTCTCGCCCCCAGGAGAGCAAGAAATTTTCTCTTACTCTTTGAGAGCGAGGTTTAGTGTACTCGCTCAATTAGAGAAATAGAGGAAATAGTCTCAAAAATCTCGCCCTATTTGAGCGAGGATTGGGAAACCTCGCCCTTTTTGAGTAAGGATTTTTATCCTTTATCTCATTTAATTTGAGTGATATATGTTGTAAATTCTTTCTAAGAGCGAGGTTCCTAAACTCTCACTGAAATGGGGCAAGAGGAAAAATCTCACTCCTTTTCAATGATACATCTCACTCTTGCATTTGCAGTGCTTTCAACACCATTTCTGATTTTTAAATATTTGTATTAAAAATTTTTCTCTCGATTTTTTGGATTTTCTGTATCTTGCTTCTTAATTTTATTTTGATTTTGGGGATTTTTTAAACTCTGGGGGGGGGGCAATGATTTTTCGAAGTGACACCCCCTATAAATCGCACCAAAGGTACACTGGGAATCCATCCAAGCCCTGTGAGTGCGGAGCATCGCATCGCACTCATATACACTCTTTAGATTGCGCAAGTGTGTGGATTTTGCTTCGGATGTCGAGAGTGCACCGGTAGATATCCACACACCTACAGGTGTGTGACTTATGTTTCCATCGCAGTGGCGCCCTCAAGCCCTTGCGACTTGCGCCGGGCCTCGCTCCGCCCCCGCTCGCCCTCATTCAGTAATCACAGCGACAGCGGCGCGTAATTCCCCCTTAATCTAGCCGATATAATTATGGCAAACTATCCTCATCTCGCAGCCCTTCTTGGCCTCGTTTCACTGCTCGCCCGCCGCTCGGACCGCGCGGTCTGCCCGCCCCCGCCCAGCAACGCTGCTTCCTCGAACTCCTCTCGGGGAAGCGAGACGTCACTGCCAGTCAAAATGCGGACAGTCGAATTCGGTGGAAATCTGTTGATGTGTGGTGTTTTCAGTTACTCGGCTCGGCTTTGCTGCCTGTCCTCCTCACTCTCTCACACTCCTTGCGCCCGGCCCACCCTCTCCATCTCCCTCTCCCTCTCCCCCTCCCTCTCCCCCTCCCCCTCCCTCTCAACCTCCCTCTCCCTCTCCCTCCTCACCCTCGCGCATCCCTGTCCGCAAACTTTGGGCGCCGCCGTGCCGGTCGGGTGTGATTGTCAATAGGAAGGCCTAAATTAGCATCACATTCCCTTTCCGAAGACCCTCCACCGCCCCCGAGTTCTCCTCCGTCGCGCCTGTTTCAGTCGCCACCTCCTCCACCCCTTCCACGACGTCCATCTCCTTCGCTTGGCGTTGATTTACGAAGGAGTTTGCTTGCGCATTATCATTCCACACTCGCTGACGCTCCTCTTCTCCCCGCTCTCTCTCTCTCTCTCTCTCTCTCTCTCTCTCTCTCTCTCTCTCTCTCTCTCTCTCTCTCTCTCTCTCTCTCTCTCTCTCTCTCTCCCTCATACACATACGTCTCCCAAGATTAGTCCGCCACGGGCGGTGGGCCAGTCCTTAGGAATAGAAGCCCATGCCAGTCACGGAACCGGGCCGTATTGTGCGCAGAGTCGCGTGCGTGTCGCCGTCGCCACAGACGTTGTAGTTGTCGTCGTCGTCAAGAACGAATTCAGTTCGGCTCTGAACAGGTTCACCAGCGAGCAAGTTCGCAGGCGTGCGTATTCGGTTGATAAATGCGGCTCCTGGAGGCAAAATCGCCTGCCCCCCCCCTCCCCTCGAGGGGGAAGCAACTCTAAAATTATTGTACACCTCGTCATAAAGAAAAATTCAGAAGGAAAAAAAAAAACAGAAAAAATTAGAAGAATTTAGGAAAATTCAGGGTAATTCACCAAAATTTAGATAAAATTATAGTAAAAATTTACAAAATGTGTTCAGTTAACTTCGGCTTTGTTTCCCTCTCGCCTCTCTCTCTCTCTCTCTCTCTCTCTCTCTCTCTCTCTCTCTCTCTCTCTCTCTCTCTCTCTCTCTCTCTCTCTCTCTCTCTCTCTCTCTCTCTCTCTCTCTGTCCTCCTAAATGAATGGCTACAAGACATCTGTCGCCGCGGTCCTGTCGCGGAGGACCCCGCCGCGGTGTCCGCGTGGCCCTAGGTTTGGGCCCCGGCGGCCAGGGTCACCCGGGAGACCCCGGCCGGGCCCGACTCTGCTGGGCCCAGGACGTAATGCTGCCCATCAGGGTAATGCCCGTGAGGGTCAGGCGGGGTGGGGTGGAGCGGGGCGGGGTAATGGGGTGATTAGTGTGCACATGTGCCTCCCGGGGCGGCCACCGCGCCCCAGCCCGCCCCGCCCCGTCGCACCCCACCCTGCCCCGCCGGCCATCCTTTCCCTCCAGGCTGCCATCTAGACGAAATCACTCATCAGCAGGCGACTTGTGAGCGCGCGCGTTTGACCCACATCCTGAAAGATTCAGTACAGTTTAAGTTGACGCTGCGTGCTCCTTTTAGGTCAATGATATTTGAAATCAATAACTTGTTGACGTGTTGATTCTTTAATTTCCTATTTATTTATTTATTTCATTATTTTTAAATTTTTTTTAGCTGTTGTCGGTATTGCGATTCCAGTTGCTTTTGCCGTGCGCTGAAAACGTCGCGGGTATGGCGAGGGGTCGTGGGCTCAGGGGGTGAGGGGTAGCGCTAACTGCGTGCGCGCGACTGTATGCCCTTTGTACCCGCCCCGCCCCGCCTCGCCCCGGCCCGTGCCGCCCCGCCCCGCGGCGTCTAACAGGAGGGCCACCCGAAGAGCTCGCGCCCCGCCCGGCATGGAGAGAAGTGCGGAGGGGGGCGGGGCGGGGGGCAGCGGTCGGCGGAGGTGTCGAAAAAGTGCCTTTTTCGGGGATGAGGAGGGCTTTTGGGGGGTCGGCGCCGCCGCCACATGCGCCACCCGCACCGCCCGGCCCGGGACGAGGTGGATGCGGCGCCGCGCGTCCAGGAGAGGCCACTCGACGTGGGAGGGGCGGAGCGGAGAGCGCCCGACCCGACACCGGCTCCACGAGAAAAATACGCGGGAATGCAGTCATAATTTATTAATTATTATTATTATTACTATTATTTCTTTGTTTGATGAATGTTTTCGTCAGCGGTCGGAATGCGTCCGTTTCTCGAATCAGGAGCGCACACGGGGGGGAAAAAATCGGATCGGGGCTTTTATAGCAGCTTTAACGGACCCATTCCAACACCCCCATGCCCATGCAATATATTTAGGTGTCGTGTAGAGGAAGCTAGCTAAACAGCTTATATTTTGCTGTAAAGCAAAAACAAAAAAAAAAAACACAAAAAAACAAAATTGCTGCCGCCAGCAGTTGACTCTAGCACAGGAATATTTAGCGAGGTGCGATTACTAAATTTACAAACATTCTATAAAAATCCACAAAATGTATGTATTATAATTCATAGTTGATTCCCCCCTCGACTAGGGTTTGTGTATCGAGGTTGCCGTCGACGTCTCCGCCGCCCATGCAGTGCGCTGCTCTGCTCCCCCACAAGAAGGGGTGTGGTTCTGTACACGTATGCCTTCCAGGCGAGGCGGGGCGCGCGCGGGGGCCTCCGCGTTGTCCGCGGTGCTCGCGGGGCTTAAGCAGCTCCCCGGGAGGGGTAGAGGAGGGGGAGTGGTCTCTCTGTGAAAGTCGTGCCGACGGCGCGCGCGGTGTCGCTGCTGTTATTGTTCTCCTGTGTGCAAGCGACGGTTGTCTCAAGAAGCGGAGCGAGAGAGGTGGACTGGTGCAGCGGGGCGCGGCCGCCAGAGAGAGCGAGAGAGAGAGACGGGGGGAAGGGGGCGGGTGCAGGGCCAAAGGGAAGGGTGGATAGCTAATTCAAAGGCGGCGGTGCAAGTTGGCACTATTGTTTGAAGACTCGCGCGGGCCTAGTGCCACTTAGTGATGCCGCGCGGGGGTAGCAGGGGGTGCATATGTGTGTGTCAGAGAGAGAGAGAGAGAGAGAGAGAGGAAGAGGAAGTCCGTGTACAGAGAAAGGGAAAGAGGAGGCTTATGGGTGAAGGGAAAAATAGACGTGTGTGTGTGTGTGTGTGTGTGTGTGTGTGTGTGTGTGTGTGTGTGTGTGTGTGTGTGCATAGCGCAGCGCAGATGCAAGTTGTGCGGAGTACGCCCGGCGGAGAAGTTTGGCACAAGTACTTGTCTTTTATTGGCTCTAGGCAAAGTGCGCTGTATGAGGCGGGCGGGGGCGCTCACGTCCGCGTCGTTGTCACTGCGAGGCAAATCATAAAAATAAAAAGTTTCCGTCGGGTCGGGGTCGGGGTGCTGCTGCTGCTGCTGCTGCTGCTGCTGCTACGGCGGCGGCGGCGGTCTTCGCGACGCTACCCCGCGTCTCTGGGAGATTAGCGGATGCTGCGCACAGGGATTAGCACTCCGCCGCCGCACGTCGATACCCCACGCGCCCCCGTTTTGAAAGATTTAAGTTCGTCGGCCGCGCCTCGCGCTCTTTTCAAAATGGAAACCCGTTTGGCGGCGCGGCGAGCGCACCGCGCAGTAGAGGGTCATGTCCTTTTTGTGCGGCAGAGTCTCTCGAGTGCGGGGTATGTTCTCGACCGCGGTGTGTGTGTGTGTGTGTGTGTGTGTGTGTGTGTGTGTGTGTGTGTGTGTGTGTGTGTGTGGGCGCGCGCGCGTGCGCAGCAGCAGTACATCGTCAAGTAAGTGCGTCAGGTCCGATAGGGAGAAACAACCCTAATTTTGGTGTGCACAATTTGTGAATTTCTGTGAATTTTCTTGAGTTTTTGTGAATGTTTGTTATTTTTTACTTGAACTTTAACTAAATTTTTAAAAAATCATGTTTTTTGCGAATTTTTCTAAAGTTTAGTGATTTTTAAATTTCACTTAATAACGAGGTGTACAAAAATTTTAGAGTTGTTTCCCCTTCGGTCAGGCCAATATCGAGATATCTTTAACTGATTAGAAAATATTCTAAAAGACGCACTTTGAGGGGATGGTTGATTATGTCAATTTAAGAAAGACAACTGAGGTACACGATAATTCTCTGAGTCCTGAAATTATTTCCTTGTCCGAGCAACTCGTTTTTGGTTACGGTCTGTATCATAAGGAACACGCCTTAACTTTGCAAACAAAAATTAAGGACGCTCGAATAGGACAGTGGTCGGCGCGATGAAAAAGTGCGTTAAGGTGACGAAAATTTATTGGCATTTTTTCGAAAGCTATGCGCGCTGTACTGTAGGAAACAGTAAGGTGTGATTATTCGTCAAAGGGGAAAGGAAACTATGTACATTTACGGCTACCGCGGTGAAAAGATTAAACAAGCGCTAGTTAGGATTTATGCTGGCAAAAGTAGAGCGGCCCGTCGGGCAGGTTCCGAGGGCAGCTGCGGCGACCGCTTGCTTTGGAAAAGATGAACGCCACAATTCCGCACTCGTCTCTCTCTCTCTCTCTTTCTCTCTCTCTCTCTCTCTCTCTCTCTCTCTCTCTCTCTCTCTCTCTCTCTCTCTCTCTCTCTCTCTCTCTCTCTCTTCCCCCCCTCCCCCCCGGTGGTTCAGCTCGCCATCTTTCCCTCTCTCCCTCTCCCTCCTGAGCAAATCGTCCGCGATCCTCGGCCCTCTCTCTCGCTCATCATTAAATGTCTAGAACTGCCTTTGAAAGGGGGTCGGGCCGCCGGGTCTCCTTGAGCCGGCCACGCCACGCCACGCGCCGCGCTGTTTTTAGTTTGATTAATTTGGCCCACAACTTCCGCCCTCTCAACACCCAAACAAACTCTCTCCCTGTCTGTCTCACCCCTTCCACTCTTTCTAACTCAGCCCCCTTTTTTTAACCCCATTGCTGACTATGTACTCTGTCTCTTTCTTTCTCTCTGTCCACCTCCCGCTAGGTCACCCGTCTGATTCCGAAGATGGCGCTCTCACGCTATTCCCCTTCCAAACATAAGGGACCGTCAAAGGTGCAACAAGGACCGAGGTGCGGTTGCCTCCCCCCCCCCCCCTTTCTTTCACTAGATAGCCGCCTGGAAAGTAGGCAAATAGCGCGACAAAACCCCTGTATGTAGGCAACCTGGTGTGCCCCCCCCCCCCCCGCCTTTCCGGTCGGACCTTAAACCGCGCCTGCCGAGATGCGAGAGCGATCTTCTAAATCAGACATCAGACCGGACGCGTAAAATTTGAACGACAATCGGAATTTCTCTGTCTCTTCCTCTCTATCTCTCCCTCTCCCCCCCCTCGCATCCCGCTATCTCATCCACCACCTGCCGCATGCTTGTGTGACGCACATCCTTCTCTCCCGCCTTCCTATTATTCTATCCGCTCTCTATAGCAGGATTCTAGCCGATTCTAGCAGGATGCGCGCCTCTCAGCGCCCGTGGTGGGCCGTGGCCTCGTCAGATCTGCGGAAAGTCCACACACACACACACACACACAAACACACACACACACACACACACACACACACACGCGCGTGTGCCGCATGGCATGGGCGTATCTCCTCGCCAACTTACGTCGCATCGCCTGCTGGGCTGTGGGCGCGACCTTGGGCTCTCCCCCGCCGGCGGCGCGGGCCGGGCTGGCCTCTATGGCCCCTCTGGCCTCGGGCGCCTGCTTCGCCCCGTGTCCGCCCCGCCCCGCCCCGCCCCGCCAGTGTTGTCGCGTCCGATTTCGCATTCTTCCATGATGACCAGAGCATCCCGGCCCAGCGGCGGCCGCCGCCTGAAGGTCACATTGGGCCGGGCGTTCCGTGCGAGATGATGATGGAGCCGCGCGGAGGACGAGACGGGAGGGGAGGGGAGGAGGGGGGGCGTCCTCACTGAGGCGAGACAGCGCACCTGGGAGGCCCCATATTCCGCCGTGCTGGGGGCCCTCCCGAGCCCGCGCCCCCCCCCCCCCTACCAGATTCAGAAAATCGTTTTGTAGTGCCCTCTCACTCACTCCAATAGTGGCCGCGAGACCTCTTGCTTATGCGTGTGACGAGGACACGGATATATACGAAAGCGTGCTCTTCTGAATCTGACTTCGGACGGGGCCGGGCCGGGCGGACCACGGCCGGACTGGACTGGCCGCGGCGGCTGGCCAATGGCGGGGCCCCTTGCAAGGCCCCCGCCGCCCCCTCCGCCCCCCTCCCCCCCGCGGGGCTCCCCGCTGCTCACGCGACCGAAGAAAAGGCGGGGCCCAAGTCGATACGCCCCGCGAGCACATGGCGGCCGCGGCGCGCGGGCGGTGCCGTGGGGGGGCCGCCGTCCTTGTCGCACTCATGGGGCCCTGCCATCCCCGGCATACGGCAACGCCATAGGTGCGACAAGGATGGAAGCATGGGAGCGATCTTCGGAATCAGGCTGCTGGGCCTGCCGCTGCCGGCAGGACACTGGAGAGAAAATGGACTTTATTGTGAATTCGTAAATGAAAACGCGTTCATCGGCGTTGTATTTCGTGGAAAACATTATAGATTCAAAGCACCCGTCCGTATATGTACTCACATATGTTTTGTTGACGAAAATTATGACTATCGTAAAGAATCGTTTCTTAACCCAAGTAGAATGTGGCTGCGCCGAAGATCAACTAGAGCAACGAATAATATTCCGCGTATAGCTAGCTAGCTGTCCTAGCTTTTTGTAACACACTCTGGCGTGAATACCCCTTCCCAATATATCTAGCTCGCGTGTGCCCCCCCCCCCCTCCCCGCCGGGGAGAGCCGCACTAGGCGCCAGGGCCGAGCGTCGCCTCGTGTCGATGCTCCCCTCCTTTCCTCTCTTTTTATTGCAACTTTGTTTCCACCTTCGTGACGCCGCGAGCCTAGCGGTCTGCAGATTATACATTGTCGCGTCTATCTTGGAGGCGATCGCAACACTGCCGCCCCGGGCGCAACCATCAGCGCCGCGAGCAGAGAATAGACCACAGCCGAATAAAAATAACGTCAAAGTATGAAGCGATTCAGAGATGAAAAAGCTTTTTTTTTCCCCCATCTCTCTATTGTTGTTGCTCTTCTTTCAAATGTTGTCGCGCGCCGTGTTGAATAAGGTAAACTTGTAGGCTAACTTGCCGTGCTGAGTATATCGATGTCGGCACATCTCGCGAGCTGTCATGGCTGTGTTAGCGGCGTCATTTCCTCGGGAACATGTCGTCCGGTTCACGTGTTTACGTACGTATAGTTTTTTTTTTTTACTATTTTACTTCCTCTTTTTTACCCTTAATATTGCGCAGAAATGTTGTTGTCCAGCGTATAGTGCCGTAATGATCCGTGGTCTCCAGCGAGTGATCCTTGTGCCTCGCCGTGCACAACATCACTAATGACCGCGAGCAGCAGGCCACTCGGCGGCCCAGAGCGAGAATAACGCCAACCGACGCTGTTATCATTTCTGCTCGCATACGAGACTACCCTTTTCGCAAATGGAAACGCTCTTTACGTTTATACATACTTCAAAGCCACGCCTCTGTAAATGTCGCACTGTGCACTTGGTCGTTGAGTGATTTTCCCATTCGCAATCTTGAACAAGAAGTGCGGGAGTTGAGGGGGAAATATTTCTGATATTTTTAGAAGCACCTCGTAATTCAGAAAAATTCAGGAAAAATTCAGATAATTTCGGAAAACTTCCGAAAAAAATCAGAGAAATGCTCAAAGTTTCGCTAAAATTCACGGAATTCTAGAAAAGCTCAAGCAGAACTTCACTAAAAGTTCACAAAAATTCACAAAGTTTTAACACCAAAATTCAGTGTTTTTCCCCCTCGGCGGGAGTGTAGTGCAGTTTTCTAGGCACATCACACGAACTGTCGCGACTAGTGGCTCCGTGGCAATTAACAAACTTACAAGTGTGTGACATTCACACACTTCTGTTTCCAGCAGCGGTTTGTTTTTTCGTGTATTATATTTTCCTAACCAAGCAGCTGGGCTCAAAATTTCCTTTTTAGGCAACGGAGTTTTACAAAGATATTTTTTTTTTTTAAATCGCTCGGGGGCCTTGGTGTTGACCGGGCCCGGCCGGGCTCCAGTGACTACGGGGCCACTACCGTTCTACACTACTTCACGGTCCAGGGACCTCGGTAGCCTACGCTCACAGCATCCTGTATGTCTCCGATGTCCCCGGGGGTCCCTCCCTCTCTCTGTCTCCCTCTTACCCCTTCTCTTTTCTGCCCTGCTGCCTATCGTTCCCTCCAGCACGCCTTTCTACTTCCGGTCGGCCTGATGCTCCGCTCTGCTCCGCGCGCTCGCTAGAAAAACTGTCAAAATCGCCAAAGGAGGTCCGCCGCGCCGTCATTTTTTCCCCAAAATGCTGGCAAGGTTGTGCCCTTTCACGAGAAATGTTTTTGCCCCCCTCCGAGGTGCCTAGTAATTTGTAGCTGCTGTATGGCTGCAGCGGTCGATTTTCCCCTCGTCATTACCCAGTGAGTTGTGATCACTTCGAAAATCATTGTACGCCCCCCCCCCAAAAAAAAATATTTTTAAAAATCTAAAATAAGAGAGAAAATCAAAATAAATTCAATAAGAAAAAATTTACAAATACGGAAATCGTAAAAAAGTAAATAAAAAACTGAAAACAAAATCAATAAAATTAGAAATAAGGAGAAAAGATAAAAATTTATCAAAAATTATTGATATAAATTCCCCCCCTCTGTATACCCGGGTCCCGTTAGCCAGTTGCTGACTTTTTTCTTTTGTTCTATTTTGTTTTTGAAATGGACGTACACGTACGCATCCCCTCTGCGGCGTACCCGTCTCTTATAATTGCAGGGGTGGCGTCGCGGCCAAGGGGGGACGCGCAAACGCCTGTCTGTGTTTGGTGAACACCCCCGCCCCACCCCGCCCCGCCCCGCCCCACCCCGCCCCGCCCCACCCCACCCGCACCGGTCACGTGGACTCGCCGCCGCCGGTAAACCACCTCCGTGCCGCTCTTATCTTCCTCAAGATAACTCGACCAGGGCTGGCCGCGACCGACTATGTATCGACCGCGGGACAGACTGGCGGGGCGGGGCGGGGCGGGGCGGGGCGGGGCGGGGCGGCTTTGCGTGTTATGACGCTAGGCTATCTATCTGATTCTCACCCCCGCGCCGCCCCGCGGGCTGGGAGGCCCGCCGCGTGCACCTGGGAGCGCCGCGCGGACGGCCTGTGGGCGAACAACGCGTCTTATGTCGCAGGGGAAACGCAACACGTTGCATGATTTCCCCCCTCCCCCCCCCGTTTCCCCCGCATTTTAGCGACTGACGTGTTTTAAACTCTTAGACCAGAAATGATGATAACCATACAACTACACGGTGAAAAATGTTTGCACGGGTGAGCGAACGTGAAAATTATCGCCACGAGAAATTGTAAAGCTATACGATATCAAATTGAAAATTTACAAAACTGCAATGACGTTGGCTATCGACTTTTTTTCAATCTTTACCGAACAAATATGATTGGCCTTCGCAAATGCACAATACGGATCGTAAATTTACAACACCAGTTATCAATATCAGAAACCCCGGAAAATGTAAACCTACAAAGAAATTGTTTGCAGTGTTTACAAAACACTTAGCCAAAAATTTAAAACACCGAGTTATTTTCTGTTTTTTTTTCTTTTTTCCACTTTCTTTTTTTTTTTCGCCTGTTTTAGAAGTATCCTTGCCTCCGCTCGCTTGCTCTCTTCGGCATGGGCTACACGACAACCTGCCATTTGACGGGCGAGATGCCAGCGAGCGATTGCAGGTGTGGAGGCCGCTGCAGCGCGTGGTCACGTGACACTTGGTTCGACCGCTCACTGGTGAGGGTGGTGTATGTGCAAAAGGAGAGGGGAGAAAGAACATCTAAAAAAAACGAAAAGATAAAAAGGAGTTTAAAAGAACAGTTTTAATGCCAAAAGATAAGTGTGTGGCTATATTGTTCACTTCAAATTTAGTGATATTTTTTTTCCTGTACACGCTTAATGAGGTGAGCAAACGCCCATTTCGCACATTGTTTGGTATATAAATGGACACGGTTTGCTGGCGTTCTTTTATTTAATTCATCGCCAAAGATCCAAATCTTGACACACACTGTAAAAAATATTTTGGTAGGTTAATGGGTCGTTTTTTAAACTATAATTTCGAAAATATGTTGTAAATTTACCACTTAAGCTATGGACAATTTTGTACATAGTTGAACTCAAAATAATGCGTAAGTTGAGCGTGTTTACCGAAATCCGTAGCTCCGTATAAAACGGATCTGTAAGAATTTCGTGTGAGTGTTTGCACATCAGTGGGTGGAGACTTGCAGATCAACTCTTTCGCAACTCCTCTCGCCCCTCCTTTCCTTTCCCCGGAGGTCATTTTAAGTTAAGTGTTGGAGGTCGCGCCGGGCCGGGCCGGGCAGGGCAGGGCCACACAGTGCGAGGCGGCGGGACCTCCCTCCCCCTTCCTTACACTGTTGTACCGCCTTGCGTCTTCCGCCCTAATCAAATCCCGTCTAATCTAATTTAATCGGAGGTGATCTATCGGCGACCCCCAACAGCGCGCCACACCACGCCACGCCCGTATCACACATGCCGATCGCTTAGTCAGGGAGTGCGTGTGTGTGTGTGTGTGTGTGTGTGTGTGTGTGTGTGTGTGTGTGTGTGTGAGAGAGAGAGAGAGAGAGAGAGAGAGAGAGAGAGAGAGAGAGAGAGAGAGAGAGAGAGAGAGAGAGAGAGTGTTTGTGTGGGCGCGCGCGTCTTAGGGTGGGCCTAATCGAGCTCGAAATTACTGCGTGGCTCCCGAGCCCGGCCCAGGCGCGCCGCCGGTCCCGCGCACCCTGTGAGGAGGGCAGAGGGGGAGTGGAGGCCTGCAGGAGAGTAAGGCACGCGCGCCGGCATGCGAGGAAGGCTATCGCCTCGCCGCCGCCTTGTAGATTAACCGAAACGCTTTTGCGCCTTGTCACTGTTGGTGTCGGTACCGGCGGGGCGGCGGAGTTCTTCTCTCTCTCTTGTCGGGTTTGCCAGATGCGAGGCAGCATCTGCCCCCTATGCGGGGCAAAGGCCTTGCGAAGCCCGACAGCGATAACCATGAGTCGTGTGTCTGGTCCTGGGGGGCAGACTTCTAATTACTCTCCGTGTTTTACGCCGACCCTTGCCAAAATGACGGTTTATGTCTCTAACGGTCGCGCCCGGGTGTCACGCAGCAGACGAATGCTCGGCTAGAGTCACTCCCGCGCCAGGAGCAGCCTAATCGATTTTTCTCGATGTTCCTGTGGATCCTGGTTGTGCAGTTGTGCCTCGGCGTTAATTTTTTTTTCGGGGGGCTGTTCTGTTTTTTTTTATTATTTTTTCGCGCCAGATCCTTCTTGCCCTTGAGATGTGTGCGGTGAGACCGCAAGCAAGGGCGGGGCGGGGCGCGGTGGGAGTGGGCGGGGGCCCCAGACGAACCCCAGCCACAGCTCTGCAGTTTCTGGACCAACAGGCCTAGCCTAATGGAATTACCCTCACTTTTACTGGACAGCGGGCAGAGAAGGAGAGGGAGAGAGAGAGAGAGAGAGAGAGAGAGAGAGAGAGAGAGAGAGAGAGAGAGAGAGAGAGAGAGAGAGAGAGAGAGAGAGTCGCTCGCTCGCTCGCTCAAGACATGCACCCCGGCGGCAGAGGCCCCCTGCTGTCTCGAGGGCGGCGCGGCGCCCCCGCCGCCACCCAGCGGCGATCATTCAGTTTGATTCCAGACGATATCGTCGGCCGAGGAAGAAAATGGGGGAGGCCGTTGAGGGCGGCAGTAAGAGAAAGGCGAGCGGGCAGCAATGAGCAGAGCCCGAGGTGGGAAACACTTCTGAATTTTGGTGTACAAATTTGGTGAACATTTTGTGAATTTCTTTTAATTTTAGCTTGCTTTTTTTTTATTATTATTATTTTTTTGCATTTTCGTAATTTTTCCTGATTTTTTTTCAATTTTTTTTTCCGAAGTTTTCTGAATCTTGCTGATTTTTGTTTCTGAATGTTTCGAAATTTTTCTGAATTACTAGGTCTACAAACTTTTCAGAGCTGTTTCCTCCTCGGCAGAGCATCATAAGGACTTTCCCCGCTCGGACTTGACGAGCAAGCCGAGGGATGAGGAAGACGCGTTTTCGGTATCCGCGTGGGTGACCACATTGTTCTCACGGGTGGGGTGGGGCGGGGTGGCTGCAGCGACCCTGCCGAGGTTCGCCTGCACCCTGCGAGCGTGTTTGCCTCCCGCCGGCCCCTTCCTCCTCAAGGTGCAAGACGGGCCACCGGCACCCCGGCCCTGACGGGCCCAGCCAGCACCTCGACCTGGCGGGGGCGGCGGGGGCGGCGGGGGCAGGACCTCGAGCTGCTAGAGGCCTTTGTTTGCCCTACCATTAAGGAAGTGGCAACCCCAAACGCGCGCGCGCACACACACACACTCACACACACACGTACACATACACGCCAGTGTCTTGAAAGCAGCAACATCCTGCGTGAGGGTGTGAGAAAGGGAAAATGGAGCAAAGAGATTTTGTTTAATTTGATTTTTTTTCCCTTTTCTTCGTCGCGTCGGCTTCTTAACGACAATGTTTGCTTGCTTCCTGTTTCCAAAGCGGAGAGAGGGCAGCTTTTACTCTGATTTTTACCCCACCGGGATGCGTGGTTGGTTGCGAGACGAAACAACACACATAACTAAAAATCCTCGACGGATAGCGGCACTTTTCTATTATCGATAATCAGTTTATTAGCGGACAGGAGGTAGGCAGGTGACCCATCCCCCCTCCTCTCTCTCTCTCTCTCTCTCTCTCTCTCTCTCTCTCTCTCTCTCTCTCTCTCTCTCTCTCTCTCTCTCTCTCTCTCTCTCTCTCTCTCTCTGGTCCTATCGCGGTCCGATCAGAAGAAGAGGCGTCACGGAAGGTCGTGTCGTGATGGCGTGCCCTGCTGTCCGGCGCTGTCCTGTAGGGTGATTCCGCACAGTACTGTAGTTTCGTCTCTCTCTGTCCTTGTCGCTCTCACGCGCCACGGCCGCACGGAGCGAGAGAGAGAGCGCACTATGAAACGTTGTTCGGAATCACCCTGCCGGCGGCCCGCACGCCGCGCTCGGCCCGGCGTCAATCTTTGAGGGAAATCTCGGTGCTGGCGCATTTGTGGAAGTACGGGGACGCAAAAGAGTGTGAGTGCTGCTCAAGTGCCGGTATGTTGAAGATGCGCGTTTACGTTCGAACTAGCACAGGTGTGAGAGAAATTTTGTAAGAATTTATACTTGAAGGAGCATGCGCGCGTACTTGTAAAATCTCCAAGACACGGTGCACACTTGTGATAGGCCTATTGACACTCTCTGAGTTATTCAGGAAGTGCGACGCACTGTGTGAGAAGTTCGTGACCCCGGGCTGGGCTGCCCATACATAGTCTGACTGCGAGAATATGTCCGGTGAGCTGTCCCGAGAGCCTGCGAGCGGGGCTTGACCCAGCATCCGGCAGGGCTGCTCTGGGGAGGGAGAGAGAGAGAGACAGAGAGAGAGAGATGATGATGATGACGATAATTGTGGCCGATCTCCAATCTCTGCCGCGCTGCCGCGCGGTTCATGGCCGCAGACTCCGGACCACTTTCCTCTCTTCTGACGTGTGTGGGAGTGTTTGAGTGAGTGAGAGAGAGGGAGAGAGGGAGGGAGGGAGAGAGGGAGACTGGGCGGAGCTGGCGGAGGTCGGCCTGTCGTGACCGGACCGGACACAGGAGATGCAGATCACAGCCGCCACGGCGCCACGCTCGCCCCGCCCCGTCCGCCCGCGCTGCCCCGCCCCACCCCGCCCGCGCCGCCGCGCCCCGCCTCGCGTTGCGACGCCCCGCAGCACCCACCGCGGCGCCGGCCGGAAATCCATAAGGCTGGACCGGAAGAACACCGTGACGACCGGAAGTGGACGTCGCAGAGCCGATAACGCCCCGTCCTGCTGGTCGCGCTCCTACTAGTACTTCGCACGATGTGCGTGCCTGCCCCTCTCTCCCTCTCCCTCCTTCCCTCTCTCTTTTCTCGCTGTAAGCCAGCGGTCGATCTCTCTCGCACATGATTGTGGCCACAGCAGGGAGGGCGTTGCTCTCTAGCCGACTCTGAATAATAACAACTGCATCCTGAAGCGAGCAGCAACACTGTACTGCGAATAAAAATAAAATAAAATAAAAAGAAACAAAATCACCAACCAGAAAAATACAGGCAAAGTAGCTTTCTAAAAAGAAATCCTACTGCTATACCTATCAGCGCGCGCCTTCGCTGCTAGAAAGAAAATCGAAAGTGGAGAAACATCTGACTCCTGCGATTTTGTCCCCGCGGCAGTGCTCAAAAGGCAGTGGCGAAGGCGCCTCCCCACCCCCTCCCTTATCTGGGAAACAAAAGACGGATAGGCGCTGGCCTTCTTCAACAAGTGTGCTTCTCCCCTCAAGTCGTGGGCGGGCGGGCGCGTCTTGGCTCTCCGACCTCACCGACAACGCGGCTACAGTTTCACGGGCGCTTGCCCCTCGGCCACCCCACCCCGCCCCGCTCCGCCCCGCCCCGCCCCGCCCGCACCACGACTTGGCCGACTGCGACGTCCCTTATTCCTTCCCTCCGGGCGGAAGTGTCCGTACTAGGGGAGGCTTAGCCGACCGGCGTGGCGTCTTGGCAGCGCCTAATCTTAACGGCACGCTCCACCCCGCTTTACCCAGCCCCGCCCCGCCCCGCCCCGCCCCGCTCTCACCCCTCGGCGGCGGGGCGGGCGGAGCGTATCATTGAGACAAACGGGGAATAAGTCGGTGTATCCGGGTGGTGCCCCAGGACGCACACATTGCGTGTATGACAGCCGCCGTCCGCCCCGCCCCGCCCCGCCCGCGTGGAGAAGAAAAATGAAGGAACTTGATGGCTTACCGCCGCCCTGGCTGCGCGCCTTCCACTGCGGGCGGCCCCCGGGAGCGGGGCGGGTCGGGTCGTGGGGGCGAGAGTGGAAAGCATTGCTTCGCGAAGGGGGGTGTGTCGTGGAGTTGCGTCCTGGAGGAGAACCGCTACGAGCGCTACTTGGTCGCCGCGGGGGCGGAAGAGTGAGAGAGAGAGAGAGAGAGAGAGAGAGAGAGAGAGAGAGAGAGGGAGAGAGAGAGAGATGTGATGTGGCTGAGTAAGCGAGAGAGAGAGAGTGAGAGAGCAAAAGAGAGAATATTGCCGCGCTTTAAGAAAAGTGGCCGAAGGTCCTGATGGCGGCGATATTGAGTAAGCTGAGAGGGCTACTATGGTGTATACGGCCCCCTTTCTTCTCGGTTGGGGGTATAGACCGTGGCCGTCTTTCTCAATCGCCTTCTCTCTCTCTCTCTCTCTCTCTCTCTCTCTCTCTCTCTCTCTCTCTCTCTCTCTCTCTCTCTCTCTCTCTCTCTCTCTCTCTCTCTCTCTCTCTCTCTCTCTCTCTCTCTCTCTCTCTCTCTCCAAATAGCACAACTGCTGATGAGACGCTAGTGTGGTAGGGGCTCTTAAAGAGAATAATGCCGACTTGGATACCTTGATATAAAATAAGCCCCATTCCAAGCTCTCGAAGAAGGAAAAGGAATCGAATAAAAAAATATTTGGATACGCTTCATACATCCTTGTGTCGGTGAGGCCAGTCTGACAGATGTTTCGGGCCACAAGGTGCAACGAGGCTGACGCCCTGGGCGGGGCGGGGCGGGGCGGGGCGGGGCGGTGAGGGGCTTCTCAAAGATCCGTACCGTGCCGTGCCGTGCCGTGCCGTGCCGGGGGGCTCCGTCCTCAAGGACTAAGGTTGTTGTCGAGTAGTTTACCTCGTTACCCTCTGCTCCTTCCAGCAATGAAGCCCGCAGTCCAACTCGTTTTTCCATTTTTCCTCCGACGTTAAACAGATTTACGACGAATGGTCCCCCCCCCTCCCTCCCCCCCGCCACGCCCCGACTCGAGCCAGATGTGGGCTCGTTAGCCATCTGCGGTGACTTTAGGCCCCGTGCGCTTCCTTGGGGAAGCCTCGCGGGGGGCGGTAAACGCTCACGGTATACGGGTCGCCCCTCTCTCTCTCTCTCTCTCTCATCGGGGACCACACTTGACCAAAGGGGCAAGTGGTGAAACAATTTTAAAATATTTTGTAAACTTCGTAATTCAGAAAAAAGTCATAGAAATTCAGAGCAATTCAGAAAAAATCAGCGATTTTCTGTAGAATATAGAATCTGAAAAATTCTGTTACAAATCAGGAAAATTCTGAAAACTTCACCAAATTTCACATAATTCTAGATTTAAAAAAAGTGAAGCAAAAATTCACAAAAAATCACAGAAATTTCACTAAATTTGTTCACCGAGATTCAGAGTTGTGTCCCCGTCGCATTCGTACATTCTGTTTCGCGCAGAGAAGAGCTCGCGCGGCACTTGCGCCCGGCCGCAGCAAGTAGTTCGGGTGGCGGCTGGGGGACAACGAGGGCCTGGGCCAGTATCTGTCCGAAGGGAGACGGGTGGGAGGTTTCGAAGGAGAAGGGGCTCAGCTGAAAGGGTTGCCCACGTATGCAAATGAGGCGCCGCGGCGGAGGGACACGGGCGCACTATCTTCCTCTCGGGGGCCGCGAAGGGGAGCTCGACGGAGGCCTTGGAAGCAGGGGCTTGGCAACAGAGTTTGTCTGTTGTGTATGTGCGTGTGTGTGTGTTTGTGTGTGTAATTGTGTGTGAGAGAGTGTGTATGTGAGATGCCTCTGAGATGTCCTCTAGCCATACACCGATATCTATCTTCCTTCCCGCGCAGTTCGCACCGCGGTATGGTTGTGTCAGCGAAAGGCACTCAAGTGCGAGGGAGGGATCACTCATACAATACGTGTACAATGATTGTTTTCTCTTTTGATTTTTTTAAAATTATTATTTATTTGATTTTTCTTGTGACTTTTGAGGGAAAACTTAACTTTTTTATGAATTTTGATTTTTTACCCCTTTTATATCCTTTTTTTCAATTTTTATCTCAGTTTTTTAAATTATCTGTCCTCGATTTTTCTGAATCTTTCTTCCTGATTTTATTTTGATTTTTTTTTCTAAAATGTTATTTTGGGGGCCGTACAATGAATTTTCGAAGTGACTCGCTACTCGGTTGTGTCCGGGAAAGGCACTCAAGTGTCACTGTGTGTGTGTGTGTGTGTGTGTGCGCGCGCGCGCGTGTGTGTGTGCAGATCAGATCGAGGTCGCACAAGCAGCAGTGGCGCGCACACATACACACACACACACACACACACACACACACACACACACACACGTGAAGTCGAACACACGAGACAGGTCGGTGGCGCTTCACCTTGGCAGGCCCGGAAGACGCCTGTGAAGGTATGCGCCCCGAGTTTGACTTGCAAATATTTACCAATACTCGCGCTGGGTCGGGCCGGGCCGGGCCGGGCCGGGCCGGGCCGGGCCTCGCCGTGCAGACCCGCTACGTGCTTCCGCGCTCACAGCAAAGAAAGCCTGTCGGGTTTTACTCTTACCTTGCTGTGTCCCTCCCTCCTTAGCTCTCCGTGTCTCCTCCTCTGCTTCTTCCTCTTTCTCCTTCTCCTCCACCTCCTCCCCCTCCTCTCATTCGTCGTTATACCTATCCTATCAGAGGGAAACTGCTCTGACCTTTCGGTGGACAAAATGGCGTGAGTTTTTCCGAATTTCCCCGACGTATTTGGAAATTTTCTGAATATTTCTGATTTTTTTTTTGTGATTGTTGGGCAGCGTACGCTTTAATTTTTTTCATTTAAAGTATTCCTTTTCTTAATTTTTCCTGAGCTACGAGGTGTGGAAAATTTTTTCAGAGTAGTCTTCCCCTATGGCGTGTCTTATGGAGTCGGATATTTTAACCCGCAAAGGCCTGGCTACCGCCGTCACACACTGGCCTTCCTTCTCTAAATCAGCCTGCTGTAAATCTGCATGCCTCCTTTTGTCCGGGGGTTGGGTGTGGTGCTCTACCCCCCCCCCCCCATCACCACACCACAGTGCTTGGCGCCCCTTGAGCAGAGCCGAGGCGTTATCTGTGACCCGAGTTGTGGGTGTCCGCCCCCCGCTCCCCGCTCCGCCCCTTCTTTCTCCTTCCTCGCCTTCTTCATGGCCTGAGGGTTCCCATTCCCACCCATCTCCCTTGCTCCCCTCCCTGCATGCATGCAATACTTTCTGCCCTGATTAGCTGCTCAAATAAACGCGGCTAATTACCTTTAACAGTGTGGGTAAAATGTAACGAGTGATGATGATATTTTTCTTTAATACGGTCCCCATCATCCATCTTATCGCACACGTTTTCGTAAATTACCCCGTATTTTAGCGCTGTTTTCTTTCCCTCGCGCCGTGGTGTCGACGGGAGCTGCCGCTTCACTTACCCCGCTCCTTTTCCATTTGCTGATTGGCTGGCCGCCGTCTACTTTTCGTCGCTCGCTTTCGTCCGCGCACGACTGCGAGAAAGAGTAAGAGAGAGAGGGAGAGAGAAAGGGCAGCAGTAATCCTTGTCTAGTGCAGGGTGCTGGGGGCGCGAGTGCTGCGGCCGCCACTATTCGCACGCAGCCCGCGCCAAAGACAAAGGCGTCAAGGCGGTGAGGGGAGGTGCTGCACCGTGGCGCTAGCGGGCCGCCCCCCCTCTCTCTCTCTCTCTCTCTCTCTCTCTCTCTCTCTCTCTCTCTCTCTCTCTCTCTTACTCTCTCCCTGCCGTGTCTTTATGTTTTTCTCTCCCGCACCGGCTTAAGGCAGTCTCGTTTGGGCTAGGTTGTGCACAGTGGAGCCAACCGAGCAAGCGAGTTCCTGTCGAGTAAGGGCCTATAGCAGCTCTGGAGGACCCGAGGGTGGGGCCTCAATAAGAAAACGTCGTATGAAAACACTGTTCATCGTTACGGCGGAAACATGAAAAGAGTTAATTTGCAAATCTTGTGTTTTACATGTGAGGAATTTCGGAATGTCATGATAAATTGCATTTCCATGCACTTCTTACACGGCGCATGTACAACATAAGAGAAACTAGGAAGCAGCTCCGTCGCTTAAAACTCCTCGTCCTTTGCCTCTGCCTCACTATTTTAAGTGTTTGGGCCCCAGACGCGCTCCCTTGGCTTCCGCTCTCCTTTTATATATTTCTTTTCAGCGCGTGTTTCCCGCGTCACAACTAGAATTTTTCTGCGCGCAAAAGCCCCCGAGACCCTGCCCCCTCACACAGCTCCCTTCTCTTCCCCCCAACGGCTTTTGAAAAACGGTCTGCAGCCCGGGCCTATGGTGCATACGGCCCTCGACTGGAGTCTTGCGCCGCGCCGCGCTACTCCACGCCACTAGCGAGTCTACACGCACAGCCCGCGCTCTACATCTCCTTTCTTTTTATTTTCTTTTTTAAGGTGTGGTTTTCTTTTTTACCCTCCCTTTTCCTTTTTGCGATATTTCTCCCCTAGTTGAGGAGTCGAGCAGCTGATGCCAGGTCAGGTACCCGTGTGCGGCGGCCAGCGCCCTCTATTAATTATCCGAGTGTCGGCATGAGGGAAACAATTATCTCTGAAAATGATGAAGATATGTTTTTCGGCCCTTCCGTCTGGCGGCAGTGCTCCTGGGGTTAGTCGGGGCGGGGCGGGGCGGGGCGGGGCGCGGCGGGTGAGCTTTAGGGAGGCGTAAGGCACGAGTGGTCATTAATATCAACATCATAGGGGTGAGCGTGGAGAAGAGGAAGGTGCCTGGGCGGGCGGGCGCCTCGGCGGGCGCGGGCGGCCAGTGTGTCGGTCTGGGCAACGTGCTTCGCACCAACTGTGTACAGTACTTCAGTGTGCTTTGCGGGTGGCAGTTCGTGCAATTTTTATGCCATTTTCTTTTTAGGCTCCCGTTGGGAGTGCCTTTTCCTCACGCTTTTGAGTTTTTTTTCGTTTTCTTTTCTTTTTTAAAATTTTATTTATTTTTTCTACCCATATATTCCCAATTGCTCTGCGGGGTAAACAAAGGTATATGTCACTTTTGCATACATTTACGGGGTTGTTTATATTCGTAGAGTGCATTTATTTCAGAAGCACGAAAATGTGTTAATGACGGATGCCTTTGGTGTCCGTCTTTGCAAATGCATTACACCTTTAACAACCATATTATACCTTGTTTTTCCGCGTGGTCCGTTTTAACTTACTTTGGGGATGTTTTACTGGCCATACTCTTTGTAAGTATAAGAACCGCATCAGGTTATGTAATGTGTGCAGCCAGTGCCACCGGGCAACAAGGCGTCGTCCTCGGGCGGGGCGGGGCGGGGCGGGGCGGGGCGGGGCAGGGCGGGGCGGGGCGGGGCGGGGCGGGGCGGGGCGGGGCTGGACAGGGGTGGTCCTGGCGCAGTGGCGCTACTCTTGTTACCGAACAAAGACGCTGCTGGTCCCCAAGGGGTCGCGTCCCGCGGCAAAGGGTTGAGACTTGGTTGGCCTCCGTGTCGCCCCGCCCCGCCCCGCCCCGCCCCGCCCCGCCCCGCCCCGCCCCGCTCGCGAGTTGCGAGTCAGACAAACGCGGCAAGAGATCGCCGTGCCGTGAAAAATGAAAAGGGTGAGCGCCAGCGCGCGCCGTGTGCGGAGCAGAGGACAGAATGTCTAGCCGCGTGTTCTTGGCTACAAAGCCTTTGTGTTTTTCATTACGGCGACTTGCCTTATTATTTTTTTAGTGCGACCCTTTACCCCCTGTTTTGTTCTTATTTTGGGGTGACAGCGCATGTGTGTGTGTGTGTGTGAGAGAGAGAGAGAGAGAGAGAGAGAGAGAGAGAGAGAGAGAGAGAGAGAGAGAGAGAGAGAGAGAGAGAGAGAGAGAGAGAGAGAGAGTGGTCGTGTGCCTTACCGGCCCGAGGGCGCCTATGGGGCTGTAATTCTGACTGCCCGTTCATATCGATCAGGACAGTGAAGGGCGGGGCGGGGCCGGGCGGGGCTGGGGCCAATGCCCCACAGAGCCGGCGGACCGGTGAGTTGTGCCACCGCGGGGTCGAACAGCTTACAGGTCCTGCTGCGGTGTGTCGCGAAAGTATAAGGCCCCGCCGCGTCCGCACACAAACACCCGCCACACCCACACACCCGCACACACACATATACACACATGCGCGCCCGAGGGGGGAGTCACTAAAAAAAATCATCGTTACACCAAAAAATCATTTTAAAAATCAAAACAAAATCAAAATAAAATCAAGAAGTCAGACACAGAAAAAATCCGAAAAATAGAGAAAGAATGAACAGAAACCCGAAATAAAATTAAAAATAGTCCAGAAATTAGGGTAAACGATCAAAATGTATCAAAACGTGACGAATTTTCCTAGAAAAATCGAAAGAAAAATTCAATAGAAAAATAAAGGTCCGAAAGTCATTGTACACGGACATTTTGTAAGAGTAATCCCCCCCCCCCCCCCCCCCCCCCCGCGCACCCAGGCGCGCTCGTATGTGTAACTCATGCATATATGCAATGCATGTGCCCTACGCCGCGCTGGGTCCTCCGTAAAGTTACCATCGCATAAGTACCTGCTGTTCCGGAAATGTCTCCGCAGTAGAGGATAAGACACGTGGAGGTGCGCGCCGGCCCGGGCCGGGGAACTCCGTCTCTTCTGCACAAGCAGCAGCAGCAGCGGTGAGGGTGGCAGCGGGGCCGAGGCCAGACCGGAAGCTACGTAGTTGTGGTTACAATGAGAGAGTTCCGGCCCGGCGGGCCGGCCCAGCCTTAGCGGGAGCGCTATGGGTGCAGGCTCTGAGGTGACACGGCCGGCTGAGCAGCCGGTCTCTCTCTCTCTCTCTCTCTCTCTCTCTCTCTCTCTCTCTCTCTCTCTCTCTCTCTCTCTCTCTCTCTCTCTCTCTCTCTCTCTCTCTCCCCCCCCTCTCCCTCTCCCTCTCCCTCTCCCTCTCCCTCTCCCTCTCCCTCTCCCGCTCTCTCTCTCTCTCTCTCTCTCTCTCTCTCACGCTCGCCCCTCTCCCCCTCTCCCTCCACTCCCACAGCCCTACTCCAGCACCCCGTTCTCTCCCTCTCCTGCTTGCGCTCCTATCCCACCACCGGTGCGGCGTCTCTGATCTGATCACCCTGCTTGGCTAGAATCGTGGTGGTCATCTTCGCCCCTCCTCCTCCCCCGGCCTCACACCACCTTCATCATGGTCATCTTCATCAGCACGAGCCCGCCTGCCCTGGCCGGCCCCTTCTAAGAAGGCTTGTCCGCCCCGCTCGTCCGCCAACTTGTGTAATCCTCTCATTGTACCTACCCACTTTGAGGAGGACTTGCGCCTTGTTCCGTCCCTGCCCAGCGGACCTACCGTCCTGTGCCTGGAGATCGACGCGCACCGTCCGCTGCTATGCTTTGCTGCCGTGGGATTATGAGGCCCTATGAGACGAGTACCCGCCCGCGACCGTCCGGGAGGAGTACGGCCCGGGAGTACCACCCGCGATTATACCGCCCGCGAGTACCTTCCGCGAGTACCTCCTGCGAGTACCACCTCGAGTACCGCCCGCGAGTACCACCCGCGAGTACCACCCGCGAGTACCACCCGCGAGTACCGCGCGCGAGTACCTCCCGCGAGAGTACCTCCCGCGAGTACCACCCCAAGTACCTCCTGCGAGTACCGCCCGCCGGATCAGCGTCTGAGCAGCCATATGTCAAATATAAAGACGCGGCATTTGGGATCTTAATTCAAGCCGAGGCCGGTAACCGGACACCGCGCCGGGCAACAGGCGTGTGTGTCTTGCGAGGAACAGCGGGCGGGCCGGGGCCGGGGCCGGGGCCGGGGGCCAGTTGGCCTGGATAAGACACCTGTCGCCGCTGGGGCCATAGCCTCGCTATGGCCTCTATGGCGGGCACGTGACTCCTTGGCTCAAGGATCCGGGAAAGGGGTGGGGGGATCCAGCAGACACATCGGGCTGGCGACGATGACGGCCACCATCGGGACGGCGGCGCAGTAACAGCTTAGAGAGAGAGGGAGACAACTCTGAATTTTGATGTAGAAATTTTGCGAATTTCTGTAAATTTTCGAGAATTTTTGTGAATTTGTATTGAATGTTTTTGAATTTTTTCTTGAATTTTACCAATTTTTTTTTCAATCTTTTGCATTTTTTTATGAATTTTCCTGAATTATGAGGTGTACAAAATTTTTAGAGTTGTTTCCCTCGGAGGTCCCTCCTTCCACTGTCGTTAGCATTCTGTGTGGCGCGGATCGTGGGCTCACAGTGAACTTTTATGCACCTTTTTTTTACATGACTACATAAGTCTCTACGCGAATGCATAATTTATTGCGTAGAAAATTCTTCCCACATAAAAAAGAATAGGACTCAAAGAGAACCCAAGGAGGGCGCGCAGAAGGACGCAGTTGGGTACTGGTGCGTTCAGAGGGTCGCGAGCCCTCACCCTAAACTAGGTCTGGAACTGGGCTCGAATTGGGTCGAATGTGGTTGTTTTGAGTACTAGGACGCTTGGACCGGACGTCCTCGAGGAGGACGAGTACGGCAGGTACTAGTTCTCCCCTAGTGCCCGTCGTAACAATTGGCGATGCAGAAGCGTACTAGAAACGCCCTAGTACCAACCCGCGCTGTATTGCCCGCTGCCTATACCCCAGGCGCCAGAAATAAGCTCTCCACAGTAGGCTCTGCAGCAATGACTGTACTGTGTAGGTAAAGAACATAACTGAAATAGATGTCTCTCTAGGATAAACACATGTATTTTTGTCACTTATAAAAAATAAAACAGTTCTTTGACAAGCATATGTGGTTATGAAAATAAAATTCAGAGATAAAATATTGTCAGAACAACTGATATGCACAAATTACAAATTTGTTAGGTGGCTGGTATTCTCAACGGACTGCTGGTAGACCTGTTGATTCCAACCGGGATCGTTGTGGCCATAGCTCTGATGGTGACTGTAATGGTGCTGGCCATACGATGGGTAGGGTTCCCCATAGTAACCGTAGTAGTGCTGCTGGCCATATTGCTGGTTAGCACCACTTGTTCCTGCAGCACTATTTGCTAAAACCGGCAAAAAAAAATTAAAAAAAATAAATTACAATTTGGATTGTTAAAACTGCAAATCAAATATCATTCATGTTTTTTGGGGAAAGGAAAATTGAAGTTCATTATGTTTTAGATGCATAAGAAATGTTGGACAGAGGCACAATGTGTAAATTTGTTTTTAAACTCAAACTTTAAAGGAAGTCTTCTGATTTTTCTCTCTCAAAATATTACATGGTTTTAAAACACTTTTTAAAAGTTGTGTAAAGACTCCTCGCAAAGTTAGAATAATTGATTACAACTTTATACAGTCATCAAGCTTACCAATTCTGTCCAACATTTGTCATGCTTTTACTTATGATTTTATAGGGACATTTTCAGCTACATGTTAATGGTGAATTACCTGCAGCTACTTCCCAGCTCATAGGAAGTGTGTCAGACTTTCTCGGAGTTTGTTTCCTTGGAGTCTCCTTCCTTGGGGTCTCCTTCCTTGGGGTTTCCTTCCTTGGGGTCTCCTTCCTTGGGGTCAGCTTCCTTGGGGTCTCCTTCCTTGGAGTCTCCTTCCTTGGAGTCTCCTTTGTTGGGGTTTCCTTCCTGCCGCCATTGACCTTGGATTTCTGCCTGGTGCTGCTGAGTCCTTTTTGAGGCGTCCTTGGAGACTTGGACTTGTTAGTTCGCCGCACTTGATTCTTCTTGCGATTAATAGCTCTGGTCACATTTTTAGGGTCTAATGCTTGATATTGAGGAGCCTTGTTCCTATTTGCAAACTCTGGAGAGAAGAAAACATAATTAATCATCATACAGAATTGTAAAGATAAAAATAATAATAAAAATAATAAAAATAATAAAAATAATAATAATAATAATAATAATATCTAGCACCAATCAGTGCAGAAAATGTTTTAGGAGAAAATGTAGAAACAAATTACATTGTAAAGTGAACAACTGAATAAGAACATTTGATTTTTTTTAAACATTTCAGTTTTTAACAGAAGTAATAGATATGAATAGCTAGTACTGCCAGGATACTGTGGAGCTACACCAAAATATTAGTGCTCTAGAATTTGTGAGTCTTAATCTGAGACTTTTGTAGAGAATTTTGATGTTTTGGAAAACCCATCAAAATTTCACACTGAACCCACCAACTTGATTAATGCTTTTTTAAGTACCCAACACAGCACAATTTACAAACATTTAAAACACCCCTTCTTTTGGGAAAAAAAAATACTCACTGCGTATAGCTTCTCTTACTTCTGGCCTTACGCCCATTGTCCCAATACGAGATCCCTTGGCAGTAATATTCACACTTTCAATGTTGGCTCGTCCAAATAGGCGAATCATGCACTCTCTGACCATTTTGACAGGGTTTCCTTGGGAGTCAGATTTAATATCATTCTTGTCATGGACTGACATATAGACCTTGGAGCCCTTACTCACTTCCACCTGAGACATTAATGTAAAAAGAAATATCAAACACAATACAAATTTTAAAGAATTCAACATAGCTGTGGTTAAGAAAAAATACATACTCTGGGTACCCCTTCAGGAATTGGTAGAATCTCTAAGAATCTCTGTAAAATAAAACATATTTTAAAATTATGAAAGAATATGTTATTGCAAGGCTTATTATAGCAGGGTCAAGCATATGCTGTTACTTACTTCACCAGAAGAGGCAGAAGAAGTTGCGATAAATTTCTCAAGCTGAATCAAGAACTCAGGCACTGATTTAATAACTGAAAAAGAAATAAGGCTGTTAGGAACTTGCACTGTTACACAGTTGTTACATTTATTATGGTGAAAAAGACAAACTTATTACCAGATTGGACTAAAGGCCTGCAGCCATCACAGGTTACTTTGGCAGTCTCTTGTGCTTTAGTATCTGATCCAGCATTACTAATTTCATCATCATAATCATCAGCTTCTTCTGCCTCTTTCTCAGTAGATTGAGGGTTCCCAAATGGATTTTCTTCTTCAGACCCCGAATCACTGTCTACCTCATCGTGACCAGGAAAAATTTTTCTTGTAGCATTGTTAAGCAACACCTTGTCCACTGTGACTGATGCATTCTCAGCTGCTCTAACAGATTGTTTGTCCATTCTTTTAAACGATGCTAATTCCTTGTGAATGTGAGTTGGGGCTGGAATTTTCTCACCAAACGCAGAGGCCAACTGATTCGAAGAAGCTGAACCAGTAACTGTATGGTATCTGGAGCGGGAGGATCGACCCTTTCTGTCAAGTGTTTCATTCAGCCTGGCCTGCTTTCGTTTCTCAATTTCTTCGCACATCTCTCTTTCCTTATCCTCAAGCATATGGATCTCACCTGCAGGAAAGAGTAAAAATTAGTTAAAAGCTTGATGCCAATATTGATAACTATTAGGAAATCTTAGCACTAGTTAACATTATTATGACAAACATTTTGTTTGGCAGCAATAAATTGGTAGCAAAACTATTATGAGGGAATGACAAAAAGCTCAGAAAACTTTAAAATTTAAGCTCGAATGAACATAGTTTCACATAAATACGTTGGTCAAAAGACATTTGGGATAAATTCTCTTACAATGCAAAGAAAGCACTCAAAACAGAATAAAATGTATCTCTTCATCGACCGTTAGAAAAGGCACGCGTAAGTGCAGCTGAAAAGGTTAGGCTAGGTTGTTGAATGTTAACTTGAGAAGACATAACCTCCGAGATCAGGTATCACCAACTACAAATTACTTACCGCTGATCATAATCACTCGGGCTTTATGGTTCTTGCTCCCAACTCTGATAGTAGTAGGAGCTCCCACATACCGTTCCTCTTCGTTGGTGATCTTCGCTAGCGGCTCGATGCTGACCTTGTCTTCGTCCACCCAATGGAGAAGTGCTAGGGTTTTGGACTTATTAGACGAGTGATCCTTGCTTTTTCTAATGTTCTCTTTGTTGCCCATCTTGCCAAAGACCAAATCTCTGAAATCCGTTTAAAACCAGTACATACGTCCTCACTTCTCCCACACAAGTCCTCACCGGTTTCAAACCAACCGACAACCGACGGCCTGCACGGACACCACCACCCACCCCCACCACCGCCGGCTTTGCTTTGCTACTACTGCAGCGCGAGAAAAGAAGTCGGGGTGGACAACATCACAGATGAAAGTTGAAACAGTCAACAGGCAGCAACTTCCGACTTTTTTCAAATAAATTTGCTAATAATCAAAACGGGTTATAATTTTTAAAGTTGTGTCAGCAATACAGTTTTATTTTTATTTTATCGGACTTGTAATGTCTGATAATTTTACTTTGCGTGATGGCGTCATTGTCATTGGACGAGGAAGAGGAGGAAGGGAGGGGGTCACAGTGTTGACGTTTATATTTTTGCCAGTGTTTTGATTACGGCATTTCGGTTTGGTTGAAACTTAACTTACTGTTTGGTCGAAGTTTCACTTGCCACTCGATACATTTTCAACCAGAAAATGAAGAAAGTAAAGCGCAAGAGAAGGAAAGTCGCGAACGAGATCCACCATCCGACAAGGGCGTCAGAATCAGAAGAAAGTAGGTGTCCGCATTACAGGTTATGCGGCAGCATAGCACAACCAACAACCAACTTTGTATTATTATAGTTTTCTCCTTCCGTGTTTAACAATATTTTAAAATTTAATCTCCAGGCGATTTGCATAATTCTTCATCTGAGTCATGCACGGATCAGTCTGACGAGAACTCAGAGTGCAATGTTTATTTGACTCATCCAGCTATCAAGAAGAAAAGTGAGTACAATAAAATTTTCTACCATTGATGTAATTAATTTAAAATCAACATATGAATTAACAGTTTGTTACAGGATCTGAAAGCCTGACTGCAACAGTGGTAGATATCGGCTCGGATGAATTGGAAGCTTCTGATGATAGTTCTCAACATCAAGGTATACTGATAAATTACTCTCGCTTTACAAATCAATTTTTCTGAAATGTTTTATTGGGAAACTAACATCTATACTTCTTCATAATACAGAAGCTGATGATGATAATGAATCTGTTGAGATTGCGGCCCAGCCTGACGAGGTGCTACAGGAGCCAGATCTCGTTGACCCTCCATTTGAATCAAATAATGAGGGTGCGACTCATGCTGAGGGGGAAGAGCAGGGAGGATCTGACAGTGATGGTGAATCTGGTGAATCTGGTGGATCTGGTGAATCTGGTGAATCTGATGAATCTGGTGAGGATATGTGGATGTCAGAGAGTGATCCAGAAACCGAAGCTGATAATTCAGATTCAAACGATGAAAGTGATAGACAGTCAAACAGTAGTGACTCAGATGAAGAAGAAGCTACAAGTTCTGAAGATGAACATGACGATGAGGGTGACGGTATATTCCAGGAAAACCAGCCTATTTATGACAACGCTCCAATATCTTTGCATGAGAGCCTTCTCGCTATTTTTAATCTTGCTATTGCTGAGCATCTCAGTGGTGTGCTGTTGTCAAAAATTTTAGAACTAGTTGCCTTACACTGTCCTGCTAACAGCTTGTGCAAACGTACCCTTCACACTTTGAAGGTTTATTTTGCTAAATTAGGGAGAGCTGTGTTAGTCTATCATTATTTTTGCTCTAATTGTGTTTTTCCATTGAAAACAAAGCTGAGTGTCTGCAAAAAGTGTAAGAAGTCTGGGAATGTGTCTTTTTTTATTGAGATGCCCCTGTTGCAACAATTACAAACCCTTTTTTTGCGTTCAAGATTCTTGGAGGATCTTCAATACAGATTCAATAGAATTGGAGATCCATCTCATATTAGAGACATCTATGATGGAAGAATTTACAAGGAACAAGTAAACAATGGTTTCCTTAATAATCCTCACAATATTTCTTTTATGTGGTGGAGTGACGGTCTTCAAATTTTCAAATCCTCCATCAATGCGTCAATATGGCCTCTTTGTTTGGTTGTCAATGAACTGCCTTACAAGAAAAGAATATTGCCCAGGAATATAATCTTAGCTGGTTTGTGGTTTGGGAAAGCTCAACCCAACCCAAACATTTTTTTAAAACCATTAAAGGAAAGTTTGGACAAGTTATCATCAGATGGTTACAATTTAAAACTCCCAGATCGCTCTGTTGTCAATGTGAAGGGTAAAATTTTGTGCGGCACATGTGACCTGCCAGCTAAAGCAAAATTCATGAGAATGAAACAATTTAACGGTGCATCTTCATGTGCAAAGTGTTTGTGTGCTGGTATGCGTTATGCTTTAGATTCCAAATCTGGCAAGAAAACAACAATTCAAGTGTTCCCCTATGTTCCTAATGCTACAGAGCGTACTCATGCTCAGGTGCAGGATTGTGCTGCTAGAGCAGTAGAACTCAGGCAAGCTGGTGACAAGGATGCTGCTGTTCATGGGGTAAAAGGGCCATCTCTGTTGTCATTCATGCTGCCTGATATTGTCCGGTCCATGGGGATCGATATTATGCATGGAGCATTTTTAGGGGTTGCAAAGTGGCTTGTGTTCCTCCTCTTTGATGCGAAGTTTGCTAAATGTCCTTGGTCATTAAATGCTTCACTCGATGTTATTGACTGTAGGATTAAGAACATGAAACCCCCTACTTATGTGGAAAGGCCGATCCGTTCTATCAAGAAAGCATCAGCTATATGGAAAGCTAAAGAATATAAGTTATTTCTGTTGTATTATTCTGTGCCTGTATTCCTTGGGATAATGAATAATGAATACTTTTATCACCATTGTAAGCTTGTGTCAGGGCTCTCATTGTTGTGTCAAGATAGTATTTCCCTGGATCAAGTAAACGTGGCCTCTGATCTTCTACAATCATATGTAGCAGATTTTGCAAGATTGTATCATTTAAGATATTTAGGAATGGTGTTTCACCAACTTGTTCACCTTGGAAGTGTAGTTAAGGACCTTGGCCCTCTATGGGTCTACAGCTGTTTCTTTTTGGAATCATTTAACAGTGTTGTGGGCAAACTCTTTCATGGCACAAGGCATGTTGCACTTCAGATATGTTCATCTTTTAATTTAGTCATGAAAATGCCGGAATTAATAGAAATGCTACCTGAGAACTCATTAGTCAGAAAATTTTGTAACAGTGTAACTTACAAGCGAGAAAAGTTTAAAGTAGCTGACATAATCAGGAACAATGTATATGCTGTGGGGAAATATTGTGATAAGCCTCAGGTTGTCCAAAGCTCTAAACTTTTGTTGAGAGATAACTATGAGGGTATGATGAATGGTACAGTAAGAGTGTTCTACAGGTTAAAGAAAGACGGCATATTATATTTCAGTCAAGAGTATGCTCGTTCTTTAAATGGAAGAAAAGAAGCTTCTTACATAAGTTACCTCAACAACAACGTTCCCAGTATAGGTAGAGTTATAAGATACCTGAAGCACCAGTCTTGTACACCTGAGTGTGAAAATAATTGTGAATGTGCTGTAAGTTATTTTGCTGTTGTTAGAAATTATTCTAGACAGATGTGGTATCCCCATGATCACCCTGACATTCGCCTCCCTCACCTATCAAAGATTGTATGTACAAACAGGGTAGAGGTAATTCCAATAGACTGTATTACAAATTCTGTATTTCACATAAAAATTAATAATGATGAATATGCTGCCAAACCACTGAACACAGTTGAAGTTGAATAAATGAAGAAATAAAATATTGAAGATGTGTATTATAGTCTTAACAACCCAAACCCAAAAACACCACGATTCCAAATCACCTTGTCATCACCTCAACTTTAAAAATGTTGGGCTTGAAATCCATCTTATCTTTAAAAACTAAGTTGAAAATTCTCTAGATAATTATTGAAAACACTCAGTTAAGTCCACAGCCTCTTTGGAATGTAAAAAGATTAGGCCTGGAGGGTCTTATCACTTTTCCAACCCACCATATGAATCTGTCTCTTTTATTGACAACTATCGTAGAATGGAATCTACAGACAATCTCTTGTAATTCTCACAGGGCATTTCTCCGTGCTCTGAATTTATGTCCAATGGTTTCAAATACATCTTGTCAAAACAAAAACAAGTAACTAATGAGCCAGGCCTTTTAGCATTTCTTTCTGAATATCAGAAACTCTTGAACAAAATATTCACCGAACTTGTGTCGAGGTGAGTGTTGGGTGTGAATACATATTATCCATATATGAAAGAAATGCATGAGAAATCCTCTAGATTATTATTTTGATACAATCAGAGATGTAAACAGTTTCTTTGGAACAAAAACAAAATATAAATTTGATCTGGTGATGTGGTTAATCAGGGGGTTATGTATGCAAAAAATAAAAACCCTATCTTTTCATACATGCTTTGAAAAGCTTTATCATGGAGCATTCGTCTTAAATAATAAAAGCACTCATGTGAGTTTACTTATCATTGTAATAAATCCACTGCAGCATGTTGAAGGTATTAATCATATCATCATAATCATTGTTCATAGTGCTGTTGTAGCGGATGCAAGGAAGAATTAAATGAAATCTTTGCTCGGACATAAGTGGTGGGTTGACTTCTAGCTTGAGGTGCTTCAAAAAGGCTGTTGTAACAAACAAAGGCATTTCTTCTAATGAAACTTTTATGTCCTTATTGAATTTGTTTGTATTTGTGGTCAATGACATGATCACTTCGTCATCATAAACTTCTTTCAAAAATTCTCTGATTTTGTCCAGTTCTGGAGATCCTTCGCCTGTCAATGTAATGAAAATTACATTAGTTATGAGATAAGTGTTTACGACGAATCCGAGAGTAATAAATTATTGAAACATGTTATCAGACAACAGTTTCCCTTCCACAGGAAGCCAAGTACACCAAATTAATTTGGTGCCAGAAATGATATGGCAGGAAGACAGCACACATTTGAACTTACCTAATAGAGAAGACGCAACACCTCCTTTGTTTGCCATTTCAGAAACAATAATAAGAGACAACGAGCCATACGCTGCCGATCGACTTTTACTTTTCAATCACGCTCAACACTTCAACACGTAAAAGGCGGGATAGCTAGGCAGTGTTGCCAGATCCAGAAACAGGCATTGCACCAAAAAGTGGTTTTAACCCGCAGCAAAAGACATTACTTTCTAAAACTTTCGGTCTTATTACGGCGGATTTGTCGTGCCTTTTGCCTACTTTTTCGGACTAAAATCCCCGCAATTTGAGGAAAACCGAGCTGTCTGTCCTGTCATCACTGGCTAGGTGGAGGAGGGGGAGATACTACCAGTCCTGCATGCGCGGCGCAGGGGAGGCCTACCCTCCCGGCGCCATCTACTTATATTAACTTTTTCAAGTATTGCGAATATAATTTTGATACAGTTTCATTTAGATTGAAGACTTTTGCACTGGTTGTAAAAAAGACACTCGTAAGGGGGATAAGGCATCTTTTTTGACAGAAACGACCAATTGAAGGACAGGAGGTCTACGACGGGTACCTTTAGCGACCAAGACCAGCAAGCTGAGCTGCATGCCGTCCACGCAGCGCCCTACAACCCTCAATCTGTGTCCTGAACGGGTCCTTGGCCACACTAACGGTGTCACAAAGCGTCCTTGCTCCCGTGATCTGAGTCCTGTTTGAGTACTCGTGTGTACGCCAGGGTACTCTACGGGTACTCGGACAGCGGAATTTCCGCCCACAAAGCGCTCTAGACACCCAGCAAACGCCCTCATCGGGACCCAAAAACGTTGTGTTTGAGTCCTTTTCGTTTTTATGCGGGTTACGTATTTATGCAAATTTTTTTGCATAATAATGTGAGAGTTTCACTTATAAATCAGTAAGGAATTTTACGCGTTAGCAATGCATTCGCCTCGACTCACGTAAACTATGGGAAATCAATAATCGACTGCCTGAAAAATGAAGCGTAGTATTTGTACGTGTGTCGGACTTTCTAGAGGACTTTTTTTAGCGCGTTTTAGTCTGTGACGGCTTAAAGCATTTTCAATGTCGGTTCGAGTGTTTTCTTGACATTTTCTCTCTGCTCTGCGTGCGCTACCGGTGATGCGGGGCGGGGCGGGGCGAGGCGGGGCGAGGCGGGGCGAGGCGGGGCGAGGCGGGGTGAGGCGGGGCGAGGCGGGGTGAGACCGCGGCGCACTCCTTGGTCGTGCTCAGTCGAGCAGCGCCCCCTGCAGTAGGGGGCGGGCTCGCGCACCTGTCTCCCGCTATGCTACTTTTGGTTACGTACCACTGATCTTTGGCCTGTTTCTTGTGCTCCACAGGTACGGCACGCCACGCACTCCAGGGTGTTCTCTGTGAGCGTGGGAGAAGAGGGTGCTGGCTGGCTCGCCGCGGCCATGGCGCGGTGCGCTGGGGGTGAGTGCGTAGCGTACTCCGCTTGAAATAGCGGCACCTTCACGTGCCGGGTCGTAGCGTTGGTGAAACCGAAGGGGAAACCAGTCGGAAAACTTTCTGTAAACCTCGAAGTTAAAAAGAAATCTGTGTAAAACTTGGTAACAAAACATCACAATTAAAAATAAGATAAAAATAAAATTTCAAACATTAAGAGAAAAATCAATCAAAATTGCCAACAATTCTGAAAATTTGCGGGGGAAAAGTAATAATATTTGCTCTACAAAATCCTTAAATTCAGAGATGTTTCTCACTCCAGTGAAAGGCCTTTACCCAGATTTCAAACCGCGTCTGCTAGAAGTGTCATTCACACTTCTTAGATTTCAAGTTTTTCGATCCTTTTCAACCGCTATGACCAAAAGGCGTCGTTACATGTATGAGGAGCCCGCGGGTTCGTCTCTACTTCTACTAGACTTGAGGTATTCCATATGACGTCTGTTGGGGTGCGTCCAAGTGTCACCGCAGCCGCCTTTTGTTTTTCCGTTGGGGAGGTCGCGCGACCGTTTCCGTCCCGAGACCACAGCAGAGGATATTGCACCCTGTCGATTAATGCCTCGACAAACATCCCCCGGCGCGCGCGCAGGGCTGCAGATGCAGCGCTATGAGGGCTCGCCGGGGGCGGGGCGGGGCGAGGCGAGGCGGGGCGGGGCGGGGCGGGGCGGGGCGGGGCGAGGCGGGGCGGGGCGGGGCAAACACCAGCTGATCACACCGGTGTGGTCTAGGCCCCTCTGGCCCCGGCAGGCACGAGCGGGAGCAGAGGACAGGACGGGTGCAGGGGGACAGTTGGGGCGCTGCTGCCGTCTCGTTCCGAAAGATCGCGCTCGCGCCTCCGTCCTTGTCGCACTCGTAGGACCCTTCCATCCTCAACATCAGGCACCGCTATGGGTGCGACAAGGACGGAGGCGCGAGAGCGATCTTCGGAATCAGACGGCTGGAGACGGGCGGGCGGGCGGGCAGGGGCAGTGCTGCTGCTGGGTCGGCCACACCTGGACTGGAGTAGGTTTATGTAGACGCGCGCACCGGACAGGACTCACAGTGGGGGGCAGGAGATAGGAACCCGTAGCGTATCGTCGCGCCTGCCGGTGGAGTGACATATACGCTCACTCACTCGCTTGCTCACTCACTCGCTCGCTCACTCACTCGCTCGCTCACTCACTCACTCGCTCACTCGCTCGCTCACTCGCTCACTCGCTCACTCACTCCCTCGCTTACTCACTCACTCACTCACTCGCTCACTCACTCACTCACTCACTCACTCACTCACTCACTTACTCGCTCACTCTTCCTCAAGGGGTGAATGACCTGAAGTTTCGGTGTGGAGTACAGCAGGCATGTCATGAAGGGGACGGAGAGGAGGGGCGATGTATCTAAAGTTGCCTACATACAGGGGGTTTGTAGCTCAAATTGCCTTCTTTTAGCCGGAGGAACTGACAGGGGAGGTGGTCACTCCTCTGCCCCCCCCCCCCCCCTTACGTGCCTGGAGCACAATCGGCGGAGAACACGGAATACGCGGAGTACTAGTTGGTTCCATTATAGCCGTATAATACACGCCGGATTACAGTCGGAGTACGCACCCGGAGTTCGTTCCGACCTGTTCACAGAAGCCGTCCAGTTGTCCACCCCTTGCTTTCCCTCCCTCCCTCCTCCCTCCCTCCCTCCCTCACCCACTCACTCACTCACTCACTCACTCACTCACTCACTCACTCACTCACTCACTCACACGCTCGCTCACTTCTGCCCGTCTCCAGGTCAAACAAAAGCACCTTTCGCTCCGCCGCGTATACGCCGCGACGCGCCGGCCCTCCAAATCGACGCGCTGCACTTCCATCCATCATTCCTCGCGCGCTCAACCCTTATTTTTCGTCCGCAGCAGGCTGATTCCGGTGACCGCTCAGTGGGGCATGTCTCTCTCGCACTCACGGTGCGTTCCGTAAGGAGCGAGGGAGGTGCGAGAGAGACAGACCGACGAGAGCGATGAGCGGAATCAGCCTGCTGGTACGCGGCGACCTCGCGCGGGCGCTGTGGGTTGTGGTGGCGGTGGACTCAGCGCCCCACCGCTTGCCACCCCGCGATCGCACGGGGATGGAGTTTTTCCGAACAACAACCCTTATCTGTCGGCCGGTGCGCTGGTCGAGACGCGGGACGCCCCCCGCGTAGGGGTAGCTGCCGTCTGATTCCTAAAGATCGCTCTTGTACCTCCGTCCTTGTCGCACCGGTCGCGGTGCCCTATGTCGGGGATGGCAGCGCCCCGTGAGTGCGACGAGGACGGCGGTACGAGTCGGCTGGGGGTGCGGGGGTGGAAGACCGATGGCCTCGCTAGGACAATGGGCTCGCTGATGAGCCGCTGCGGCTGCTGCAGACCGGGTCGCGAATCACTCGAGTTCGCACGGGAAAGTAAGTAGCGGTGGTGTGATTACTGCGGGCTGCGATCGACTTATTTCCGGCGTTTGTGGGAAAAGAGGACTATATATATATAGCAAGCGTCGAGAAGGAAGAGGGGCGGGGGTGGGGGTTGAAGAGGGAGGGTGGGGTGGGGAGGGGAGGGGAGGCACCAGGTGGCCGTCGGCAGATGTCCACCAGCTCAGCACAGCGCACCTTTGTTTGACACCATGATTAGCGCTCAGATATCAGGCGCAGCCCGGCAAACAGCGACGCGGCCAGCGGCAAGCCAGCGGCCGCCGCCGGACCGCATACCGCAGACATTCACGCACCTACAAGTGTGTGACTATGTCACACTCCTGTACATGTATAAGACGTATACTTAGACTGCTGCATCGGTTCTGCTGCTTCCGGTGCTGTGGTACTCGCGAGGGGGGAAACATTTCTAGAAATCATTGTACGGCCCGCAATTAATCATTTTAAAAGTAATTTTCAAAAAGTGTAATTAAAAAAATCAATGAAGAAGAAAAATACAGAAAAATCTGAATAACCGAGAACAAATTAACAAAAAACTGAGGAAAAAAATTATTAAAAAAGTCAAAAATAGGGGGGAAAGGCAAAAATTTATCAAAAAGTGACAAATTTTCCTTGAAAAAAAATAGAATACTTAAAAGAATGAAAAAAAAATGTACATATTTTCCCTAATATAAAACACAGTACACGTTCCAGAGATGTCGAAAAGAGGTTTAAGGATAGGTTCCTAGTCGTCTAATAGCCATCTATCATAGACGTCTATTAGATGTCGAACAACAACAACAATTGTGGATGATACCGCGTTAGACCCACGCGCATGGGACATGACTTGACTTGAGAGAACCGTGTCGCGTGGTTGTTGGACATTCGCCGGGGATTTCCCGGGGACCGCGTCGGACGCGGACGCGACGTCCCGTAATGAGAACTTTAAATATACAGCAGACTGAGGGCGTTTAGCGCCGTAATGGCAGCCCCCCCCCCCCCCCCGAGGGGGGGCCAACCCGTGCGCGGACCGCAATGCGAAAAGTCTTGTAATGTATTACTTCTCTGTCCTCGCGAAACGAGTGGAATAATCTGATTTCCTGGCGATTCTGTGATGCCGCGCGCTTCCATCTCCGGGGGCTGCTGCAGCCGGCTGCCAGCCGCGACCCCGGCGGCGGAGCAAGCCGGGGTAGCGAGAGCCCTCCCCCCTCCCCCCCCCTCCTCCTCTTGCTCCCGGTATGGTTATTATTCGCGCATTGTAAGGGTGGCCAGCTTTGTCTCGGCGACGCAACCCTTATGTACCGCCAGGGGGGTGGCTGTCTTTTGTCCCCCACCCCTGTGCTTCATCCCCCTCACCACCGACTGCGCTGGACGCGGGCCTGCCGGCCTGCCCACACCTGCGCTGCGGCACCTCACCTGCATATGTGGCATTTGCACCTTGGCAGCCGCTGCTGCAGCGGGCGGGGCGGGGCGGGGCGGGGCGGGGCGGGGCGGGGCGGGGCGGGGCGGGGCCCCAAGTCAGGGACGACTGGTGTGCAGTATACATATCCTAGGGAGGGCAAGATGCTGCCACCCGGTTAAGGTTGACAGTGGATGTTGACTTCTGATAAGGACTATCACTGTCACCCGGACACCGAGGGGGAAACAACTCTGAATTTTGGTGTACAACTCTTGTACATTGTTGTGAATTTTCGGAAATTTATGTGAATTTTTGTAAATTTCTCAAATTTTTTAAATTGATTTTTACTAATATTTTTTCTGATTTTCTCTAAATTAAGAGGTGTGTACAAAAATCTCAGACTTTTTTCCCAAGGGGCGGCCAACTCATGTATTCCTGTGTACACTTGCCTTGTATTTCTTGTATTTCTAATGTATTTTTTGGTATTTTTATTGTATTTTTGTTGAGTATTTCTGTGTATTTTTGTGTATTGTACAGTATTCCCTTGTATTTTTAGTGTATTTCTAGAAATACACCGGTATTTCTGTGTACACGTTTTTTTCGAGTTGGCCGCCCCTCGTTTTTTCCCCCTCGCCCGACACCGACACACACCTCTCACTAAAAAGTATTTTGTAGAAGCACAAAACAAATAAGAAAAGTTCCTAGATAATAACCCGATCTGTTTTTTTTTTTTGTTTTTTTTATATCAAAACTTCATGGGACCAGTTGTTACGAGGAGGCCATACATACCTTCTCTTTTCTGCAGTTACTGAAGCTGGTGCTGGTGGTCATGGACAGTGTACAGCAAGTCCGATTCTCTACCCTAGCGGCGCCGCGGTTCTGGCACATCTGCCGAGACCAGACTGGGGAGGCTGTGTGGTCCTGAGACAAAAGGTGATGCTGACCTGGTCCATCGCAGATCGCTATGGGGCGAGGCGAGGCGAGATGCAGCGGAGCCGATAGACGCGGCACACTGGCCGGCTCACGATGAATGACCACCAGTCGACTGATTCAGAAGATCGCTCTCATCTCTCCGTCCTTGTTGCACCCACAGCGGTGCCCCAGGCTGGCCATGGTAGTGCTCCATGAGTGCGACGAGGACAGAGGTATGAAAGCGATCCTCGGAATCGCTCGGCATCGGCAGACGCATCCCGCATTGGTTACGTTTTCCAAAAGCACAATATAAAAGTAATAAAGAGAGGCCGACTGTTTGGCCAAGAGGGCGATTGGCTGTTGAGAGGTGTAATGGATTTTCGACGTGGCGTGTTTGTAGGTCCGGTGTGTGGGAGGGGTGTGAGGGGTGTGTGTGTCTGTGTGTGGACGAGCTCTTAGTTGCTATATTTTATTTTACTTTTTGTTTTGTTTCTTGTGGGATTCTTGTTCTGAATGAGCGCGTGGACCCTCGGTTTGCGGTAATGGGATACGGCGTGGCGTGCTGTGCTGACCACCTGGCCGTTTGGCCGCTGAGAGACGCGATTAGCGATACGGATATACCCCCCGCCCGTGCGCGCCGATACCCTGCGCTTTTCGTCTGCCCGGCGCGCGCGCGCGCGCATGCGCAGAGCGCATCCTTCTCCCCATACCATCTCCGCTGCCCGGAGCAGCGCACTCTCTCGCTGCAGGAAGGGCGGCGGCAGGTCCAGGATCTAAGCTGCGCCCAGCAGGGGAGGAAGGATAAGGCCAATAAGTTTTTTGACATGGAGTACCTGCATCTTGTAGGCCAGCAGCACCGGGCAGGCTGCGTGCTCCGCCGCTGGCCCCGCGCAGCAGGGGGTGGAGAGCGTCACCAAGTACCAGCACCTCACCAGGGCGGGCGACCACTGCGGGGCCGGTGCAGCGATACGTCTACACGAGGGAGGGTGGGGGTGGGGGGTCATTTATACAAAATATGTACAATGATTTTTTTGACTTTTGGTTTTTTTGTTTGATTTTTAATTTTTTTGTTGTTTACAGTTTTGTTTTGATTTTTCTGCCTCTTTTGCTCTCGATTTTTCGGATTATTCTATGTCCTCTTATTTTTTTTTTTTAATTAAATTTTTGAAATTTTTTGGGGGGGGCCGTACAATTCTCTCGGGCGTCCCCGATCGGGGATTCGTGCTCGTATTCGTCTCATTCCTTCATTGGCCTCATGCTGATGTGGACACGTGTGTCGCCCTGCACCAGCAGATGTGACACGTGCCCCCGGCGACGATATGCAGCGGCCGGCTGGCCGCCCTGCTAAAAGACGCGCGGCACAGCCCCTTGCGCGGGGGTGGTGGGTCCGTCTGTATTTCGAATTTCCGGATCGGTTTCGTGTCTCTCCAGTTGCGGCGAAGATTTGCCGAATAACGAAAAGCCATGCGCTTTGTGTGTGTGTGTGTGTGTATATCTATGTCTGTGTGTGTGTGTGTGTGTGTGATACGCGCGCGCGAAGGCTTTTGTGCGAAGCGCGGTCGTCACCTGCGCGGCCTCATAGTCTTAAAGATGGTCTTTGCTATTTTATTGTGCTTTCATTTCGGGCGGGTTTTACTTCTTTCGCGCGGCCTGGAAATCGCCTTGTAGTATGCCGCGCCACTGCCGCCGCCCTCACCACTCCCTCCGTCCTCCCCCCCCCCCCCCACCACTCCCTCCGTCCGCTCTGCTCTTTTACGGGGCAGAGGGCGACGCGACGATCAAGCAGTAAGAGAAGGGAAGGGAGTGGAGGAGGTGTGAAAATGCTGGGGCGGAAATACACGGTCCGGCGCGTTGCGCGGGCGTTCGCGCCCCGTTGTTCGTTTGTTTGTTTGTTTGTGTGTGTGCGCGTGTATGTGTGTCTGTAAGTGTGTTTGTGTGCGTTTGGTCCTATAACCGTCGGTTATCTCTGTGCTGTATTCTTTTAACCGCCTTATAGAAAAGCGCGGGGGAGGAGTCCTTCCGTTTGCGCCCTCCTCGCGGGGTGTGTTTGTGTGCGCCCTCGCGCCTTTTGGGCTCACACACACACACACACACACGCACGCAAATACTGTATATATATATCTCTCTCTCGCAAGGTGCTGAGCTAGGTTTTACCTTCTGTTATTGTCCCCGGGGCCGTTACCGGAGCTGCATGAGGCAGGGGCCGGATGTACCTCGGAAGCATATGCCGCCCTCGCCTTCTTACAAGAAGTGGATAGGTTATATATAAGTTTTCGGACTCGGGATTTTATTGTCGGCAATTTATTCTTTTCTCGGACTCTTGACCCTAATCGAGGAGGCAGGGGCGCGCAGTAGCAGCAGCAGCAGAAGCAGCAGCAGCAGCAGCAGCAGCAGCAGCAGCAGCAGCAGGGCGCGAGCAGAGAGGACAACAATCGGGTCGCGTCGCACCTGGAAGTACTTGTGCGTGTTGTATAGGAACCGGAACCAGAGCGAGCGGGCGGGTGCCGCGCTGCGCCGCTGCTCCGCTGCGCCCGGCCGGCAGCCTCCCCCGCCACAATGGATGAGAGGGCCGGTGCACAGTGGGAATCGGGACCGATTGTGGCCTCGGGGGAGTCTTCAAGTGGCGACAAAAGTGTAACACAAACGGGCGTTACGAGGAGGCGTAATAATACAACACACGTGTATACGGGAGATGAAAGGGCAGCCGGCAGGATGCAAGGTGCGGACAGCGCGGACAGGCGTCTGATTCAGAAGATGGTTCTCTCGCGCCTCCCGCCTCCTTGTCGTACCCGCGCTGCCATTATTCCCAACATGTCGGGGACCGCCATATATAGGTGCAACAAGGACGGACGGAGGTACGAAAGCGATCTTTCGGAATCGGACGGCAGGCGTCAGCGCATCGCACGACCAGTGTGAGTGTGCGTGGTGTTTTTGTTGTTTAGGAGGCGGAGCGAAGGCGGCGGTGCCGCGCAATGGGACGGGTTTGTTGATGCACCCCGCCGAGATGCAGCAGCCCGAGCAGCTGCCGGAGCACGTGACCACATCGCCGTCTCTCTCTTCCTCTCTTACTCTCTCTCTCTCTCTCTCTCTCTCTCTCTCTCTCTCTCTCTCTCTCTCTCTCTCTCTCTCTCTCTCTCTCCCTTCTTCCCTCCCCCCCCCCTCCCTTTCCTCGGTCAGCTCAGTCGTACACATAAATTCTCTCAGGTGGCGTTGTTGCAGCAGCCACCAGCAGTGCCGGTCACAAGGCTTGTCTGCTGCGACGTTGTCTTCTTCAAGGCGGGAGGCGGGGTCCCTTTGACAAGTCGCTCACGGCCTTCTGGAAGCCGAGCAGGGCCGGGCAGGGCCGGGCCCGGAAGGAGGGCGGAAGTCATCGGGGCTCTGGGCGTGCCCGGTACAATGGAAGCCCCCGCCGGCCAGGCAATCGATACCGATAAAAGAGGCTCGCTTCTTCTTGGAGGAGCAGGTCCGGAGGAGCAGGCTGCTGAGCGCCGCGCCGGGCGGGGCGGGGCGGGGCGGGGCGGGGCGGGGCGGGGCGGGGCGGGGCGGGGCGGGGCGGGGCGGGGCGGGGCGGGGCGGGGCGGGGAGCAGATGGGGCACGGACGGCAAAAGTTTGGAATGGCGCGGACGGAACTGCTGCAGTACGGGGCGAATAATTGATTCGGCGGATAGAAAAAGACACATATATATCCGAGGGTTTACAACAGAACCCAGGTATACCCTTGAGACTTGTAATTCGACTGCGCAAAGTCTGGTGTGTGTTACTGTCGCACTTTTTGTTGAGGTGTGTGATTTTTTTTAAATTTTTTTTTCTTTACTCGAACACTTGCTCATATAAGCGCTGGAAATTATTCAGATGAAAGCTTGACTGCTGTTTCTAACATTCGGAACGGGACGAAGGGGAAACAACTTGGAAATTTTTGTACACGTCGTCTTAATTCAGAAAAATTCTGAAAAAAATTAAACAAATCTGGAAAAGTTCAGAAATTAAAAAAAAAAAAAAAAAAAAAAAAACAAGGAAATGCACAAAAATTCACCTCAATTTACAGAATTTTAGAAAAAACTCAAGCAAAAATTCACCAAAAATTCACCAAATTTGTACTCCAAAATTCAGAGTTGTTTCCCTCTCGTAGTTGACGCATACTATCTTACAAGTGTGACCTTTATGCATACGCAGTTGAGGTTCCAGTGCGCATCTGTACGTGACAGGGCCTCTGTGTGTGTGTCCATACTGACCGTGCGGGTGCGGGATGGGCGTATAACCTTAGACTGTTTCCTCGGCCAGTGCACCTTTTCGGTTTATCTCTCTCTCTCTCTCGTGCCCAGCCCCCGGCCCTGATGATCTCTGATCCCTCTCCGGTCCCGGCCTCCCTCTCCCCCTGCCTGCCCCCCCCCCTCTCTCTCTCTCTCCTCCTCCTCCTCCTCCTCCTCCTCCTCCTCCTTTCCTGCTCGCCCTCTGGAATCGAATTAAAAATTACCCCCTCCCCCCTTATATTTCTCTCTTCTTGGCGCGTGTCTGCCGTCCGTGATGACGCTGCGGTGGAATGCCAACAGATGAACATCTGCTGGTTCGATGCGTGGCTTTGGGCCGGCCGGCTGGCCGTGCCGTGCCGTGCCGTGCAGCGCGTGCCTTGAGGGGAGTAGCAGAGGTGGAGAGGTGAGGTGAGGTGTACTGCTGCACTCTACCTTCTGTCAGTCCTCCCTCCTTCTCCTCCCCCTCGTATCCCCCCGGCTTGTTCGCTTTTTCCTCCGAACAGCAGCAGCAGCAGCGCAGGGTAGGGGAGCAAGGCGGGGTGAGGTGATGCGGGGCGCGGCGGGGCGGGGCGGGGCGGGGCGGGGCGGGGCGGGGCGGGGCGGGGCGGGGGGACGAAGATGTAACGATCGTGCAAGCGTCCTGCAGTGCGACGCCAAGTTATATGTGCGGCTGCGGCGGCGTCCAACTGCACACGCCGCAAAAGGCAGCGGCGGTGGTGCGCGGTCGCGGCAACTCGCGGTCCTATTTTTTGACCCCTCAGCGTAACGGGGATTGACTGTACTGTATGCCGCTCATATTTCGAGAGAGGGAAACATCAACTCTGAAATTTTTGTACTCCTCGTAATTCATGGAAAATTTTAGAGAAAAAAAATCGGGAAAATCTAGGAAAACGTAAGGAAAATTCAGGGAAATTCACAATTATTTAGATGAAATTCAAGTGAAAATTAACAAAAATGAAATCACATTCACAAGAATTTAAGAACATTCCCCAAAATTTCGAAAAATCACAAAATTTGTACACCAAAATTCAGAGTTGTTTCCTCCGCGGCCTTTCGTTGCCTGTTGATTTTTGAGAATCAATTATTTATTGAAGTCGCAACGTCGTAAGAAAGTTGCCTTTCATTCCTTCCAAAATTATGAAATTTTGCAGCACTTTTCTGAACAAAAAAATACTGCAATTTTTTTTTTTTTCAACCACAACAAAAATGCAACAAAACAGAAAAAGAGACTTTTCTCTTTCAGACGATGTGCTGCACTTGTCCCCTTGCCGTGGTGGCGTCGTCGTCTGGCTGCAAAGGCTTGACGACGTCTCCGGAAGCAGCCCGGTTTTGAAAGGAGACGCCCTCCTCCTCTTCTCCTGTCCCCTCGACACGCCCCGCCCCGCCCCGCCCTCTCCCCTCTGCCCCCGGAAACGAAACGTCCTTCAGGACCTCTCCTCAGGATTAGCATCTTACGAATGAATGGCGACGAGCTCCCCCCCCCCCTCCCCCGCACGTCCCCATTCAGGGTGTCGTCGTCGAGGAGGAAGCGCGGGGGAGGAGGACGAGGAGGAGGAGGAGGTGAAGGAGGTGGTGGTGAGTCGACCCACTTAGGATGCCGTGCCACCTCCTCCGGGGCCACCACCAAGAAAAGGAAAAGCGCGAAGGAGGCCTTTTAAAAAGCTCCCTCCCTCCCCCCCCCCTGCCTTCTCCTCTCCGCCCCTTGTCTTCTCGCTTCGTCGTGTCTTGGCGTCTCTTCTCTGCTTCCTTGTCCTTCCTCCCTTGTCCTTCCTTCCCCCTCCTCCTCCTCCTCCTCCTCCTGCCACCTCGGCCGCTCGGAGTCCGACACGATGACGACGGCCCGGCCACCTCCGCCGGGCCGGGCAGACGGACAAAGACGCCGTGACGTAGGCCGTCCCGTCCGAGGGGCTCGTCTCTTCCCGAACAGCTGTTTGGTCGTGACGTCACCGCCTCAAGACGGGCGGGTAAGGAGGTGGTGGGGGTGCGTCCCGTAGTAGTAGTAGTGGCCGGGCTGGCGCGCTGGCTGGCGGGGCGTAGGAACAGCTGGTGGTGCCTCGCCGCCGTGGCGCCGCCCCGCCCCGCCCCGCCCCGCCCCGCCCCGCCCCGCCCCGCCCCGCCCTGCCCCGCCCCGCCCTGCCCCGCCCAGGTCAGTGATCTCTAATGCGCCCGCGCCGAACCACTTGCGTTCACGGCATTTACACACGCCTTTTTCAAATCCTTCCTTCAACATCGCCTCAACCTCAACTCTCGCCACTCAGTGTGGTGGAAATTGTCCGTCACATTGTATCAAATGCCGAGATTTTTTTTTCATTTTTTTTTTTCTTTTTCTGAAAGCGGCTTGCTTGACGGTTGAGCTGCACGATGATGCGCTGCTGCTGGCTTTGTCTTGCCGCCTCCGCCTCCTCCCTCCTGACGGACTAGTTTCTCGCTGTGTACCTGGTGGCCTCGCGTGCTCGGCGCGCGCATCGCGGCACCCTGGGCACCCTCCTCACCCTCCTCACCCTCCTCCCGGGCGGCTCTGCGCGGCGGGAGTCGTTCTCGTCCAGCCGGTCAAACGGCGATGCGACAGCAACTTGTCTATGAGCCGACCAGTTTTTTTCTTTCCCCGTCTTCTACTCCCTTTTCCTTGCTGTCAACCCGTGCGGCGTGCTCCGCTCCGGCTCGGCCTGATCTTGCACTCCTGCCTGCTCCGCAGCCTGCTGCTGCTCCCCTGCGCGCTCTCCAGCCACGCGCCAAATGAAGGCGAACCCACCGGGTAAAAAGAACAAGCGAAGGAGAAGAACAAAAGCGCGCGCGCTCACACACACACACGTGGCAGCAGTCTTTCTTATTGTCGTGCCATTTACAAACTCGCGTGGCGGGGCGAGGCGGGGCGGGGCGGGGCGGGGCGGGGCGGCGGCCGCGAAGCACCCCCGGGGCCCGCCCCGCCCCGCCCCACCCCACCCCGCTCCGCGACGCGGGATCTTGGAGGGTGATTATTATTATTGTCATTGTTATTGGGCGGACTTGAAGTCAGCTGCCTGCTTTAGCTTCGGCGTCTGTGGCATTTTGGCGCGAAAATGCCGCGCGCCACGTACAAGGTGGCGGCTGCGCCAGGCTCGGCGACGCACGTACGCACGTGCTCCCGCGGTGTCCTCGTGACCGCTGCTGCGGAACATGGTAAAGACAATGTCTGATTATTATTTTTTTAAATGAGAAAGGGAAAATTTTGAGGAACACCCTGATGTCGAGGAACATCCCTCGCATTTTAAGGAGGTCCTCTCAAAATCTAAGAAGATTTCCTTAAAATCAGGGATTTTTCTCGAAGTTTTCAAATTTTCCTCAAATAATGAGACATTGTTTTTACCGTATCGTTAACACTTACAGCGCCTATTTGAACTGAGAATGAACATTTTAGCTATCGTTGTGACAGTAAATTAATAAACTTTTCATTGAAATAATAAGGCCCATTTGTATACCAGTCTCTGATGAAGTCGTTGGCAGGGTACATCACATCGCGATGTGGACAGGTGAGGTGAGGGCGATGCCAGTAAGGCACGCCGTCGTGACGCTAGGCCATTAGCATGTCTTGGAACCTCTCACCCTGCTCCCTGCCCCCAACACACACACACACACACACACTCGCACACACACATCCACATATATATCGCGAGCGACAGATGTTGGCCTCACTGGGCGGTGCAGTCCGTCAGCTGTTCCTCAAGACACGCCTCACAGCGTCCCTCCCTCGCACTCCCTCTCTCGCTCTCTCTTTCTCTCCCCCTCTCTCCCTCTCTTTCTCTCCCCCTCTCTCCCTCTCCTTCGCGCTAATCGTCGCCCGCCGAGCAGAACGAGTCGAGGCTGTGACGTGGTAGTGGTATGGTGCCCTCGACGTCATACCGTGTGTCGAGTGGCGGTCCTGGCCTCGCCCGCCCCGCGGCCCCCAGTCTGCCGACTAATTCAGAAGATCGTCTCTCCGTCCTTGTCGCACCTATGGCGGTGCCCTATGGTTGATGCGGTAGGGCCCCATGAGTGCGACAAGGACGCGCGATGTTCGGGAATCAGACGGCTTCTGCGCCCTCCGCGTCGTCGTCCCGGTGGTGGTGGTGGTGGTGGTGGTGGTGGTGGTGGTGGTGGTGGTGGTGGTGGACGCCCTGATGGTCGACGTGTGTTTGTGACGCGGCCGCTATAGAAATTCTAGCGCACGCATACATGGGTCTGCTTGAGGATGTCGCCATGACTTTTGTAGGCGTACGCTCGAGCATTCGCTCGCACCTTCCCTGTGTATCAAAGGTTCGTCGCGCACGTACTAGAAGTGAGTTACTTATTGACTGGTGCGCTATAGTGAGCGACACTCGTACACTATGGGATGCACTGACCATGACCATCCCCCCCCCCCCCCTGGGGGTCGGCGCACGCCCCGCGTGCCACCCTGAGGCAGCAGCGAAGCGCGTCCTCCCCCCCCCCCCTACCAGTTGGAGCCGAGGCCGCCCTGTCCACTGACGCGACGTAACTCCGCGCGACCGTACACTCCGCGACCGCCAACTGCAGTGTACGCGGCGACGCTTAGCAAACAATAAGGCTCCGCTCTCTCTCTCTCTCTCTCTCTCTCTCTCTCTCTCTCTCTCTCTCTCTCTCTCTCTCTCTCTCTGTGCGTCTCTCTCCCTCTCGCTCACTCTCGGTCTCCCGATCAGGGGGGGATGAAGGGGAAGGAGGGTAGATTGCCGCGCGCGGCGATCTGCAGGGTCCTGCGCAGCGCAGGCCAAAGGAGGGTAAAGAAAAGAGATGTGAAAAGAAAAGGAGCGGCCGAAGGGGAGAAGAGAGGAGGGGAGCGGAGCCGAGCAGACAGCTGCAGCGCCGCGGAGCGTCGCGACGCTCGACCCCCTGATGACGCGGGACGGCGCGGCGCGGCGTGGCGTGGCGTGGCGTGGCGTGGCGTGGCGTGGCGTGGCGTGGCGTGGCGCGGCGTGGCGTGGCGCGGACCGCGAGGACGCGCGGAGCGGAGCGGTGCGCTGCTGCTTGGCGTGGCGGAAGGCGTGTTGCGGAGCGCAGTATTACCTGGCGGCAGCAGAGGTCAAACCGAGGGGGAAACAACTCCGAATTTTGGTGTAGACACGTTTTGTTAAATTTTGTGATTTTTTGAGAATTTTTGTGAATTTTTATAGAATTCTTTTTGCCGAATTTTAACCTAAATTTTTGAGAATTTTCTTGATTTTTTTTCTTAATTTTTCTTTAATTTTCTGGATTTTTTTCTGATATTTTTCTCTCGATTTTTCTCAGACTCGTTTCCTTCTCGGGTCAAACAACACGTCATAATATGTGCGCGTCGCGTGCGTGCGTATTTTACAGCACGGTGTAAAATTTCTCGAATTTGACTTTTTGATGGATTCTGCGGAGTTTTGTTTTCCTCATTGACTTGGCCCAAATGCCTCTAATTTTTTTCTGATACCTTCTTTATTTTATCTTTCAGAATTTTTTTCACCTAAACTTTATAAAACACAAGACATTTTTTAAACGCAGGAGACTCGCGGAGGACCTCTACCGCGGTAGTGAAAATACAAAACCCTTCGTTTCTTGTTAACTGGCACGCCGTGACTTTCTTATTCGAAAATGAGTCGCGCGTTATTGTATTTGAAATGCGGCTTGGTAGGTCGCTCGCTACGCCGCCGTGCTGCCGAGGACAGGTTTGGGTGGTTTGTAAAATACTTAGCATCTCATCAACAGTCTATCGAGACTGCGCGGCATGCTACCCAGAGACACATTTTATTCCCCACGGATTAACATGCAGCAGCCTCGCGCCGTCTGTACACCTCCATCTACATCCCTTATTCCTAATATTGTGTCGCCGTGTGGTGACGCTGCTCTGCGCATCGCGGCTGACTGGGTAATGGTATGGATTCGCCATCCATCTATACCTGTACGTCTGTATGCATATTGATGGTAGGACGCCGTCCGACCCCGTCACACGGCATCAGCCGTCGTCGCAGCCGAGTAGTGTCCTTCCCCGCCAATATGTATCTCCCGCCCCGCCCCACCAGGCCCCACCCCGCCCCACCCCGCCTCACCCTGGCTCTCCCTTATTCTGCATCGCTTTGATTGTCAAGACCCGATAAATCGAGTGAGCGAAAAGAAGCGCGAAACGGAGGATAGACAGCAGGAGGAGCGTCCGCGAGAGAAATTTGGCGAATCCCTTTTCATTGTGTGTGTGTGTGTGTGTGTGCGTGTGTGTGTGTCCCTGGCCTGCCCTACCCTACCCTCCTCGACCCCGCTCCACCGCCACCGCTGCTGCCTGCGCGAGGCTCGTCTATCGCTTTTGCCTATATTCTTTTTCCGTCAGGTCTCTCTCTCTTTCCCTCTTTCTGTCTCTCCTGTGTCCTGGTGCCCCTGTCCTTGTTTTTCCGGATCAGTCCCTCCACCCCTCTCTTCCTTTCCTCCGATCTTTTTGATACTCATCCAGCAGCAGCAACGCGGTGGGCTGTGGGCTGAACTACACACAATACTGCGCAGTTGTTGTTCGCTCTGATTATTCTCTATCTCTTTCCCTCTCCTGCCGGGAGGAAATCGCTATCGCGCCTTCGCAGTTTGGGATTTTCGGTTTCGCCAATTTTAACATTAACAATTTTTTTTTGTTGCTGTTTTCTTTACTCCAGCAAAAAACATAGGACACACATTAAAGGGTTGGCATTTCTCCATCACAATAAGAAATCATCTCCTCGCTCATTCCTATGCATATCGCGTGGTTCCTAATTGAATTCACCGACCCCGTCAACGACGCCGCTCTTTCTTTCAGACTTTTTTTTTTCTCTCTCCTTCGACCCAAACCTTCCCGTATGTAAAATCATTCACTGAGGACCACGCGAGCGAGCAGCAGGCAAAGAAGGGGGACAAGTAGTACAACCCCTATAGACGACCAGCCCGACTGATTCCGAAGTCTGCTCTCCTCGCGTTCTGTCTCTCTCGCACCTATAGGTGAAGCCCATCAGTGCGAGAGAGACAGAGCGTGGAGAGCGCTCTTCGGAATCAGTCTGCAGGGTATGGTATATGGAGTCCAAGACAGGGTCTTTGCTCCGGTCCCCTCCCCCCCGCGCGCGCACGCACACGCACACACACACACACACACACACACACACACACACACACACACACACACACACACACACACACACACACACACACACCTGGCGGTACGGGAGGGTGACCCGCGCGGTCACCCCGTCACCCTCATCCTTACCCTCACCCTCTCCCCCATAGTGTGCTGCTCCTGCTGCATGCTTCTGTCTTTTAGCGCTGCTGCTATGTGCCGCCTCGGTGTCTTGAATGGCTTTCGCTCGCAATAGTTTTGGCGCGCTCCTGCCACTGCAGACCATCTGCTCATTAACCTGGTGGTGCGCGCGGGGCTGACTGGACACCTTGCCTCCCTCAGCACCACCACCCCCTCTCACCCCCCCCCCACCCCCTATGCGCCCCCTACCCCCGCGCCCCCCTCTGCTCGGCCACGCCCTGTCACGTGTTTTGACAAGGCAGGGTGGAGCAAGGAGCGGAGGCAGGCGGCCCCAGGGCCCCAGGGCCGCAGGGCTGGTGTCTAGTTTCGACGAACCCGGAGGCTCCGGCGTTTCTCCTCTTATTCCGAATGCGGTATTTCGCTGGCTGGTGTGGTCTGTGGTGGTGTCTGCAGACCAACCGGCAGATGTGCACAGCGACGTTTGGTCAGGGTTTCCCCGAGGGGAAAACAACTCTGAAATATTTGTACACCCCGTAATTCAAAATAATACAGAAATTAAGAAAAAAAGTCAGAAAAACTTAGTACAATTCACTAAAACTAAGAAAAAAAATCTTGAAAAATTCAATGAAAATTCACAAAAAAAAATCACGTAAATTCACAAAATTTGTACACCAAAATTCAAAGTTGTCCCCGGCCCGGCCAACCCACTGAAAACCATATCTATTCATATATTTGTCCCGTCAAGTGGAGGAAATATTGAGGAAAATTCACATCTTCGCTTTACCAGGTATAGGCGGATAGAAATCCACACCCCTACAAGAAGTGTTCGACGTTACCTCACTCAGCAGGTTTCAAGTGTGCAGGCGTTGTTCCGTAAGTCGCCTCACACATCCTTAATTAGTCCTCACTTGAGTGTTCCTCCCTTTTATCGTTTTGCTCAGGAAAATTTTATACTCATTTCTTCCTTATAACCTCAATGTTCGTGTCGTCTGCCGCGCGTCTTCTGCTGCTTTGCTACCCCTCTCTCCTTTCTCTACCCCTCAGGCGGACACGACGTTGATGTGGGCGTTGGGGCCTTCTCTTATGACCACTCTCTCTCTCTCTCTCTCCCCCTCTCTCCCTCTCTCCCTCCCCTTTCTCCCTCTTGGCTAGCCGCGCCGCGCCCTCTCTGCAAACACAAGACTACCGCCCCATCCCCTTGGCACACACACCCACACACTCAAACACACCCACACAGTCTCACACACACACAAACACACACAGACTGAGAGAGAGAGAGAGAGAGAGAGAGAGAGAGGCTCCCCCTCCTCACGAGGCGTCGCCAATGAAATCAAAAAGCCATGCTGATGAGTTCTCTCGCCTCGACCGCACCAGCAGCACAGCGAGCGCGCGCGCGCGTGAGAGAGAGAGAGAGAGAGAGAGAGAGAGAGAGAGAGAGAGAGAGAGAGAGAGAGAGAGAGAGAGAGAGAGACGGGAGAAAATCGCCGTGCAAAATATACCAGCAATACACCGCACGACCGTGTCCCACATATATACACTGCGCAACCTGCCCGCTCCGTCCCGGCTGCTAAATGTCAGAGGAGGCGGCGGAGGGTGTCTTCTTGAGCCGCACTGAAATGTCATCCCCCCTCCCCTGCTCCTTGCTCCGCCCCCGCCCCGCCCCGCCCCGCCCTGCTCCTCCCTCCGTACCCGCCGCGTCAAGGTGCCAAACACACACCGGCGCGGCACCGCGTCACCGCCTGCTCAGCCGCCAAGACAAGACGGCCTCGACTGTGACGTCACAGCGACACGGTCGGCTGGCCGTGACGTCAGCCTCCTTGAGGTGGCCGACCTCACCTCTCCTCGGGCCTGTCCTGTCCCGCCCCGGGCGCAGGGAGCAGCTGGAAGGAGCGGGCTCGTAGTAGTACGGCGGGCACTACAATGGGACCTCCGCGTTCATTCAAGGTGCTCTCTTGCGGGTGGGGAATCACTTATACTAAACGAAACGTGTGCAGTGATTTGTTTGCCTTTTGATGTTTTTGATCCTTTTGATTTTTCTTTTGATTTTTCGATGATAATTTCTGTTACTTTTTGATAAATTTTGATGTTTTCCCTTTTAGCTCTGACTTTCTTCATTTTTTCTCAGTTTTTTTTGTTCATTTGTTTTCGATATCTGTACCCTTCTTCTTGATTTTCTTTTGTCTTACAAAAATTTACGTTAGTTTCCAAAATTTGTAAACAACTGAAACTCAGAGTGTTGCCCCTCTCGCTCGCGATCGTCCCCGGTCCCCCTCCCGGGCCGGGCCCGCCCCCGCTTGCCGCCTCTCCGCTCCGGTGCCGTGGTGTTGGTGAGGAGCGACTCCGCTTGACTTCGACAACTCGGATCGGATGTCAAACGGCGCCGCACACCGGCTCCTGCTCCTCCCGGCCCGTCGCTTTCACCGTCAGCGCCACAAGTTTTGTTGTCGTCGCCAAGGTGCCCGCGCGTCACCTGGGAGTCGTATGCCCCACACCCCGCACCATCGTCTCTCTCTCTCTCTCTCTCTCTCTCTCTCTCTCTCTCTCTCTCTCTCTCTCTCCCGCTCTCTCTCTCTCTCTCTCGCTTCTCTCTCTCATATCCTCTCCGTCCTCATTCGCTCTCATCTCGTTTCTTCTCATTTTTCTCGTCCTTTGCTGATCTACTCTCCTTCATCGGTGGATGAGTCGATTTGTCGGACCATCTGGTGGCGGTGGCGTGCTTGCTGCACGCTCCATGGACGCGTGTGCTTTCTCTGTCTCTCTGTCTCTGTCTCTCTCTGTCTGTCTGTCTCTCTCTCTCTCTCTCTCTCTCTCTCTCTCTCGCTCTCTCCTTCTCTCTCACTCAAACACTTGCACGCGCAAAATGTTGGAGTAAATGCATTGTCTCTGTGTTGACGCCTCGTTTGCTCCACTTTTGTCGTTTGTCGTTGCCGGGGTCTTGGCCGGTCTTGGCCCATCTAAGCGCAATCGACAAAGAACCACAACTCTTTTTCAAGTCATCTAAATAATTTTGTCTTTCGGCGAACATTAGCGACTCTCTTGAGAGAACGTCTGCGCGTGTGCCGTCGCAGGTCTCCTCCCCCCCTCCCCTCCCCCCGCCTCGCGACTCTCGCGCATCTGCCTATTTGAATAATCCTCGTTGGGTCTATTCGAGGAGCTTATGCAGAGCATGCCAAAGGACACTGCACACACACACGCGAACAGAGGGAGACATGCAGCAGGCCACATTATCCTTTACTTTTTGCGCACTTTTCTCTTCCCCTTATGTTTTTTTTTCTGCGTACGCGGTACTTTTTGGATTATTTACGAGTCGCCCGTTCTTCTGTTTCCGTGGATCCGCAGTGCGCGACACGGGGAACGGGGAAGTGCGTCCGTCTGAAGGTAAAAAGTAGCGAGCGTGCGTTTTGTTGTCGTCCTTGCTTTTTTCCCCTCTTTTTTTTTCACAATTCAAGATAACATTTTTATTTTTTTTTTACTGAGGTATTACCCATGGTTTTGATAATTCTGCACACCTAGCATAAAATCATCACCGCAATTTAACCTTTTTTTTTCCCCTCTACGGTTTCTTTTGGATTGCATATAATTTACGGTGTCTCATACTTTTCTATTTCTCTTTGCCCACAGGTCAGTCTCTGCCAGCCGAATCCGCATTTTATTCCCGCTGACGCACTGTGAGTAGTGTTCTTTTGTAGTCATATTTTCCTCCCATTTTTGTGTAATTGGTCGGTCGAATCGTTTTCATGGGGTACTGTATGTGGACACGGCGGCCGCTTCTTCCAGTCGTGATAGCAATTACGAGTCTCTCTCTGCAGACGGCACGCGCTGGCTGGAGGTGAGGAGGGGGGGGGAGGAGGTAGGGGTGGGGGAGGTAGGGGGGGGGTGAGGGAAGGTTCTACCCTGCGGTCCTACCCTACAGAACCCTATACGGAGGGGAGCCAGCCCTTGAGAGCCCTGGCCGGAGGGGGGTTTGTGTGCTTCGCAGCTGTCTCGATCGGCAACCTCGGAGGGAGTATAGTGTGGGCAGCAGCAGCAGCAGCAGCAGCAGCAGGGGGAGACATATATCGGAAGAGGGCATCGGTAGGAGAGGGAGGGAAGGGGAGGGGGTATGGTCGGGGGTACAAGGGGAAGAAGCAAAAGACGGGGGGTGCGGATGCTGCAATCAATCTTATTCTCCCCGCCGCCGTATACTTTCCGTGATGGTGGTGCCGCTTGGCAGTGTAGCCGACCTGTAATAGGCCGGGGATGACCGCCGCGCGCGCGCGTGCGTCCAGGGGTTTTATTGGTTTTTATTGTGTCGTCGCGTGCCTCAGGTACACTGTCAAAGACACATGTGCACTGCACTACGGAGACACGTGTGTGTGTGCCTGAACTATAATGTGGCTCAATGGAAGAGGTGTTGATTCCCAGTTTTGGTCGAGTATAAAGGCATGGATATCGAGAAGAGCATGTTCGAAGGAACCTAAAACCGAAATTTTTTGTGCACCTCGTAATTCAGAAAAAAATCGAGGAAATTCAGAGAAATTTCAGACAACTCAGAGAAATTTGAAGAAATTCAGAAAAACTCAGAAAAATGGGAAAATTCAGTGAAATTCACAAAAATTTAGCTATTATTCAAGCAAAAATTCAATTAAAAAATTCAATAAAATTTACAAAAAATTAC